>JAWZYT010001735.1:245000-319562 GCA_034508575.1 Petrolisthes manimaculis
TGACTGATTGATAGATAAACTGACTGATAGATTAACTAACTAACTAACTGACTGACTGACTGACCGACCTGTTAATTGATTGGCTAGCATTTGTTGTCCGCTGCCACCAGAGGTCATTGTAAACGCTTGACCTGTTTTGTCTGCCTGAGTGTGTGTGTGTGTGTGTGTGTGTGTGTTGGCAAGCAGTACGTAATACATAACCACATGCAGACCATCAGACCGGCAAGTCTCTAGGTAAAGGCTGTCTGTGTGTGTGTGTGTGTGTGTGTGTGATGGTGGAATGGGTACAACGGAGAGAGAGAGAGGGGGAGAGAGAGAACTGTAGCTGTCATGACAACCTCCCGTGTATGCATATGTGTGTGTGTATGTGTGTGTGTGTGTGTGGAAATTTCCGCGCTTGACTTGGGGAACACCGCGACTCGTCCCCTCCCTTCCACGCTTTCCCACTCCCTCCCTCCCTTCCACGCTTTCCCACCCACTCTTTCTCACTCACCCACTCTCTCCCTCCCTTCCTTCCACGCTTTCCCACCCACTCCTTTCCTTCCACGCTTTTCCACCCACTCCTACCCTCCCTTTCACACTTTTCCACCCACCCAATCCCTGCTTTCCACACTTTCCCACCCACTCCTTCCCTCCCATCCACACTTTCCTACCCACTCCCTGCTTTCCAGTCTGTGCTCCTTTTTCCACCTCTTTATCACTTTTTCCCTCGTCTCACAGGGTCTTCCAGGCAGAGGAAGGTGTTCTGGCTTTCTCTTCAGTTCAGTATTTCCATGTGTGTGTATGTGTGTGTGTCCTTGCTAAGAGAGAGAGAGAGAGAGAGAGAGAGAGTGAGTGAGAGAGAGAGAGAGAGCAATCACGTGACAGACTGCTGATGAGAAAGAGGAGGAGGAGGTGGAGGAGGGAGGAGAAGAATAGTTGCATGAAGGTTTGTTGAGCATGCGCGTTGGTTGGCCTGAGAGGAAAGTGCCAATGTAATACCTCAGTGTTACCTTCCCTCTCTGGACGTTCTTAGAGAGGCGAATAATTGGATTCAACGAAAATATACAACAAAATCGATTCCAACTGTTAGTCAGTGGGCTGGGGGGTGATGGGGGTGTTGGGGGTGGCGGGAGGCGTGCTAGTTAGATAAATAGTGAGGGGGTTGTTTGGGGTTGGGGGGTACAAGATACACAAGCTGGCTGGCTGGCTGGTTGGCTGGATATGATGATGTCACCACTCAGTTTAGCAGGAGTTATGAGCAATGCACATCACCAGCACTTTTTGTATTTGTGTTTGTATCGTCCTCCATCCTCCAATCTCGGGTCACAATTTGCACCTTTCCTTTTCGTATCTCTCCTCTGATCCCCAGAGAGGAAGTTAGAGGTCGGATGAAACCCTAACATATTGCCAAGAGGACTGAGGAAGGAAGACTGTGATACTCTCCCAAGCCATGCTGTGTTACCCAAAAATTATGTCTTCAGGGTGCACGACGCAAAAGAAAACAACGTCAGGGCGCCACAAGGGTCACCAACCCCGCCCTGGGAATTGGATTATAGTCCTTCGTTGCTTTCTTGTCTTGTAATAATAATTAAAAACAAAACTATCTCGTGTCTGTCTGTTTCTGGATGAGATGAACGAAAAAGGCTGAAATGTTACCATGGATTGATGAATAATTTAATGTTATATAGTTCACTGTAGGACTGATTCAACTATTATTCCGCTAATGGAGAATTCAGCCAGGAAATCTTATCAGTGTTTATAGAATACGTGTATACTGTATTGGTCTGGAATTCGTTTTAGTGTTAAGTACTGTTTTTTGTTTATTTACAATCACGTGCAATAGTCCTACAACACCTTCCAAGAAAAAGGTGTGAGAGAGAGAGAGAGAGAGAGAGAGAGTGAGAGTGAGAGTGAGTGAGGAGTATTGTGAGAAAGAAATAGAAAGCACAGCGTCCTTCCCTCCACGCCCTCCTTTTCATAGTATGTGGGTGAGGGGGTTAGGTAAGGGATAGAGAGTGAGGGTGGTGGTGGTGGTGGGTTGTAAGGAAGACCCACGATCTCCTACCTACCTACCTACCTACCTACCTACTTAGCTACTGTACCTACTTACCTACCTACCAGGCTTTGTGGTGGTAGTAGTGGTGGTGGTTGGTGGTGAACAGTGAAGATAATCCATTTAGTTAGAGTAGTTATGGTTGGTTGGCTATAATACATGTTTCTGGAGTTGTACAGTTGACGTGTTTACTCCATTTGATATAATTACTCCACTCATTAATATATATAGTTACTCCACTCCATATAATAACTCCACTTTCCCCTTCCTCTACCCCTTCCTTCCCTTTCCTTGCCCCCCTCTCCTCTCCCCTATACAAGTGACCTAATCTCGTAACGGCAGCCTGGATTGACCTCGTGTGTGACGTGAATATCCTCTTGACATTTCCGATACCTGGGTCACCTCTCCCCATTTCTCCTCCCTGCGCCTCTCCACTTTTCTCCATCTCCTATTCTTTCCTTTTCCTCTCCTTCTCTTCCCCCTTCCTCCTCCCCATCCTCCTCTTTTCTTTTCCTCTCCTTCTCTTCCCCCTTCTTTCTCCTCATCCTCCTCTTTTCTTTTCCTCTCCTTCTCTTCCCCCTTCCTCCTCCCCATCCTCCTCTTTTCTTTTCCTCTCCTTTTCTTCCCCCTTCCTCCTCCCCATCCTCCTCTTTCCTTTTCCTCTCCTTCTCTTCCCCCTTCCTCCTCCCCATCCTCCTCTTTCCCTTTCCTTTCCTTCTCTTCCCCCTTCTTCCTCCTCATCCTCCTCTATTTACTCATTTTCTTCATTCTTTTCTTGCTCCTCCTCTTCTTCCTTTCCCTATCAGCAACATGTAGAAGGTTAAATAGTTTGATAGTTGTATGTCAATGAGTTGGGGGACTATTGATTCCTCCAAACGGTGCCACGAACTAGGAACCTCTAGTAGCCACACTGTTCCCTCACATAGTTCAGAGAAATCAGTAGCCCTACAACCCGCCCCCCCCCCAAAAAAAAAAAAAACTACGTTAAGTTGCAGCTGTTGATCCCTGTAATATTGGTTCAAAATATTCACTCCAATGGCTCAGTTTTTCATTCACCCGATGCAGGACTTTTGATGGTGAGTCACTGTACAATTCGCCATGGGTAGTAATTAACAACTGATGACTCCACTAATAATACCATTTATTGGACCGACCACTCTGTTCGAATTTCTTTGTAATTTACCCAACACAAGTGTCCACTTCAGGTGTTAGAATCTGGCACTTATTGTAAATTATCCCATCGCCAGATTTTTGTTGTGTTTCTGATCTGTGTGTTGTTTCCTACTTCAGAACTGTGAAGTCAATTATAAGAGTGGAAACCAATGTACTGATGCTACATCACTGGGAGGGAAGAGATAAAGTAAAGGTGGAGGAGAAGGAGGGGTCGAGTATAGTAGTGAAGGAGACAGCCAAGGACAACTTATATCACACTATCAAGTTTGTTTTCCTGTCAAACATTTCACTTTTCCGGTGAAAGATACCAGAACGAACTCCAGATAACAACATCAAATCGAGACACTGACAGAAACGCGTCTGTGTTGCGTATGACGTCACGTGGCGTCACCAAGCCCTTCCTTACATGTTCTTGTATGTATGGACGTCGCCCCTCCCTTCCAGTCAGCGTTGATTGTTCCGGACCTGTTGTTATCTGGACTTGGGTTATCAAAAACTTTTTTTTGCCTTTTCCTTCTCTTCTAGTATCAATAAATCGGAAACAAATAGCATCCAAATAGTCACATATATCCAGGTGTATATTTGGATCTTAACATCACACTGACTGGGATGGGAATTATAATTCGACCCATTCCTGCCACCATGATGGATTCACATATATAGTCGCTTGCAGATGAGCAGAGTTTGTTCAGGTGTAACTCTAGTTGTAGGCAGAACAAGGTTGTCTATTTCATTATGGTGACAAGACCTGGTGTGTAGGTCCCTTGCCTCACATTTGTTGTCCTGGGATTCAATTCTCAGCCGGGGAAATTTGCTCAAACAGCATCCAGTCTCCTGCCCAATGTTAAATGAGGACACAACATTTGATCTTTTCCTGCATCAAGAAATCAGAACAAAGTTAAACGACACCAAGGACCTTCATCTTCATTAACCCCATTAACCAGATATTTCAACATCTCAAGCCTTTGGTTGTGTGGCCACCTGTACAACATCTTGGGAGGTGAGGAAGAGCAGATGAGGAGGGGAAAAGAAAAAGTGTGACATGTAGGTTTGGCTTGGAAAAGTATTGAGAAAGAGTGTGATTTGTTGACAAAGGGAAGAATAATTATTTACATGGAAAATGGACATTCTCTGAAATGTATACACTTCTTCGGTATGCTTTGCCTGTATAGTGAATAGTGGTTATTTCTCATGTGTGTAATATTATTATTGTTCCCATATTCTGTATTAAGAGTGTAGCTTGAATAGCATTAATTTTCTGTGTATTTATTATTTGTCAAGTTTTATCTATACTCCACTTGTAAGTATATTGTCATGAGTAGAGTATAAAATGCAGTTTTACGTAGGACAGACACACTACACTACACTACACTACACTACGCTGACTACACCATACCACACCACAACAAAACACACTACACTACACTACACCACACCAAACTACACCATACCACACCACACCACAACACACTACACTACACCACACCACAACAAAACACACTACACTACACTACACCACACCAAACTACACCACACCTCACCACACCACACCACAACACACTACACCACACCACACCACACCACACCACACCAAACTACAACACACCACACCACACCACACCACACCAAACTACACCACACCACACCACACCACACCACGCAGGGGGGGGGGGGAGGAAACACTGAAGAGATCGATATGGGGACGCCACAGAGAGAGAGAGAGAGAGAGAGAGAGAGAGAGAGAGAAGGAGGAGAAACTAAATAACACGAGTGAAAAAAGGGAGGAAGGAGGAAAGGAAGGAAAGGGAGATATTGTGCAGGAAAGAAGGAAGGAAAGGATAACAAAATATACAGATTGAAGGAAAGTAGAAGGAAAGACAGGAAGGAGGAAAAGAAAATTTGATGAACGATACGAGAGAAAAAAGAAATAAAGTATACCAACGAAACAAGAAAAAAAATAAAAAGGAGCTGAGGGAAGGGAAAAGTCCATACGAAGGAATGAGGAGGAAGGACGAAGAATTACGGAGAAACGAAGGTGGAAAACCGTACTGCAATAAGTTAGGTTTTTTTTTTCTTAATAATGTAGGAAAGTTATTTATATTAGACTCTGTGGGAAGGAAGAGTTGATGGTTGGGTGATGGTGGTGGGGGAAGGATGGGAAATTGAGAGAGAGAGAGAGAGAGAGAGAGAGAGAGAGAGAGAGAGAGAGAGAGAGAGAGAGAAGAGGGTGAATGGAAGATGGAATGAATGGGGGAGAGGCTATGCATGAGAGAGAGGAGAAAGAGAGTGAGAGAGAGAATGAGAGAGAGAGTGTGTGTGTGTGATGGGGGGCTTAGCGCTGAGTAAGTGAGAGATGGAGGGAGAGAGGGAGTGTGAGTGGGGGACAGACAGTCAGGGAGGAAGGGAGAGAGTTGGGGAGTCGGGACTACCAGGAAGGAAGGGAGAGAGAGAGGGGGGGAGGGCAGGCAGGGAAGAAGAGAGTGAGAGTGTGTGGGGGGAGTAAGCAGGGAGGAAGGGAGAGAGAGTGTGTGAGGGATAAGCAAGGAGGAAAGGAGAGAGAGAGGAGGGGGCAGACAAGGAGGAAGGGTGAGAGGTGGGGGACAGAGAGGGAGGAAGGGAGAGAGAGTGGGAGGTAAGCAAGGAGGAAGGGAGAGAGAGAGGTGGGGGGCAGGCAGGCAAGGCAGGGCAGGGCAGGGCAGGGCGAGGCGAGGCGAGTCGAGGCGAGGCAAGGCAAGGCAGGCGGCCCGTTTAGTGAGACGAGAGTCATCAGAGAGACAGGTCGAGTTCTGGATGAATCCCACACAAAACACACGCCTCTCCTCCAACGCAAAATTTGTGAGTACAACTAAACACACGTCGTTTGGGGGAATATTACTTACTTCTACTACTGTCCTTCCTATTTTTCTTCATCTTTCGTTTGGATAATCTTCTGTTTTGTATTTAGTGGGACGAAGAAGTGAAGGTGTGCCGGGTATATTGGTGCAGTATTACACAAACATACAACTAACTAAAATAGTATTATACTTCTTTATGTTTTATGGTTTTCATTTACTGTGGGTGAACTGAGGGTATATTGATTCCTCCTCCAGACTATTAAACCGGGAAACTGATTGACTCTAATACCTTCGTCTACGAGTGATGGTTCTGTTTTGTAGTACAATTTGAAGATATCAGTAGTAACCCTCCAATTTCACCACAAGAAACGATCCCTTTAATCTGGCGAATATGTACCGATTCCCTTCTAAGTAATTCAACCTTAGATACAACTTTCACATACTACTAACTAAAGTCCAGTGTTTGCAAGTTGCAGATAAGTGCTCAGTTGTGTAACTTTTTGGTGTAGTTGTCGTGCATTACATTTACCGAAAATAAAATAAGAAGAAATGAGGGAGCGGTACACTTTCGACACGTTGAGAAAAAAATGAGTACAGTGTTGTAAACTTTGGGTGTAATTTGTCTTGGTTTGCAGTTACCGAAAAACATGAAAACTGAATGAAAAAAACGGTACATTTTCACCACGTTAAAAAAACAAAAACTAGCTGAGTATAGTTGTGTGAATTCTTGGTGTAGTAGTAACTGTAGTTGGTCGTGGAATTGCACTACATTCACACAAAGTAACATGAAAATTAAATGAGGGAGCCAGAATCAGTTGGAGGGCTGCTGATTCCTCCAAACCATGCCTAAAAACATATTCCCTTCCCTTATATACTAACATAGCTTGTATATATTTGTTTTGTTTTTTTAATTTATTATTATTTATTTTTGCACAGTTTGGAGGAATCAGTAGCATCCTCAAGTCACCAGCAATAGACTGATTGATATTAATTGTGGGTCATACACACACACACACACACTACACACACACACTACACACACACTTGAGTATATCGTACTCCAGTTCCCCCCTTGCATGTGTGCCGAAGGTAATAATTTTATGATTTAATGGTGTATTGGTGTGAAATAAGAGGGTTAGTCATACCTCCTCCCCGTACCACCATCACCATCACCTCAACAAGAAATACACTGTCTACCTCAAGGTTTACTATATTGGGAAAGAATTATATGTTTCATAACATTGTTTGGTGTTTAGAAGTAGACACATTAAACATTGATATGGGTTAGAAGTAGACACATTAAACATTGATATGGGTTAGAAGTAGACACATTAAACATTGATATGGGTTAGAAGTAGACACATTAAACATTGATATGTTCTGTTTGTTTATCTATATAAATAAAGTTGAGGTTTTTTTTTAAATAAACACTTTGAATTCAAATATAGGGGAATATATTTGTTTCGCAGTACTGGATACATTATATGGAGAAGTATATAAGTGGGATGTAATTTGTATTACAGTAGTAGTACTAATGAGGGAATCTGTGTCCTAGTACTAATGAAGGAATATTATAATATCTTTAGAAGTAAACCTTTTGTAGTACATAGTGAGGGGATCTGTTTTGAAGTACGCATTCCCTATAAATACTAATAGGAGAATATAATTATTTTCGTACTAAACCTTAAGTTAGAGGGGTACATACATACATACATACATAAACTTAATTCTTTTTTCAGATTTATTATCTTATTTCAAAATCCAACACAGGTAGACCCTTGACATAACACGCATAAAAAATCACCTTTATATATATATATATGTGATATGTGATACGTGAGGAAACTAACATACTGTAATGGACTGTTGTGGTGGTTGTGAATTTGGTGGGAAGGGTAATTTTCTTGGAAACGTGTGTGTGTGTGTGTGTGGGTGTATGTGGGGGTGGGAGGGGGGTTACAAAAATCATTGCTATCAAGTGTTCCGGCACTTTAAGATATAACTACTTTCCTAGAAGTGGATATGTTAGTCATTTTTGTATTTGTGGAAAGTTGAATTTGTTTGTTTGGGTTTGTTCAGGTTAGCTTGTGTTAGCTTAGATTGGGTTTGTTGAGATTTTCTTAAGTTTGTTTAAATTGAGTTTGCTTAAGATTGCTTGGGTTTGATTTTTTTTTTTTTTCATGAGTTAGACAAGGTTAGGTTATTTCAGGTTAATAATTTCTAAGGTATATAATATACAGGATAAATTAGGCAAGTAAGAGTTGTATTAATATAGTGTGCAAGGTAATGAGAACCTGAGTATATATATAAACCAAGGTGAGGAGGGGACGAGGAGCGCGGCCCCCCACACCGAGTGCAAGTGGGGGTAACTGTGCCGGGACCCGCTGTGAGGGTTGTCAAGCCACGCCATCACAGGTGCGACGCCCAGGCAGGCAGGCAGGCAGAGGGGCAGGAGGGTAAACATTTTGGCAGGTAAGGAGGTAGGTAGGTATAGGTAGGTAGGTAGGTAGGTAGGTATTCAGCATACTGGTACGTTGGTAGGTAAGATGGCTGTTGGCAGGTATAGGGAGGTTAGTTGGTTGGAATGGAGGTAGGTAGGTAGGTATTCAACAAGCCGGTAAGTTGGTAATTGGGGCTGCTGGCAGGTAGGTAGGGAGGTACAGTAGGTTTGTATTCAGCAAGCAGGTTCGTTGGTAGGTGGGGCGGTTGGCAGGTAGGTAGGTTGGTAGGAAGAGAGCTTTGTATTTAGCAAGCTAACAGGTGCGTTGGTAGGTGGGGCGGTTGGTAGGAAGGAAGGTATGTATTCAGCAAGCAGGTATGTACGTTGGTAGGTAGTAGGGCGGTTGACGGGTAAGTAGGTTGGTAGGTAGATAAGTAGATAGGTGGATAAGAAGGTAAACAGATTGATAGGTAAGAATGCTACATAATCCATGAGTCATTCTTCATTACCGTATATAATCTTCATCATAGCAATAGCATGCCAGTGCCTCGTAATCAGTGCGAAAATAATCTCTGTGAAGGTTGTAATTTTCTCCTGACCTCGGCTTCTCTGACTTTCAGCGAGATACAACCCTCCAGCGTATATATATACATCTACAAAATATTCGTCAATTTTATAATAAAAACTTCGGTCATTCGTGTTTACATACTTTTTTCATATTCGGTCACCTGTCCTGATTCCCTATAAACTATTTCTACATTTTTTAAAAGCCACAACTAATACCTCTTCATTTTTTAAATATAATCTTCTTTAAAAGACTCAATTGCACGATTATATTCGATAAAGTAATTTCATAAACCTCTTGAAAAACGTTCATTGATCCTCTTATGTACAGTACTTCGTTGCATGTAAAACATTGCTATTCATATTTCATAGATTCTCTTTCTTGCTCCTCTAAACCAGTGAATACCTCTTCTGTACTCCGCTGACAATAATTATTAATTCTCCTCTTTGATCAATTTTCATCATTACTCTTCTCTTCCACAACCTTTAGTACATACTATCTGATGGATCAGTACTTAATAACTCTCTTCCACAAACATTTTAGTACACGTTTGCAAATGAATCTACTAAACTTCACCCCAATGTACAGTACTGCTATCCAAATAGATCCCTGGCAGATATGTTAACATATATGAGGTCAAGTCGTATAGTGCCTTGTAAGAAAAACAAGTGCGTGACCAAACCTTATACAGCATTATAGTCTACGATCCTTGCTACCATGAGTCATGTCGCTATCAACATGTTATCATTTACTGCAGATTGCACTACCAACGTTGCGTGTATGTATGTTGCTTTCATGTGGAGACTGTGTAGCTCCTGTGTGCGTGTGTGTGTGCGTGTGTATGAGAGGGGAGGGACCTGTGTGACTGTGTTAGAGATGGAGGATTCTGATTCCTCCTAACTATACAAGGAAACAGACAAGCTCGTTACCAGATTTAGCAACTCCAAATTTGTCTACTTCATCGCAAATCCTTATTACATACACTTGACTTAACGCCGAATTTGAAAAGGAGTCTCCTGTGGGCAATTTGGAAGCCTCCTGATTCCTCCACACTGTCCTACAACACATACACACACACACACACACACTTATATATACTGTATGTGAATAAATCTACGGGACCCACACGTAACATTTCACATAGCCACTCTCCCAAATAATCTCGCTACATTGCATGGTCCCAAAAAAATCGAATGCTAGGGAAGGACTTGCCCTATTTTTTCCCGTCAGTTAGAGAGAGAGAGAGAGAGAGAGAGAGAGAGAGAGAGAGAGAGTTCATCATAATATTTAGTGAACGTATTTGAAGCCGTGTGTGTGTGTGTCCAGGAAGGAAGGAAGGAAGGAGGTGGGTGAACGATATGACGTCACTATGTGTTGCCATGGAGACGAGTGTGGTGATATGAACCCCATGAGCCAACTGCAAAGGGGAGGAAACTAACCGAAGGAAGGCCTCTCTCTCTCTCTCTCTCTCTCTCTCTCTCTCTCTCTCTCTCTCTCTCTCTGAAAAATGGTTAGATCCACAAAGTAATACAATTTTCAGTCTACTATTATATACATCAAATAACATCTATTGTAAAATGTGTGTGTGTGTGTGTAAGAAACCCCATCCATCCATGACGTTAAATACCTTCCCTGTGACCTACTTCCCACACCTCGTACCTCACTCATCCTTCCTTCCCGCCATTGTGACTCTGTTGGGCGGGAACGAAGCCATTAATTTCGTCTTGCCAACGGGGTTTCAAACATTTCTCAGGTACAACGGCAGATCATCATTATGTTCACCTGCACCCCCTCACGGATTCAGTAAAAAAGACTTTTGTTTCGTAAAATAGATTGGAGTGCTACCGATTCCTCCAAATTATACCAAGAAACAAATGATCAGTGCCTTAATTACTATAAAGACAGGACTCTGCTGTTTCGTAGGATAGTTTGAAGGAAGGCAACAAGCTCATAGCCATGTCCTACTCGTTATGGTTGCTAGGCGAGGTGATGTACTGTATTTTCTCTCTCTCTCTCTCTCTCTCTCTCTCTCTCTCTCTGCTAACTCTTTTTCCCTCACGGGTTCCCTCGCCTCCCTACTCCTCTTCCTCCTCCCCCTCCTCCTTCTCCCACAAGGACTTCAGTATCGATTGTATGACACCGGCGGCGGCGGAGGAGTAGGAAGAGGAAAGAAGGAGATGAAGGAAAAGGAAGAAAGAGAAATATTTGGAGGAATTAGAGGTCCTCCAATTTTGCCCAGAAAATCAGACATCATTATCTACCCCAGTCAGATAATAATTATAATAATTATTATTATTAATATTATAATAATGAAAATTGATTACTTCTGAATATAATATAATACGATTGGCAAGAACTCTAAGAATATACTCTTCGGATCCTACCCATGACATTTCACACACACATACACACAGAAAATAATGATATAATACTGTGATATATAGGAAATCAATGGTGGAGTGTATGTGCATGAACAGTGAACACCAGAGAGAGAGTGTGTGTAATAATGTGTGACATTGGCTGAGTGAGAAAGCCTGCCATGTATGTATGTATAATTTCCCCTGACCTTGGACGGAGATAACAATAATAACATCATCATGATTGTATAGTTCACACACACACACACATAAGGCCAATCTAAACCGTGGCAAGCACTTGTAGAGCACACACACAGTTCGTTCCATTGATCTACTATTCCAAATAGAATAATAGATCAATGGAACGAATTACCACAAGTGGTGTGTACAAAAAACATACATAACTTAAAAGAAAAATATGATAATTTGGTTTTAAAAAACTGGACATTTCGAGCTTGACTCAATCTTGTAAAAACACAAATTGGTAAGATCAAATAATTAGGTAAAACCACATACACATGCGTCAAAATAATCACATCTTGAGTCAACGCACTTAGATGCATTTTGATAGATTGATCCAATTTATTTGCCACTTATATAATAATATAACACAAACTATTATTGACAAAACAACCCAGTCCATTGACCCTAGGTTTTATAACGGTCTTACATTTAAACCATATTATAAGCTGTGTGTTGTGGGCCATCATAGCCACTACCAAAGAATACTGTATTTATTAATATGGCTACATGGCAAACAAATATAATAATAATTACAAAATGGTGTCTTAAACAGTCTTATATAATGTACAATAAGAACAAACACTACCATAGTTACATGGCAAACAGTGAATTATTTGTTCTCGTGATTTATTCAATAGATTGATCGATTGATTCATCTCTGATGAAAAAATGCAAATAAGTGCATAATGATTTAGTCATTTTAGTGGTTGACTGGTTGAATAATTAGATGCAAGTGTGTGTGTTTGTGTTCTAAGTTTTCTGGCCTAACACAATCTTCCTTTTCCCCTTTACACCCTTATAAGATTTATTAAGTAAGCCTAACAGATCGAGATGACCCCCAAATTTACTTCGATATCTGTCTCTCCTTCCCCCAGACTACAAGATGTCCCCAGTTCGTGTCACCGATATGCGATGGAATTGGGTCAGGAAGAACCTACTCCTTATCATTACCTTCTCCGGCGTCATCTTCGGCGTCGCCCTCGGTAAGTTGCAAAACAATATACAAAGGAGAAACATGTAGTATACTGTATGGATATATAAGGTTGTCAGTTAAGCTATTATTATTTTTTTTTAAGGATGATGTCATCATAATTTTGCTTTATATGAGTACAGTTTGAAAATTATAGATTAATAAATATACCAAGATTACAAGTGACTCAGCTACTATACAAAGACTCACTATACAGTAGTTTATAGGGTATTTATCTAGACTATTGCCGTTTTGTAGCAGTGTTGCCAGATCCGACTAGCTCCCAGTATTTTGCCCCGGTCATTTCCTGGTATGTACTTTGCCACGGTTAGTTCCTGGTAGTTTGCCCAGATTAGGTCCTGGTAGTTTGCCCAGGTTAGGTTCTGGTAGTTTGCCCAGGTTAGGTTCTGGTAGTCAGCTATGGTCTAGGTTAGGTTAAGTAAGGTCAGGCTAATTTAAAAATGCCCCATTTAAAATGGGGCATTTCCGAAGAAAATGCCATAGAAGAAAAGTGTCTTAGAATGTTATAAATTAGTGGGTAAAGAAGGTACAAACATCGTAATACCAACCAGCAATAGTGTGCCGTAAATAATTACCGTTTATAGACCTTTGAAGAGACTACATATTCTGACTATCCTTGTACCGGTACTGTAATAATAATCATTTTTTTGTTATTGCGTTTGTGAAGGGTTGTCCCTGCGTGCGGTAGGCCCAGACCCCACCACCATCCTCCTCATCTCATACCCTGGTGAGCTCTTCATCAGGATGCTCAAGCTCATGATCCTTCCCCTCATCATTGCTTCACTCGTATCAGGTAAGATCATATTCATGTGGCAGTGATTTTTCTTTCTTTTTTTTTTGGGGGGGGGGGGGAAGCTGTGTTTACTGCTTGGGTAATATGGGAAAAGTGAAAACTTGTTTGGGTAATGTGGGGAAAATGAAAACTTGTTTGGGTACTGTGGGGGAAATGAGACTTGTTTGGGTACTGTGGGGGAAATGAGACTTGTTTGGATAATATAGGGTAAAATAGCAATTTGATAATGTAATGTGGGGAAAAGGACAATAATTTCTTTGGGTAAACATGGAACAATGAATGAATGCACCCGATAATGATGTGTTTCTCTCCCAAGGTTCCGCCAGTTTAAATGCCAAGATGAACGGTCGTATTGTGGTAAGGACAATCTTATACTTCATGGCCACGTCCCTTTTGAATGCCCTGCTTGGAGTCCTTCTTGTCATAGCCATCCATCCAGGATCACCACTGGCAAAGCAGGTCAGATAATGGCTATGTGATGCTTACTTTACACACTTCTTGTTTGACAGTGTTTTCCGAATACAATACAGTAAAGGTTTAGGGTTTGTTAATTGTCTTGATGAGCTCTCTCTCTTTCTTTCTCCGGTTCTCTGCATTTTCATTTGTCAGCACCTCATTTCTCATTATTTTAGACTAGTTATGCACTGGTCTTCTTTTGTCCCTTTCTAATAAATCAATCTCACTCACTCTCTCTTCAAAACATGATGTGATGAAAGGATATCCAGTACCTTTACAGCAAAGCAGAATGCAGTATGGCATAACCTTATTTACACCCATTGATTGTATGTGCAGTACTGTATGTAGAAGATTTACCCATACACTTAATATTGACAGGCACTCACAGAGGGACTGAGTTCCCAAAACACCACAGCCTCCAGTGTCAACATCTTGGATGGTTTCTTGGACTTGGGACGCAACATTTTCCCCGAGAACATCTTCCGAGCTTCTTTTCAACAGGTGTTTAAATTCTTGATGTTCTCTGAGATTTTATTTGAATTATTAAATATATAAAGATATTTGGTAATAATATTTTTTCTACAGTACAGTATATGGAAAATATAAAATAATTTTACTGTATATCTCAAATTGTCTAAAATGTAAAGAAGAGGACTATAATATATGATTGTTTAATAGGTTCATACAGTGTATGAGGAGAAGATGGTGATGCAACACAGCAACATCACCGGTGTTAGCACCCAGATTACAGAAATGGTCCGTTCGGTAAGTTCATGTATACTGTATACAGTTCTGGATGTATTTTTCTATTAATTCTCTTATATTTTAAGCCTATATAGTGTGGCCACAAGCCAACAACTATACTCCATTTTTTTTTAACCTGGTAAAAGTGTACCAGCTTTCTTGTTTCATTTTTGTCTTTTTCAGCAAATGAAATGCAAAGTACAGTACAGTACACCCAAAGTTTTCACAACTAGGTACTTATCTGCTACTTATAAACACTGGATTATATGCGAGACTTGTACCCAAGATCATATTACAGTACAGTACTTAGAAAGGAATCAGTGCATTTGCACCACTATGAATAAAACACACTGTACAGTATGTACATCCACCCTCTTCCCATCCTCAGGTGAAGTACCGAGCCGGGACCAACACTCTGGGCATCATTGTGTTCTGTTTAGTGTTTGGTACACTTCTTGGGTCCCTGGGCAAGAAGGGTGCTGTGGTGGTTGACTTCTTCTCCGTCATTGATACAGTCATCCTCAAAATTGTGACTGGGGTCATGTGGTGGGTGTCAGTTTTCCTTTTGTCAAATTTGAGGCTCCATCTTTATATCATTATTAATACTAAATATAAATCATTGTACAGACCTGGTCTTCCCCTTATATTTCATGAACTCTCACAGGAGATTACTGGCTACTCTCAAGATAATTATTATCACCCACAAGCTAAGGTGTCATATGTGTAGAGTTAAATTGATACATGGTCAGGTCCAGGTCCCCAAATACTTAACCCCTTCAATGTGCTGACTTCACTCTAATGAATATGTTTGTTATTCTGCTTATTGTATGTGATTTTTTCTCCACTGAAAATATCTTTGAATTAAGAAATTCAGACTCGTCGTAATTACCTCCATCAGCAAAGTAATTATTTTCGCTACCTTGGTTAATGCTGAGAGATTTACATACCAGAAGGAAGCTTTCTGATACAACAGATTTAGCCATCTTCATACTTTATAGTGTTTGACCCATCCCTGAAGATCATTTTTTATGTGTTGTCAGCAATTATAACAGCATCAACTTCACCATACAGGTTGTCCCCATTGGGTGTGGCCAGCGTCATCATGAGCAAAATTCTGAGCGTGGATAAGCTGGGAACAGTCATGAGCAACCTGGGCCTCTTCATTGTGACAGTGGTGGTGGGAGTCCTCATGTACCAGTGGATTATCCAGAATCTCCTTTACTTCCTCTTCACTCGCCGCAACCCCATCAACTTTTACTTCAACCTGCTGGAGCCCTGGGTGACCTCATTCGCTACAGCGTCCACGTGAGTTCAGAGTGCAGGCTGTAATGAGCCATGCAACTCCCCACAGCTAGACGTGTCATCCTCACATCACCAGTCTCACTTACACCTGCTTCTCTTGTCTTCCCAAGTTTCGATTACGGCACACAAATGATGCATGTACAGTTTCCTTCACTCTTACTTTACTATTCCCACCTAGCATTTTCAATCTTCCCCTTGTGTTGAGTTTGAATCACAAAAGTTCCAAATCTTGTATATGAGGCAGCATCACATTTCCACTCACTCGTGATGTTACCTCCAATATAAGTTGAAACTTTTGAGATTCTAATGTCACAGAAATGGGGGACTGGAATCATTAGTTGGGTTATACAGGATTGGAGGCAACTGTATGTTCACTCTTGGCTCAGAGTCCTCTATGGAGAGAGTATAGTATGAACCATGGGCCTTAATTAAAGAAAAGTCACAGGCTGGTTCAGTATTTATGTTGACTAATGTGATGGAGTCCTTACAAAAAACATGGAACTATCACACCATTTATCATCATTGCCTCTCCCACGACCTTTCTTGAACACAACCCATTACCTAAACCCAGTGAGCACCTATTTTGATCAGGAATAATGTTCAAGTGTCCTGCCTGTGTGTTTTATGGGCTTTGAAACACAGTCCTCAATATCTGTGGTATATATACAAAATGAAAGGCATGGTGCAGATGTTAGTAATGGCCCATACAGTCTTGGGAACCATTGTACTAGTCATTACTCACTTGGTCTTTTGAGCCACAAGTGTACATTCCAATAACACAGTCAGTTGAATTAGATAATATCAAGAGATGTTCCCCAGTATATGGCATACTTTATTAAGAAAATTCAACTGTCCGTGTGACAATATTTTCATTTGCACTTTAGCTGTGACTTATTTTGGTGGACATTGGCTTATTGATTCTCACAATTGTCAGGATCAAAGCAAAAATAAAGTAATATAAATGTATGATATAAGTTCAAAAGCTAAACTGAGACTGGTGTGTGAGGCTGAGGCACAAATCTGTCTCCTGCAGCCAGTTCTGCTTTCTTCTTTCTCTCACTCATCAATACACTTTACACTTTCATTCATTCATTCATCATCTTTCCTGTGCTTGCCAATTTAGTGTCCTCTTCATTTTCTTCCTCTTCTCATCAGGACACATTACATTCATTCACTCATCCTTTCATTATAATCACAATGCTTGCCAATTTAGTGTCTCATTTTATGCTGTCATTGTAAATTTCTGAAGTTTTCGAGTACTGTTCAAAGTGTTGTGAACTGACCGTGAAGGTTTCTATATATGAAAACCATAACACTACATTATCATTTCCCCATTAGAGGTCTTATAACCATCAGAAACCTTACGTTGTCAGCCATCCGGAAACCAATATACAGGAATGAGCAACCATTCTTAGTCTTACTCATTTCCAGTTTGCTATTTACAGTACTTCCTTGATATCCATATCACTATCCATTCCTACTCCAGTTCTTCCCCTTTCTGTCATCATCACCCATATAAAGTTGAAATGAGTACAGTACAGAAATATTCTCACACACCAACTCACCATCATCATACTGCCAACGTCACATTGGCTTCGGTCGCCCAGGCATTCACACATCCCTCTCACACAACAAGACATGTATACTGTACTACAGTATTGTTTACCATCATGCTATACCCACATTACAAGTAAACATATGGCACAGAGACAACAGAACACCAGTACAGGGTATTCTTATTTGTTCTTTTCACCCTCTTGTCAATTTAAAAAATAAACATACAGAATGTGAATAATAGCACATGTATGTCTTCACCATCTTGTCATCTGTCATTTGTACTGAAAATAAACATACAAAATAAAAGAATATTACCACATTTACCAGATGTACTCACAACCAAGAAGACATACTGTACTACACAATTAACAAATACTGAGCACCCATGCTTCACCCCCTGCCTGGTATCATTCTTTATCCTCTTTCCTTTCTGGAACAATATACTGTATACATACACAAACATCTTAAAAGTGAGCAGACAGAGAGGCAGACTGGGGCAGGAGACAGCGGGACCATCACTGAGGGTGGCGGGTGTTGGTGCCGGGCCAAGCCGTGGTGTATGGGTCTGCTTCCTTTTGAGTTTATGATGCATGGCCCAAATAGCAAGCTTCCTCCTCCTTCTCCTTCTTCTCCTGGCTCTCACCTGCCTGCATGGCTCCACACACTAATTACTTTTTTTATTCCTCCCTCTCTCATCTTACGTCACCTTTTTTTGGTGTGTGTGTGTGTGTGTGTGTTATCGTTTGGTGCCTTAAAAAAGTACATAATTTTGTACAGTGAGGCAGACGGAGGCAGCAACATGGACATCATCTGGCTTGTGTTGCTCTGATAATTAGCTATTTATTTGGGTCTTTTTTGCCTTTTTATTTATCAGATCCAGTTCATCTATTACATTGTTAAGTGATTATAGTACTTTTTGTAGGCACTGTACCGCTACTAATACTACAACTAACTACTATTGAAACTTGTACAGTACTAAAGTGCAAGTTTCATCAATATTTTCTACTGATTTTCTTTCCTTCTGTTTCTCACCATTCTCTTTCCTCATCTTCAACCATCTGTCTTTTATATAATAGTTTCCTTCTGTCTTCTTATCAACACTTCATTTTCACATTTTATTTTCCTTATTCTTTTACAAAGCTCATTTTATTTTTTTCCCTTTCATTGTGTGTGTGTGTTATATTGTTTCCTTTCTGCTATTTATCTTGGTTATTTGTGTTTATTTATTGTTGAACCAACAATATAGCAATACATTTCTTGTGTAAAAGATTGTGGGACCTAACATGCCAAGGAGCGTGCAAATTATCAGGAGGTACTTGAGGGGGAATAAAATGTTTTTCGACGAATCAGAGTCTACTAATGTCCCTATCTTCTACCTATACCTGTCCTCCCTTTTACACCCCTCTCTCCATTGCCCAAGCTCTTACTAGGGTCCCTGTGCTGTACTATTTTTCCCTCATTCTACTCTGTACTACTGATGAAGAGGAGGCGGATACTTTACAAACATCCAGAGTAAAATTTTCTGTTTGCTTACAAACTGTGACCCTCTATAGTGGGACCCAGACTGTGCCACAAAGCTGATGACTTGGGTTGTACTAAGGCAGTTTGTTTTGTGACACAGTGTGTAGGAATTAGTAGCTTCCAGTTCGTCGATAACATCTTATCCTCTTCACTTGCCATTAGACAAGTTGTGTCAAGCGTTGCCATGTTGTCAGATCATTGTGTAGTTAAGCTATTTGTACTGCAATCAAGAAGGTTATAGCAATTCAAAATATATACGGTACTATATTTAGTACAGTATTGTACTGTACTACAGTGGGAGTAACACTGCTCAGTTGCAGTTACTGTACCTCTAAAATGTGCTATACAGTCACATTCACTTGTAACTAGTACAATAGCTAATAGGTAAAGAAGTGTGGTACCAATGTATTTATTTACAATTAAGATTTGGGATGAATGAGCATCAATAACTCCATTCTACTCATTTACATCATAATTCTATGATGTAAACAAACATTGGTAGCATGTCTGCCTAGATATGAAGCACTGTACTTGTTTTGTGTGAAAATGATTGTAATATACAGTATAGTACTTTGCTAAGTACTGTCATTTGTTAAGTTATTTAGGTATAATGAAACTATTGTTGATATCTACACCATGAAGGTTACATTTTCCTTGTTACTGCAGGATACCATTATTCTGATATGAGGCTGCAATATCCAAGGTGAAATGGATATCTGAAAAACAGCCAGACTTACTGAGAAAATAGAAAATTTGAGATTCTTTAGTAGCAATAGCAATGACTACCCCATCTTATTTTCTCTCTAAACCATGTAAAAAAAATTCTTTAAAAGATAGAATTCAATTTTTTTTAAATAGCAGTTTAATTCAGTTGGAGTATTGCCAGGAGGGAACACATCATCATCCTTTCTTTTTTTTAATCTGGTAACTGATTGACTGAAATTCAGAACAAAATATAAATACAGGTGTTCCTGCAGTCTGTTTAAAACAAAATACGCAGTATTGTATATGCTTATTTATTTGTGTGTTGTGTATTTTCGATCATTTAGCTGCATAGCACAGACATACACATTATTGTGCAGTGTTCAAATCATCCTTCACCTTCGTTACAGTATCAGTAATAGCACACTCAAGCTCACCACTAGGGATGATATCAATAAATAATAACACAACCAAACATATATATACACTTTAGGCAATTATTGAACACAGGGAAATTGAATCTCACTTCAACACAAAATATCCTGTACTCTATATACATAATATAAACACTCCATGACAGTTTAGCCTGAGAGTGTTTATTTGTTCACATACATGATCTGATATTTATGACAGTCTTTACCTTATACAGTACATAGACATTTTGTATGTTGTACTGTGCTTTGGTATTGTTCTCTAGAGTTCATCGTAAAATACTGTAGTGGTCTCCCTATAGCTTCTCATAATTTTGAGGTACATACACAGTACAGTACTATATTACTTGACACAATATACAGTACTGTTTTTCTTTGGGTTGTGCGAAGAGAATTACTGTATATTATTATATATAAATATACATATATAGTATGTGGTAGTACAGTACTGTATGTATGCATATAGTTACCCACAAATGTAGTGATGCTTTACCACCAGATTCTTGAATCGTCCTCACCCGAAGACTTTCATTACAATGTAGTATTTTGGATATTTTGGCTCCAGTTCACTTTTTTCTTTAATCCATGGCCAATAGAAAACCAGTTACATTAACAGTTTCCCATCCCACCAGTACGGTAGCTGTTTTCCAGTTACTAGTGTTGGTTGTGTTGGGAAGGATAGGTGCTTGGACAATGTCACAATGTTTGTGGACAACTATATATATATATACATGTATATGAATATACTGTATATATACCGTACTGTATATATATATAAGCCAACTCGACATCTTTTATGTAGGTGTACATGTGTACAGCACTTATACATGGTAAACACACTGTATATAATACAGTACAGTATATGGTTTATACACATGTACTGTACATACTGTATGCAATATATAATATACATGTATAAACAGTATTCCCTTACTGGTAGCATTTACTAGTACAAGTATTTACTGTGAAGTGAGCTAATGACTAATCAAGTGGTGAAGGAATCATAGTTATTTATAAATCTATTATATTTAAGGAGGTTAAAATGTATTGGGTGAAATTAGAGGCTATTGATTTCTTCAAACTGTACCAAGAAGCATAATCAGCTCAATATTTAGAATAAGCATGTTTTGTGATATAGTTTGAAGGAGTCAGTAGCCTCCAGTTCACTTGCAATAACTTACCCCCTTAATTAATTCTGATACAGTATGCATTATTTTAAACTGGGTTGCAGTGCTATGTACCAAACTGTACATTGGTGAGATTTGAGGGTTATCATTTCAAACCAACATTTTGTTTTTGTCTTAAGGTCCCATGTGAGACAGGAGAGGGATCAGGCAGGGATGGTAACCAGTATGATGACTCAACAGACATCATATAGGTTGTCATCATCACTGCCTCACCCATACTGTTTTTACCTTGTCTTACACTTGGCCCTTAGTATAATGTACACTAAGAATGTCTTTGAGGGAACTAAGATTGTGTCACCAAGATAAGTGCTACTGATTCTTTCAGACTGTGCTGGGAAACAAGTCACCTTTAGTTATTTTGAGATAATTTGTGTTCTTTATGGTATCACAATTTGGAGATGAAAAATATGTAGTCTTCACTTTGCTGACAAATTTTTATTTTAGTCCCCTCAGTGTAAACAGACTCTGGTCACATATGCACCTAAATACAATACAGTATGGATGTTGTTGTGTTTAGCTGATAGGGAGGCTTATTGCTACCCTTTCTCCAAAGTTGTACAATTTTACAATCCTGTGTGGTAGTCGGTTTTTCTGTAGCTGGTGGTAAATGTTCACAGCCATTTTATTTTCTTTATATTTGAGGAATAGGGACAAGTAGCCCTCTTGTCTTCTCATGTGAAATGAAGAAAAACAGTGAAAGGTTCAAAATCATGTCCACTTACAGTACATTAGAGATGCCTAGACACATCCTGTTTGAAGGAGCACAAGTTGTATTAAGGGGAAAAGATGGATAATGTTAGAGTGTTTCAGATTTGACCAGTTGTGTACTGTATATGGAAGACTGAGAGTTCCAGCTAACTCTCCTAATTGCCTGATGTGTGACTCATGGGTTGCTGGCATCTACTATTCACAGTGATATGTTACATTATTGACTGACTGCAAACATTTCCATCAGCCACAGTTCTGGTATTACTGATGTCCTCCAAGTCGAGGAATATAATGAAATGCTACATCCTGAGTATTGTGTACTGTACAGATAATACTTTGGGCCAGCCTAGTGCTAGACCCCTTGGAACATCACCTCACCTCTGTTTTGCCGCTCACTTGTGTCCCATCATGGTAAATGTTACAAAATTTCTCTGACCTCTGGCCGAGTCAGATGAACACTGAGTGACTTGTCACACTAAGCACCTATTTCTTCCATTCTCTGTTCTTCAACCTCTGTCTTTGGATTAGTCATTCTTTGACTAGATTTAAAAGTCCTTTGATATTTTAATATCACATAGAAAGATGGGGGAAACCTTCACTTGACCAGAGGATGGAGGTATAATATGTGCTTGTGTGAGTCCCTCATAACACACACGCCTGCCGCAGCACCCACCTCATGGCCATCTCACCAGCAGTTGCCCGAAACCTCGCCAGCAGTGCGTCCTCTCCCTCTTACTCCCTTCACTGTATTCCTAGTTTTTTGTGGCTGTGGTTTCTTGAGTTCTCAAAGTTAGTCATTATGTGATTTGATTCCAGCTGAGTCCACGTTGTTCATAGTTATTCTACAAGACCCAGGATCAGACTTTCTAGAAAAAAGTCCTGAGCAGTGGAACTTATGTTTATATGTAACTCCTCTGGATATGACTAGGAATACAGCCCCTTCCCCCATCATGTTTTAAAGTATCGCTAAATTTACCGCTGTAGTCCGGTCACAGAGTATATATACAGTACAGTATACTTTAGCCTAGAGTGTAGTAGTGGGGTTGAGACGGCAGTTCAAGGTGATCCCGTGGGAGCCAGTGTGGGCGCGAGAACTGCTGGTGCTGCCATATAGCTTAGCCCCAGCTGCTATTGCCTGCCTCTTCTGCATTTATTATGTCTTCATCTTCATTCATGATATTGTAGCTAGTTTATTGATACCTTTCCTTTTGGAAATCTCACAAGTTTTCTTAGTGATGTGTTTTTTGTATATATAATTATATATACAGTACTGTATATGTATATATATTAATTGAATAGACAACACGCTTGATACAACGTAACGTAACTGTTTATAGAATGTAAAACTAGGATGATATTAGCTGTGCTGTAATATTACTGAATTATTGTCAATGTATCATTGAGTCTACCACTAGGTTCATCTTCCACCACTGCAGGGTTGGAGAATTACTGTTGATCTCCTACCCTTGATGGTCAGGACGCGGAGGTGGGTTGCTAGGAGACCGCACTACACGTCTTCTCTCCAGTAACGGGGGGCAGTTCATCGTTCTCTTTCAGCGGGTGGGAGGGGGACGGAAGGAGAGCCGACGAGTCCTGTCTCGACTGTGCTCTCTGTACTCACCCTCGCCACCACCTATACTCTATACACGAAACCCACGAGCATGACTTAGCACATAATGCGAGGACGGTGGTCAATACTTGTCATCAACTAGGGCTGGGATGAGGGTGAATGACAGTGGCTAGTACAGTAATCAACCTTAGCCCCGTTCAATCTCTTTTAACTTATTCTTATGGGGTCTTTGGGTTTTTCTAGTTAATTATGCGATTGTTTGAATTATTTTCTGTTTTTCTTGTGAATTGCGGCCACATTTCTATCAAAACACCCTCTGGTGGTGCGAGATTCTGCACCGTTCTTTCCTGTCCATTCAGTTGGGGTGGGTGGGTCATTTGCCATCCAACCATATGTGCTAAGGCTCATCCTCGTTGAGCGGACTCAGTCCCAGGTTTGGTGCGTAGAGGCTCTCATATTTACATTCATCACTCTGTAGGATAGAGGTTCTCATTTGACACTCATCACTCGGTAGCATGGCACATCAATTGCAGCTCAGAATAGTTCACAAAGTTAGGAAGGGTGCCCAGACAAGCCTCCAATCTCTGGGATAGCCAGCTAAACAAGCTGCATGGTAATGCCACCTTTTGTTAGGATCATCATCACACTCAAGTACCAAACCTATAATTAAATTTACCGGATGGGATTAGATTGCTGTGTCATCGCTTATTACAGTATCATAGTACAGTACCTCAATCATGACCTTTAATTTGCTGTAATGATGCATCAAAATTAACCCCACAACATAATACATGGCACTCAAAACCTGAAAGCAGGCAATATTACTCATGGCCAGTTCAAATACAGTGAACCCAAGTAATAATCTAAACTCCTATATTCCCCAAGTGTGGTGTCTGTCTCACAATGCCTAAAGAAATGGTAGTGGGCCGTATGTGGGTTTAAAACAATTGGCTGATCATATTTTCCTTGTTTTTTTTTTGTATATCTCTTTGTGCATGGAATGGTTTACTTTTTGCAATATATGTCACATTGTTAGATAATCATTAACTTGATATATATATATATGTGTTGAGGTTATATTCTCTGATAAATGTGCTTTCTTGCAACACCATATCCCTGCCTCATCCTCCGGTAAATTTATCAAATGATAGTAATGTCAGGAGTCAGTCATTCAGATAAACTAGTCAGGATTGTCATGTGATGTTAACGTTTTTCTTATCCTACCTTGCAGAGTGCAAAGCTAACCTAGCACTCTAGCCACATTTGCAGGAGCGAGTCAACCCAGGGGCTGAGGAGTAGAGCAGTGAGTGTCAGCAGATGGGTAAGTGGTCCCTTCTTGTGCTGCAGTCTTACAGGCCCCACCCAGCTCCCATAACGCTATATCCACCTCACTCTCAGTTACTGTCATACATGCACAACAAACTAGTCTATTTGTTTGTTTCAGAGATAGTGCCGGTCCCCGGCCTGAGTGGGTGAGTAACAATGATCATGTTGGCTAACTCCTGTAAATAGCGGCGGTCGCCATGCAGGGTATCAGTGGGTAGCCGTGGTCAGGTCCAGGGTCAACCCTCATGTACACTGAGCACTGAGGCTGTCTGTGTCAGGGTGACGCTCCAGTGCTCTACCTCTGCCCAATGCCTCGATGCCATACTAACTCTCCCTCCTTTCACAGGGCGGCTACGCTGCCTATCACCTTCCGCTGCATGAATGACAAGTGTGGCGTAGACCCACGCATCTCACGCTTTGTGCTCCCCATCGGTGCTACCGTCAATATGGATGGTACCGCTCTCTTCGTGTCTGTGGGCACCGTCTTCATTGCTCAGATGAATGAAATAGACCTTGGGATTGGAGAATATGCCACCATCATGTAAGTTATTACGAGATAATTCACATCCCTTGTTAAAGTGTGTCAATATTATAGTACCTAGTTGCTTCATATTTCCTTTAACAATACAAAATCTCAGCCAGTGAAAACTACAGTATTTAAGTATTAAGTATTACAGTATTAAGAGACATACTGTATATGAAAACTTAAAGTAGGAAGTAAGTATTTGTTTTTCATTGCATTTTTACTTCAGTCCATGCACTTGAGTATTCTCATTGTCTGTATAAACATGTACAAATACTTGTATATTATATACAGAAGCTTTAAATTTTAATCTTAGCTCCACTATTGCAAATGATAATTTACTATATAGTATAATTGTGTGTTTTCCAGTGTAACAGCCACAGCTGCCAGTGTTGCCAGTGCCAGTGTTCCAAGTGCTGCTCTTGTTCTCATTTTAATTGTCCTCACATCAGTCAATTTGCCATCAGAAGATGTCACCCTCCTCTTTGCAATTGACTGGCTGGTGTAAGTATGAGTTTAGGATTAATGACTTGATACAAAATGGCTATCCTGATTAACAATGTACTATACATTCGTGGCATATTGTGACCAGTCTGTTATGGAAAGGTGTTGCCAGCTGTTTCAAACTGTGAATACATGGATACTTTGCTTCAGTCAACCACCTGACGATAGTATGGGTACAAATGTTTAGAGTGCTTGGACGCTCCTGTGCTGGGGACGGCTTTCCATTATTGCCTAGTTAAGAACTATTTGCCACGACAATACTCCGCATTTTAAGTTACTGTACCATGTTTCCTAATCTGCTGACGACTACTGCAGTGACCGATTCCGCACGACCAACAACATGCTGGGTGACTGCTACACGGCAGCCATTGTGGAGTATTGGAGTCAGGGAGAGCTGGAGGCCATGGATGCTGAGACCAACGCCGAGTCCCACTACCATAATGATGTGGAAAAGGCGGCAGACCTCGCCCCTCTGGTAACCCGCCAGCATGACACCGACCCCGAACCACTCCTGCATGACCCTCCTCTGCTGCTGACTGGCGGGGTGAGCCACTAACACCGCTTCACTCACTATACACCACAACCTTCATTTAACACTCAAATTAAATTCAATAATACAAAATCTAGTACCAGACCATAAAGGGTATTTGGTACTAACATGGTGCTAGAAAATGGACTTATACAAGGATACAATCCAGTTCATTAATGTTAATACAAGGAAATTGACAATTGGAACAACTGATAATTGGCATAGGAGACAAAATAGGTCTCTTATTAATGACTCCCAAATGCTTTGCAAGGCTTTTGTTTCCCATTATATAAATAATTTAATCAAATTTAACTGATTGATGCATAAGCCTTTACTATAGCCACGGATGGTTACCCTTCACTAAAAACAATACAGTATATGGGATGAAGATCCTTCCTTACCTTCAGTGACAGTATAACTATACACAAATGACACCCATACACCTCTACCAGTAAGGTGAACCACTAACACTGATTAACATACCACTCTACACCACCTCTCTCTCCTATACCAACCATTTCCAGTGTTGAATGAAACTACTGTAATAGCCAAAAAAATAAGAACTAAGTAAATGAGAGGACAGTCATGGACAAAGGTGAAGATGTTTACTGACTTATAGGGACCATAATACAGTAAAAGTCCCTTAATCTGGAAGGCAGGGGGGGTTTGAGACTTTCGAATTATCGAAAATTCCGTGTTATCGAAAAATGTCCCCCAAAATACGTATAAAATACTTTTATTACTTTTAAATACAGGTTTCTCTGTCACATATATTATTCCCAAAAACAGATAAATTTCCCTGCACTTGTTGCCAGGTGCAGGGAAATTACTTTTTTAGGGAATTTTGTAGTCGACACAGGGAAATTATATAAAGATAGTTCAAGAGTAAACAGGGAAATTTCTACCAGACGAAATACCAAAAATAAAGACCGTCCATGTTCAAGAGAAGAGTAAACAGGGTTTTATTGAGGCGAATAGGGAAATTTTGTTGTTGAAGTTGGGTCAATTTTGTGCATCAGAGTGTCGGGAGGATCGTAGCTGACAGTCTGACACTCATAATTTAATGTCTTATGAGGTCACAACTTCTTAGTGGTCTTCTTTGGTGGTTTATTAAGAGCCATAATGAATAATGTAGACACCCACAACACTGAATTATATCCCGGAAGATTACTGTACTTTTTCACTTTTTTTTTTTTTTTTCAATTATTTGGGATACAGTAATTTTGGGTAAAATTGGTGGGCCCAAAAAGTTCTGGGGGAGCTAGCATTCCGAGGTATAGACCTCCGGATTAAGGGACTTTTATTGTAATACATTACCAGTACATAAAAATAATTTACTGTACAGTGTACTGTACATCTGTAATTCATAGTACTGTATTTGGTCATAAAAATTCTCTGGCTCATCAATCATTTACATTTCAATATAAGTATTTATAATCTGTAACTTCACACACAATATTTTACAGAAATATATTCATATTTTTTGGCGCTGTTTGGCATTGGGTTGTCTCAGCAGCAGGAACTGGTCAGAAGTTTGAATCCTCAGTACTGTATATGAAAATCCTGAGAATTATATTTTTCACTTCCTATATCCCCTATTTGCAACCATTGATGATGCCTGACTACTAACACTTTAACCTTTTAGAAATGTACCGGTAACAGTATAAAGTTGCTCCTCTCACCACCACAGAAACCTCTGATCCCATTTGCATTAATAGAAATATAGAAGCTACTGATGGTTATGAATTAATGCTTGTATTTTGTTTTTAATTACCATTCTGTGATATTAAAATTATGAGTTTAATTAATTTTGTATCTTATACTGTAGTAAAATAATATCAACATTTTTCTTGACAAGGCATGTCAAATTTGTGTTTAGTAAAATTCCACAGATTATAATGCATAATATGCTATATTTAATGACATTAACAGTCCATTTTATATTAGATGTTGTAGATAGTACAGTACTGTACTAAAGTAACACCAGAGCAGTTACTATACTGTAAAAATATGAAGTTGAAAATGTGTCAAGGGATAACCATTTTGCTATGACAATTTAATTTGGGCAAGAACTTTCTAGGACACTAGTTAAATTTAGCCAAGGATTCCTTTGTTAATATCATCAGACTCTTGTGTGACTTTGTCACATTTTGTGGTTGAACAATTTATACCCTTGATACTTCATATACAGAACTATATGTTTGAATACCATTCCAATGTGTTAGTCAGTGGGAACTATTCAGGTGTGATTTCCAAGTGATGAGGTGGACAATGTTAATAAACTGAGACCTCTCTGCTCTCTGCATACAACAGAATTGCAGTTCTTGCCTATAATCTAAGGCTAGAACATTTATTTCTTCAATACTTTTTGATAGTGTAGTTATTTCCATAAAGTAATTAATCAGTATTTCAGACATTAATGTCCACCAGATTCTTAGAATAGAAGCAAAACCGAATGCTTCTTTGTGTCATACTATAATTCTCTTTCATTACTTGTGCAGGACACTTCCATGACCAACGGCAAGATCGTCAACAACGGTGATATTAAAGTGGAGGTGGAAGTTCCTTCACAGAATACAACCAAAATATAAGCAAGAGATTTATTGTTAGTAACTACTGAATTAGTGATGCCTCTGTTGAAGCTGAATGCAAAATTGCTACAGACAAACTGGATAATTGTAGTACAGTACAGTACAGTAGTTTGCAAAAGGAAGCAATTTAGTAGAGGTACAAGAGTTCAAATAGCATATTCTATCTATCTTTCTATAGCTTGGTGCCTCATCCCTCAGGGGAGGCCAATACATGTTGCTAGTGTTAACTAACTGTTCATACTGTATGTGTAAAAACAACTGACTAGGAAATGTTGTCATGTATAGGATAGAATTTGTAAGGATGAAGAGATAATGAAATGGGTTTATTGTCCTCATATCCAAATTGATAAAACTTGTTTGAATTATAGGAAAATAACATACCATACCCATTTTGTGATAGCACTGGGTGTCATTGTAAATAGCCTAACTGTAGGTTTAATATGGAGGTATAACAGGTACACTATATATTACAAGTTTTACTTATTAAAAAAAAGGTGCTTTTTAGCATACTTTCATAGGCTGTGTTATTATGTATTGTAACTCAAACATTACTATTCCAGAAAAAAAGAACATTGCATTGGGAGCCATTCGTAAAAAGGAGTTACTGTATATTGAAAGCCAGTTACATGTAGAAGTTGAATATGTCTTCTCCCTCACATTTCATCATGCACAGTTGCAGCTAAAACTTCAAATGACAATGTCTAACTTGTATATTACATGTTTGGTTTGAAGCTACTGTACTGTACATTTTCATTTGTGATTGGTTATGGTCATGTACCATACTCATGGATCATTATCACTCCTAAACAATCAAATGTAGTCACAGTAATGTCGTATATTTTGTACTGTAGATATGTAGAGTTGTTTTTGTCTGCATCTGTGCATGACCTCACAGAACAAAGTGTAACTCTGGAACCCTTGACAGTTCAATGTGACACTTATATACATACAAGTACTGTACACAATCTGGAAAAAATCTTGATACTTTGAAGGTAGATTATATTCCAGTGCAGAATGAGAACAGGGCCTGTTATGATCAAAGAGACGATATACTTCCCAGCATGTGGTGCTATGAATTAATTCTCTCAAATTTCATCATTGTAATAACTGACCCTGAATAAATGTTTGTATGTTGTAATTATGATACTATATAATTTTTGGTCACAGACTTGTCAAATGAAAATACCGTATAGTTTTGATAGAGGTAAAAATTAGTCTCGTGTTTTAATTGAGCAATAGTGTCTTAACTCAGGTGTTATAAGATAACCATTTCACTCCATGAAAAAGATAGTGCAGTCTTTTATTCAGAATTCTGTCAAACACTCAGCACCATGCTGTATTAATCTTTTTAACAAGCATTCATGAACTATAATTTAACATATACTATCTCTGACACCAGTAAATAATTATCTAAAGCAGTTATCATACTATTAATACGGTATGTAAACAACGATCAAGACAGCTGAATTGCTCCTTGTGATGTAGAAACCATATGAACAGGATTCATTCAAAATACAATAAATGCATTGTTCTCAGAGCCTAAGGCATCTACAAGTATGTTGCCATGCATTGGAAGCTTTATTTACCTGAATTATGATTTTGTGAGATGAACAAACCTGCACAAATGGAATATCTTTTTACATAATATCTTAATTTTTATAATATAAAAGTCTGGACATTTCTTCTTTAGAACCATATTAACTGTAAGTGACTGAAATCTTGTTTAAAGCCAACACAGTGGACACTGCGGTAGTGTGCCAAAGCAGTTGCTGTCAGCAACTTGGAAAGCCAATATTCATCACAATTTAATATACTGTATTAATATTACCTCTAGGTGTTTTGTGCAACCCAGGAGGTCTTCCAGTATTTTCCTCATTACTGTACACTTTATTGTTACAGGATACAGTCTTGTATACTGTACCTTCTTCATTTTAAAGTTACTTTGAAAATTTATTTAATAAAATATTTTGTATGTTACAATTTGGTGTAATGTACATCATTAGCTTGGGCTCAGTAAACTGTAGCCAAATTGTTCATTCTATCTGTACATCACTGGTGGTGTCTGTTATATCAAGAATATGTCATTCATCCTCCTACTCCTGCTACCACTTCTATTCCAGCTACAACTATTACCAGTACAAGTTCTACTACTAACACTACTTTTACTAGTACAGTATAGTACTGTACTACTACTGCTACTGCAGTCTGTTATATTCCACAGGTGTAGGTTATTCACCTAACAGCAAGTAGGTTTGGATGTAATATAAGTTTAGCCACTTGTATTTTAGGAAGAAATACAGACTTTTAACACATGCAAACATAGACACTAACTGCATCACAAGCACCCTTTGTCTTCTATAAGCATCCCTTCCCAAGCCATATAGCATAATAACTTTCATCAACTCTCCTGTCTCGTAGCAGCATCCCAGTCAGCTAATGAGGAACCAGTTTCAGTTCCATCTTCCCACACCAAGCACAGTTGCCTCCATATGAAAGTTTCAAATCTGGATTATACATTACTGTACAGTACAATATGGAAACTCACAGGAATTAACTCACTCACTGGAGTAAATGATTTTCAGCACCCTTCATAGCCAAGAGTTGTGGACAGAAGATAGATATATTTTCAATTTCAATCCTGTACAGTACAAGTATCAATAAATACAGCAACTGTAGTATGTTTTTGTGGAGGCGAGTATTCATGTGACTTCAGATATCAGCCTTTAACACTCAGGTTCAATTGGTTCAAATATGTAAGCTGTTATATTCTGTGCTCCATACTCATTGTGTATACTGTATATCTACTCAGTCTCTATTATACTGTTGTTACGTTCCTTGCACCAATTCCCCTTTCATTTGCGTTTCTTTGTATCGCATGCATACCAAATGCCTTATATGGCCTTGTACTAGATTGTGCATTATTATTGCATTTAATTAATAGAGTTGAGGTGTACTTCCTTTTAGACTGACTGGAATGCAGTACTGACAATGGCAGGAGAGGCTCACTGAAGCCAGAGGAAAACTCTTCCTGTTCTGAGTTCTCCACACCCTTCATGGAATCATGTTACTTTGGGGATTCATGCATTTTTTTATATGAAAATCATAAATGGGAATAAATCCAAGACAACAGGGTTTACTGTTTGAATTATAATGAGGCTCACAACTGTAGCCTATTCATTATAACTTTTTCAAGACTTCTTGTTCTGAACCTACTGGTGGATTAACACACCATTCTGTATCATTATTGTATTGTTTATATTCACAATCAGATCTCTTTCATTTACACACTAGTGTGTTAGTGGTGTTGTGTAACTGTTGTGAAACTTCCTATCCAAAGCAATTGTTTTACCATCCTAGTACCAAATGCCCTATATGATCTGGTACTAGTTTTTACAATATTATAGTGTACAGTATATTGATTTTTATGTGTGTGTGTTGTATCCCCAGTTGATGTCATCAAGAACCTATTTTAACAGTTATAGTGAATGGAATATGGTTGACAAACTCTAATTGCATAATGACAGCAATATCAATCTTGTATTATGACACACTGAAGTTAATCAGTCCACATCAACATCATCCAAGTGTCTCCTGGATTTATTCCATATAGTAACTGTTTACTTTGGATAAGGGATAATGGTACCAAGCCTAGTATTGTGCCACTGTGATTGTCATTAACTGTTATTAGCAGTATTGTAACTCAACTGGGTGTTACACTGGTAAATTTTCCTTAATCCTCTGGTACATGTGAGGCTTTTCTCCATTTCATCACGTGAAGAACAAAGTGTGGATGGGGAAAAGGAAAACTTTCCAGCATAATACCCTCATTTGAGTATGCTTTCTCAGCTGTATTAAATGTAACAGCACAGACATACAGTATTAGGGAAAACCATGATATGCTATGTTTGATATTTTTAGTTCAGTTGATGACGAGTTGCATTTTATTCACCAGGGACACTTGTGTATATTTAGGTAATGTTGCAGTACATGTTCAGAAAGCTAACATACAGCTTAGTATAGCCATCACCTACCCAAATTGCACAATCATAAAACAGTTCAAAAGGTCAGAGTTTAACACTTACACTTAAGAGGACAGGTGATGACAAATTACATACAATTTCCCTGACCAACTTCAGTAATGGACAATTTTTTTGTTGGAGAGCAGCACCCTTCATGCCCAAAGGTGAGAATCTATTTGAATTAAACCACAGACAATAATTTCTGTATTAGATGATACACTTAGACTAATGCTGGATGACTCAAAATGTCACAAGAATATCTTGGTCATCCAACGGTCACAAAAATGTTCACAGGAGACTGGTTGGCTCTCAGGATCTTGAAACTTTAATGGATTTAATTTATCTATATATATCATTTGTGTAATGGTGTTTGTGCATGCTTGGTTTTTTTTTTTTTTCTTATATTCATTACAGTACAGTACAGTATATGTAAATCTACCTTGTACCAAATAAAGACTGTAGTCTCAATATTGTATAGTTGGAAACTCTTCCACGTGGTGCATTTATCACTCTCGATCTCTCTTCATGATTATAAACCCAGGGAATATCAACTCCTTGCTCCAAAATATTCAGCCTTCATCACTAATAGCCCAGTCTTACCTGAGCCAATCCAGTTCTTCTCTTCCACTGTTCGTCCTTTCCTTCTTTTTCCTTTGTTATAGCTGTCCCTCCTCTCTGTCTCTTATTCTTTTGTGGTATGAGATCATTCTGGTCTATCTGTCTTCTTATTTTCCCTATTCATTTATTCATCACCAAGAAAGGATTCTGACAATACATACGCCAATATTCCTAGGGTTGGTCATGTGGAGAGGATGGGTTATGTTGACCGACGCATGTGGAAATGTCCCCAACTGTAAATGCTGGTATAATGTGATAGAGGTAAACTTGTTTGAATATATATTTCTGGAGTTGAGAATATATCAGTGTATCATTATGGTTGGTCACTGCTCAGGTTAGAAAAAATATGACTACATATTCTTCTCTTGTTGAATATAAAATATACTTGTGTACTGTACATGCAGCAGTACTACACAAAGTATGAAATACACCTAATAGAACTGGGCATCATATTTGGATAATATTGTACAACAAGTTAGACTGAATTACAGCACAGTATTACAGTATTTTGGTGAATGATGCAAAGAATTTGTAATATTTTTAAAATAATTTAGTATATCATCATTACTTCAGCTCCACTCAGGAATCATCCTGTTAAGGAGACAATTCCATTATATTTTGCATTTACAATATATATATAGCTTGGCCAGACATGGCAAGATATTGTAACATTTGATAATAATCTATGATACACTAGTAATACCAACTGTGTATGATTTAACCTTGTGATAATACTGTACATTAATATGCAATTATGTAATGTTGCATAGACTAATATCATTTATGGTACAGGAATGACAAATAAATATTGGAGAATGAATAGATTTTCAGCATATTAATTACACAGACCTTCTAAAATGCTACAAACCTACATTCAGAAACTACAAAAGTACAGAAAATGTTGGTGAGATTTTATCAAGCTAATCCTTTCAGTTCTTCAACTATCTCTCTGTTCCTTATAAGGGAGGCTGTAAGAGTGAGCTTAAAAACTACAGGCCACTTTAGGAAATATTTTCAGTGCAGTGTTGAATGAAAGATTGTGCAGAAGGATTGAGAGATTCAGAGTGCTGGGTGAAGAGCAAATTGGCTTCCGTAAAGATAGAAGAGCTGAAGATAATATGTTTGTGGTGAATGAACTGATTGAAATAAATAAATAGGCTGGATGTAAACTATACCTATATTTTTAGACATAAATAAAGCTTACGACAGGGTTGATAGGAAGATGCTATGTAAAGTCTAAAGACCATAATAGGACCACATCAGGAAGTGTCGGTACTAAGACACTACTTCCGCCATCTATCTGATCTGATCTGCACCAATCACACAAATTATCAACAACTCGCCAGCCGTCTCCATCCGCTTCCGTATTATTCCTCCATGGGTGTACAGGACGAGCAGCTCATGCCGCCTCCTCTTAGATTATACCTCCATGATCTGGACGACGAGAACACAGATTCTACACAGCAACTTAAAGGGAAAATACGAGACTGGGATACAAGGCTTTGGAGAAGAGAAATGGAAGACAAATCAAGTCTCAATATCTACAATGCAAAGAAGCAGAACATCAAAGGAGAAGAATAAATCTATGACAACAGACCAGCATCAGTTATATTCTTCAGAGCAAAGACCAACACCCTACAGCTGAACGATAGAAGAAGGCACAGTGGAGGAAACACAAGCTGTGAACTTTGTGGAGCAGATATAGAGGACCTGAAACACTTCATGCTTTGGTGTCCAGAATACATCGAGGAAAGGCGAAAAGAAACACTGCTGCAACAACCATATATTCTGGACGAGGAGGAGCTGTTAGGAAACCTGCTCTTCAATGAAAAATATGTGAAAGTGATAAAAAAAATTCTGTACACGGTATGGAAAAGAAGAGAAAAGAAAAGAAAAGACTTGATTGAGATAGAAAATAATACGACACACACACACACAGACTAATATAGTAAACACTTAGGAAAGTGCTGTTGAATCAGGCAATACTTTCCGAAAATCACCTGAACCTGAACCTTCTACCAAGGATAATCATCCTTGGATTCTACGTATTTGGTTAGTTCTCGTCACTGAAACCAAGCGCTCCCAAGACGGTCTTGGTACAGTGCAAGGTCTAAAAAGACGTAGGGACTTTTCGCTTTCATTGATATTTAATATACTTTTCTGTAAAACAAATTTAGCTAATAAAAAAAAATCGTGTATTTTATACAAATATATAAATCATCGTTTATATATAATTATACTGTACATTCATGAATGAGGCCTTCAGGTCTGATATATTTGATTACAGAAATAAAGGAATGTTATGATTTGTTTCAAGGGATTGAAGATTTATTTTGAAAAAAAAAAAATTGTTTAAGGGGAGACTATCTTTTTGCAAGATTGGATCTCTGTGAATCTTTCAATTGTCCCAAACTATGCCACATAACAGCAGATCCCCTATTAGAAAAACTGAGGTCATCTGTTTCTAGACATAGAAAATATAAAAAAGAAGATAGTGTCCCCTTAATGAGACCTAAATACCTTTAGGGGAATATGCTGGAACACATTAAATTAATTATCTAATAAACATTAATATGTCACTGCATTAATTATTTGGTTCTACATTAGTGAAGGTTTACATTATAAAAAAAAAACTCTTAAAATGTGAATTTCTTGTTTAAAAAAAAAGTGTATTCATGTAGGGACAGGCGTAGGGACTTTTCGTGATTTCTGTAGGGATTTTTGTCTGAAAAAGGGGTTTTGGGTTGGCAACACTGTCTTGGTACCCCAATCCTCCGCTTGGACAACCAGATGACGTCTAATGTAAACAAACCGCAACGTGGTGATGTGAATATGTCACTCACCACATGAAAATTGACACAAATAAGGTACATAATAATAACTTGTTTCAGGTACAGAATTTGGATGCAGTAGAGAATAAGAGGAAGGCTTTTAGGTAAACCCTGCAGAGAAAATGTGCCAGAAGAGGAGGGGAAATAGAGATGGAAGTGGGAATACAATGAGGAAAGGGTAAATATTGAATGAATTACCGTTATTGCGTATGTTTTTTCTATTTTCATTACCCACTTATTTAGACCATTCTAAGACTCTTCGGTATTTCTGCATAAAAGGTCCACGTGGCAAACCTTTACAATTTGTGTACATTTCACAAGAGGACAATGTAAGTTAATATGTTCATGTGTACTGAATTTAAGAGGAGGTTGCACTTATTTTTGGTATAATAGCATGTAGAAAATTTCAACTTTCCAGAGCCAAAGTCCAGTGTTTTCCTGCCATTGTAAACATTAGACAGTCCCAGTAGTCTGCCTAGGTTAGGTCCCAGTAGTTTGCCCAGGTTAGGTCCCGGTAGTCTGCCCTGGTTAGGTCCCTGTAGTCTGCCTAGGTTAGGTCCCGGTAGTGGTAAATTTTTACAAGTTGCCACAACAGGATTTCACTGGAAAAAAATATATTTGCTAGAAGGATTTAGTGTGCCTACCGGGACCTAACCTGGGCAGACTACCGGGACCTAACCTGGGCAGACTACCGGGACCTAAACCCAGACCTCTTCTTAGCCGCTACATCTGGTGACCCCGGAGCTGAACAACACATCTCAACTACGATGCTGCCAAGTAATCAGCACACATCTTCACTACTCACCATACATCTTCACTACCCACCACACATCTTCACTACCCACCGCACATCTTCACTACCCACCGCACATCTTCACTACCCACCACACACTGGTGAGGGAGATGTGTTGGTGCAAACTACCCAGCGCATATCTTAACACATCTCAACCACCCGAGATGTGTTGATGTAGACAAGCCAGCACCAACTCCTCTCTGCATCGCTGTTCGCAGAGTTCCCCTGACCTTCGGACACCTGCTGCCAAGCAATGCAACTCCATATGTCTGGCAAGCTTCACCTGCTTCTGTCGCCAGTATGTTGCCCATTGCTGCCCTATCGACTCCAAATCGAGGGAAAGTGTCTCCGTAGTCAGAAACTGGTGCATCTGGGAGCCCTTCGTCCATCATAATCTATGCGCTACTGGCATATATTCCTGCATCGCTCTAGTGCGTACGCCGAGCGTAGCTAACCCCCGTACCACTACTGCCACACACGGCCCTACATCACGGCTCGACCTATCTACAAGACGACGACCCTGTAGGTCGTCCCCTCTGACACCGACCAAGAATTTCTCGCTGAGGGGGGAGTATTGTGGCGGCTAGAATCAGCTACCCGCCACAAGCATCAGCCCTCTCGCCTGATGGGTTCTAATAGTGTAGCAGGCAGGAAACCTTATATTCATGTATTCCAGGTTCACTCTAAAAGTTTGTATACAATGTGTAACCTGTATGAATAAACAGATTAAAACCCACAATCTCTTATGTCATATTTTTGTTGTCCAAGCATCGGCTTGGGGTACCAAGCGGGCTTGGAGCAAGCCGTATCTGACAACAAAAACAAACCAGATTACGTGGACCCGAACAACTGGCTTGCAGAAGGTAAAATACTGCAAGTTTGATTACATAAATAATTATATAAATAATAAATAATCCTTTTTTTTGTCTTACCTGTAATATATAACTATCCAAAGCAGCCTATACCTCGTTAAATAATATTACATCTTATTACATCATTATTTTGGTTTATCTAGCACTAATTACAAGTTACATGCAATAATCATTTAATAAATTAATAATTTATTATTATTATTATTATTATTATTAGCAAATTTCAATTACCTGTCGGCCATATTGTTGTTGTCATGTGACCAAAAACGAGGCAAGCGGGACCAAGATTGCTCCCGAGCAAGATTGAAAAAATTTCGAAGACGGCTTGCTTCCGCTTAGTATCAAGCGTCCAACAAAAACAGTACAGAGCAAACTCGCTTGGTGAAAAGCAAGCGAGCTTCGTGTCGCTTGGACAACAAAAATACGACATTAGTCTCCATTCAAACCTCACCAGGAGACCAATGTAGCACCCCGCTACAGATATCTCCCAAAACACTAATTTGCAACGGATGTGAAAAATAAATTAGTTAAAAACACACTATAAAACATTAAATTTTGAAAACCTCGAGAAGTGTGGTAGAGGCATTTTGATGGTGTGATGAATGGGGGGACGGGATGGGAGGCGGTGGTGACATGTATGGGGATGGAGGCAGGTGGTAGATGACAGGGTGTACAGGGAGAATTAGGAAGGGAAGAGGTTAGGAAAGCAATAGGAAAGTTGAAAATGGGAAAGGCACCTGGGATGGATGGGATAACTGCAGAGATGCTGAGGTGTGTGGGGGGGAGAAAGTGGTGGAGTGGATGCTGCTTATATGCACATTGGCATGGAGGCAGTAATGAGCAAGTATTTTACCCTCACTCTCACAACACACACTTGTTATGTTATGCTTTCCAGATGGCAGATGGGACCAAAGTAAAGGAAGGCAAGAAAGGGGCTGGTGGAGGTGCTCTGGGCATTACCCCTTCCGGCCCAGCCATCCCCGGTCGACTACCATCCTTCAGGGGTCCCAGAGACCTCACCCTGTCCGCCTCAACATCCGGGACGCTGATCAGACCAACACTTGCTACCAGAGCGCGCAAGACTTTCTCACCCAATATACCAGTTCGGAGAGAAAAGTCTGATAAGTTGTAAGTTGACAAAGCTCTTCAGAATAGGACTATGGTATCTGTATCTTGTTGATGAAATGGAATAAGGAACTAATGATGGGAAGCAACCCAGTATTCTGTAATTTTTTTATTATTTCCTTTCAGAGATCAACAGTGTGACAAGGGAGGCAAGCGAGGGCGAGACAGAGACAAGGGCCGAAAAAATGGTTCCCGGGGACGAGGGCGGGCCAGGGAGTTTGTCCAGACAACTGGATCTCTCTTTGGTGAAGGTACATCGCTTCTTTGGCATTCGTCACGTTCCTCAAAGTTTATTTCCTGGTATTGCATCCGGTGATTACATTTCTTAAAATATGCATCATCACCAGTATAATTTTGCTTCAATACTCTGTGTGTGATTTAAGTTTTGAATTTTAACCCTACTTGTTGAAAAGTTAACAAACTTGCTTGATGGTGAGGTTGTACTGCCATTAGTGATATCTGTGTAACCAATCTCTCTACAGGTATTGCAGGAACAACACAACGTCGTGGCCTAATGAAAGGGGCTGGTGGGTTTGGAGGCGGTGGAGGGGGAGGAGGAGGGAAATCAGGCGATGCAGGCTTCATTCACAAGCCAGTTTTAAATCTTGAGAGTGTTAACAACATTGATAAGGTAGGAAAAAATTGGAGAGATGTGTCTTTATCACAGTGAATAAATGCTACTGATCAGTACCGTTTATCACAGCGCCCCAAAATGCACCACACTCTAAACATACAACTTGTTGGTTCCAGGAGCACGAGGACCAGAAACTAAAGGAGATCCTACGCGACAACTTCATAGATGACTCAGATGACGGTTTGAGTCGATTTGGAGATGACGACGACCTCCTGCCCGTCCAGCTGCCCATGGTGGACACTGGCCGCGGCTTCAAAGAGGAGGATGCCAGGGAAGGCAAGCAACCCATACCTGTCAAGATGGAAGGTCAGTTGGGTGATATTAGCATAGGTTCAGCAGTTAAATCATATACAAACCTCATCCAAAACAAAAATCTAGAATTCAGTCACGCTGGAATGGGATCTCAGGCTGCTTGAATTGGCTTCCCATGGGTGAGCTTAGCATATGTTAAGTTCATTTTATTACCTTATCTAATATTGATCACAGTATCAAGCCATATTAATACAATGGGTTGTTGTTGAAGTTCCTCAAGCTGTCTGGCCGAGCAGCCCCGAATACAATGGGTAGATGATAACAGTGGATGCTAGTCATTGATAATTCCTACTTAGTGTCATTCTATAGGTCTAATTACTTTAATCTATCTATTTGCAGTTAAAAGTGAACCAAACGACTCGACTGAAGACTTTTCATCCAGGGAAATTAATGTCACAGATGCTACAGAGGATAAGAAGGTGAACAATTCAACTAACAATACAGGGCCTCAAAATGAATAATTGGAGGTGGTCCGTCAGGAAACCTCTTTAATATTTTGAAAAGCAACTAGAAGCCTCATATTGTTAAATATTTGAGCGTATGTAATGTTACCGCCACCAGGCGGCAAGTATTAGGTCAAATGAAACTCGTCACGTTGACACCAATCCCGATTTTTATTGGGTCAAAACTTGTCAATTGGAAACAATGTACTTAAATTTAATAGCTCTGAATTCACTTCATTAAGATAGCATTATACTCTTAACACTGCATCATACTTAATCTATTACTAAGCTAATTTGCTAAATATTATCAAAGCTTCATTATCTACGTTACTGTAAGGAATGATATATAAAACACTGCCTCAACTTACATATTCCGGGTTATATGACTTCCTGCTAAATCCATAAGTGTCACTAGTATTAACCTCACTGATTCTCTCTCCAAACTGACTCCTCCACGCAGTAATAAGGGTTATTAGGGCAGCTTGTCACACCTCAACACATGTGGTTTTTATCTTCGTAGAGGGGATGTAAACACCTCCGCTCTCTCTTGTCTCGGACCTCAACCCTCATCTTGCCCTCAACCGGGCCTCTCTTATCCTTTTTACTCAACAACAACAGATACGTACTCATGGCGGTAATATATAAAATTTAACATTAATGTCTATATTACTCCTGTTACTATGTTGATGCAATGTTGTTTTTTCTTTTGAGAGCTTGTTAATCATTCAAGGGCTCATTTCCCCAATTACAGTCCATGGCATCAATTATTCTGTAGTTTTTTGTCAAATAATTATTTAATTGCCTCATGACAAGACAGAATGCTGATGGAAAATCTCTCCATCACTTCACGTATCCAGACCCAAACAATTAATAATGAAACTCCAATAAATTCTCCTTTTTCTCTATCTATAGCTCTGACGCCTCGCTCCCTCCGGGTACTCCCCCCAAGGGGGTGGCCACGGCAGAAGAGTCCATCTTTCCCTGTTCAAACACTCCCTCCTTACTTGGTCCAGCCCTCCCCTCCCCCTCACGTTTCTCTCCTTTACATACTCTTCCACTCTGTTCTGCCATCTAACTGGTGGTCTGCCTCTCACACCAGGTCCCACAACTTCACTTCCATACACCTTCTTTACAAACTCCTCACCTTGCATTCTCTCTACATGTCCAAACCACCTTAGTGTATTATATTCTTTTTCTCATAGTGCTGATAGTATTATGTCCAAGATGTGTGTGTGTTGCATTCCTCACTAATATAGTTTAATGTACACCATCCAATGAGAAGTAACCTGTAATGACGATATTTTGCAGTTCCTTTGACCTGAAGAAGCAGTAGCATAATGTCGAAAGTAAAGGCTCCTTCTCATACAGTGCTGTTTTTCATCAATTCTGTCCAGTTTATGTTTATTTTAATTCACCATAGTTTTGCCTCCACAGCCACCAGACAGAAAACTTTTGATAAAGGGTGGTCTGCCTGTTCACAAAAAAACTCCAGAAGTCTCAGTTCCTCAGCTCCTGACAGGCAAACATGAAGAACTTATTTTTATACAGGTAAATACTGAGACCTTAATTTATACGGGCAACCTTTTATTATATATGCAGGTAGGCAGGCATAAAACATCCTCTAGATGTTTTCCAATGTTTTACTTTTTTGTTTGTTAGTTATTGTTGTTGTTGTTAATGATCTCCCGGGGCAGAATGGCCTCCTGCCCCACGGACCCCCAGTACACTTTGGTCGCAGTGAAAAACAAATTAAAATAAAAGAGGGGCTGGCCCTATATGCCTGGCCTACCGAAGCAAATCCCAGGAAGATGGGACCAGAGCTTAGTGGACCAGGGAGTCTGGGTGCCTCCGACCACCAGGGAGATTGGAGGAAAAGTCTTTGATCCCACAGCCGATGCTGTGGGCCCAAGTCCACATTACCACTAGAGCTTACAAGTGAGGCCGCACTTTCCATGAGACCAGTTCTGAAGGGACCATAAAGGGGGAAGGAGTTTATACTACTGCATTTAAAGGGATAATGCACCCCCGTGCATCTGGATGCAGTACACCTCGCATAGATTTTTAATCCATGTGGGCAGCTATTGTTAAATCCACTAGAAAGGGACCAGATCCTACAACAGTCTATATTTTAGCCCTGTAGGGATGGCTCGTATTCAGAGAGAATAAAGACAGCCCCCTGGGCAAATGTTTGTTAGTGATATCTGATGGTTCTTTGGTAAATGAAGAATGTTTATTATTGTAAACATATTTCTGTTCTATTAAATGCCTGCTGTTATATTTGCCTCACTTAATATTTGATAAGAGCCTACAATATTATTTTCTTAACTAAATTGTTTTGCTTCCATTTTAGCTTCCCAATTCGTTACCAAGCCACCCGCCTATGGTGAAGCAGGAACCAAACTCGCTCCAGTCAAAAACGTCAGGCCAGCAAGATCAACAAAAGACAACAAGTAATACGGTAATATATTGAGCATTTTATGTTTCTCATAGTACAGTATATGTATAATATCATATAGCCCACTGTATAATACTTCAACTACAAGTATACACAACATGTAGGAACTGATCAAGCATTTTGTAATGGAGATTCTCTTTACATATCATATTGGTATTTATCCAACTAATGTCCATAAAATTTATGAATTTTTTAAAAGTATTATTGCTTTACTTGAGTGGCACTAAAACTATGCCTGTGGTTGGTGGGTTAGGCATAAAATATTGTCATGTACTGTAGTAAGACTAACGTGTAACACTCGATGTTGATTTAGGGGACTGGACAAAGCTCAGATTGTGAGGGCTAAGTTCACTGTGCATTGAGCTCAGTAAAAACCATAATTAAATCAAAACATTAACCCTCTAACCGTGGGTTATTTGTGCCTGTCAACTTTACTGCGGACATATTTTTACGATACTGTACGTAAACACACATTTGGCTTTTAATAGCGTAGGCTATAAACCACTAGACCTACATGAATAAATTATACATGATATTGAAATACAAACCTTTAGCTGTCTCGATGTACTTGTGAAGACTAAATGGACAATTGTATGTACTTTTTCATGCTCTGATTTCATCATAAAATGTTTTTGAATCACATTTTTCAACACAATAATGTGAATATACCATTACTATCATTTTTACATACATATATGGTAATTATCACAAAATCAGAACACTGAAAATACATCCTCACACGCTGATAGATATTGGTACACTGACTGGGCAAGGCTAATGTGACTTGTGAGACCCTCCTAAGCACGCACACCCTCTATTGTGAGCCTAATCAAGTATGTCAGGGGCCGTGCATATGTGAAAATATGTCTGTCGACACCTGCAGTTACCCACACTCGGCACTGCCGTCGACATATACTGACACCTGAGGTTCAAAGGTTAAAACAAAAAAACTCTTGAAGATACAATAAATTCAGTGCAGGCGTGCTTGGTCCAAGTCTAACTATACCGGTATGTAGTACAGTATTAGCATTACATGTCCAGTATGTAAATATTTTATTTATTTCTCTTTGTATGCAGGTTTCCAGTGAAGATGAGGAGAAGAAGCCAACCAAACAGTTTTGTACCCTCAACACACTGCCGGAGGGACGGATTGGAACACTGAAAATTTACAAATCCGGCAAAGTGGAGTTATGGTTTGGTGATCACAAGCTTACTGTTGATAAAGGCACTCAAGTTGGATTTTTACAGGTATTATGGATGTCTGGTTATTTAAAGGAACATAGGAAGGGAGGAGGTTAGGAAACAGCAGGGAGTTTGTAGGTAGGAAAGACCACGGATGTAGTGGGAATATAGAACGACAGAAATGCTTAAGTATGGAAGAGTGGCAGTGGTGAAGTGGATGTTCTTCCCTTGTAACTTGGCTGAGAAGCAGAAAGAGGTGCCTTTATACAAAGGGAAAGAAAGTATGGATGATTAATTATTATAAAAGTTATAGGGGGATGGTTCTTATGATCTATGGTGTTGGTGGATGTATATACAGTATATGAGTCTGCATACCTATGAACATACCATATTGATATATACTACATATGTAACGCCATAACATATGTACCGTACAAGGGTACCGTGTGTACCATATCAGTATACCATATAAATATCCCCTCTCTGTATAGTGTACTGTACTGTATAACTAATATATGAAACTTGGCAACACTGCTTACATGTGGCAATATTGTGTACCCCTAGCAGCATGTAAGCATAACCTCAGAGCCTTGAGGGAGCTGGCATACTATAAATACATAACCCCTCTGCTGTACTATTAGTTTTCAATAAGAACCTACAATTTAGAAGAAGTGTTTCCTTCCCCAGCCATACTCTAAGTAAGCTTGTGACCTGTTGAAGAGCAACAACATACATGGCGCAGTGAGTAGCATATGTATGTCGTTGCTCTTCAACAGATTACAAGCTTACTTACAGTATGGCTGGGGAAGGAAACGTTTCTTCTTAATTTTACAGTATTTACAGTATGCCAGCTCCCTCAAGGCTTTGAGGTTATGTTTACATGCTGCTAGGGGTACACAATATTACCACATGTAAGCGGTGTTTCCAAGTTTCATATATTTACAGTCATACTGTATACGGAGAGGGGATATTTATTATACATCAATGTTTATATGGTATACTGATATGGTACAGTTGCCAAAAAAGGTACTGCGACAACTATTGATGCAACATTAAACATATTAATGTCCATAGTTGCTTGTAGGGATTATAAGTATGTATTACAGAAGGATGTGTATATTTCCTTCTGTTGTACATGCTTATAGTCCCTACAAATAGTTGTGGACATTGCTATGGTTAAAGTTCTATCAAGATATGTTGCAATACCTTTTTTGGCAACTGTACATACAGTACCCTTGTACATAATATGCTATGGCGTTACATAAGTGGTAAATATCAATACGGTATGTTCATAGGTATGCAGACTCATACATACAGTGGATGCTTGTTGGAGTGGATTGAAGCCTTCTTTAGAGTGGCAGCACCCATTCCCTGTGTCTTTTTTATATATTATACTGGCTGAAAGTTAGTGCTTTATGATCTATTTTGATCCCTGTCACAAAAATTAAGTTAATGCTGTGTGCATTTTTTTTTTTTTTTTACATTGTTCGCTGTATGTCCATGAATTTATGAGCTATAGTGTTTTTTCAATGACACTTGTATAAAAATTTCATTCTCTTGCAGGATGTAGCAAGTGTGGACGTGGATGAGGAGAACAAGACAGGTGACATGACAGTACTGGGTCATGTACGACATCGTCTAGTCTGTACCCCAGACCTTGAAACACTTGTTAAACAGACAAAAACTTAACACTCATTTAACATTTAATTAGGTATTTATATAAAAGTTAGGCATGCATCAGCCAAGCAAATTGAATTCCATTCAATATTATTTTATACTCCAGTGCCAAGTAACAAATGACATGTGGTACTGTGCCTGGTCAGATGCAAAGTTGTTTTATTGTTTAATAAGCTCTAGTTTACATTGTTGTGAACCCAGCTGTGCATTAAGCAGGTTTTATTGTCCATAATCCTCCTTATGGGAGAATGGAGAGAGTTTGAGGGTCTTTTGCATGCTGCTTTGAGCATGTTGGTGCCACCACATAATGGTGACCCTCTTCACCACCTCATCAATATTACCTGTAGACATGTATTATCAGCCACAACAAGTCTCACTACTGTTTGTACAAGTATACACATTTAATTTGTTCTCTTGCACAGTGTGGATAATTATATGACATTGTATATATAATCAATAATTATTTTATATTTGTTTAATAAGAGTAAAACAAGATAACAGGAGTAGACAGACCCACCCAGGGTGATACTACCATCAAGATGTTGGGATGACAAGACAATAACATCATGCCAGTGCCAGGAAGCAGAGGCCATGTGGCTCTCATAATAATGACAAATAAATTAAAATTATTTATTTATAGCTTGTTATTTCAGCAGTGTTTATCATCTTTTACTGTGATAATTTTATAATCCTTTCTACTCCAGGGTCCTTTATGGTGTGTAATGTTACTTCTATGTAAATATGTATCCAAGATCAAGAAATTGAATGAATACAACCAGCAAAATAGATTAAATTAGTAACATCAAATCAACTTTCAAAAAGTACATTTAGTAAGCATTATTTTTCTGAGCATCCTCACTTCAACCCTCCATAACCTAGCTCCACAGATATGCATGTCTTCTTAGTTAATTCAAATAAACTTTAGTTTGACATACCTGAGCCACTTGTATAATATTGCTCAGGTGTAACTTGTATTCAACCTACATTAGAATGCATGGTAAATAACAGCCAAAAGTAAGTGCAACTACCCACACACATGAAAAATGTAATCAAGGCATCACTAACTTCTTTTAATCCTATACAAATACAGTACAATTTGGTAAGTACTGTACACTTTGTACTTTCATAATTCCCGGAAGAAGGTATCGAAAAGAAACTCTGAAATTTTGATGTTTTTACTTTTTTTACTTTCTTTTCAGGGAAAGAATGTAATTTACAATAAATCAAAGTTCCTTACAATTATGAGATACAATATAAAAAATATTTATAACTTTATAGTACCATAAATACTTATTTCAATTATTCTGTGTAGTTTATATACAGTACATACTGTATGTAAACGAAGGAAACTGAAGGTGAATGTGGGTAAAAGTAAAGTGATGGTATTTGAGAGAGCAGAAACGGAAGTGATTGACTTTGCTACACCCTACAGAGTGGAAGTACCAGCTGGGACGAAGTGTGAGATAACTCTGAGGGGTGAGACGATGGAGGAAGTGAAGGAGTTTAAGTACCTGGGGACAGTTATGTGTAAACATGGAAGTATGGAAGGAGAAATTAGGGAGAGAGTAGTGAAGGGTAGACAGGTCATAGGATCACTGGGGAGGATAATGAAGGGTAGAAGTGTGAGTATGGAAGTGAAAAGGGGACTACGAAATAGTATAACCCTGCCAACACTGACGTATGCGTCGGAGACCTGGACATGGAGTAGGGCTCATCAGTCGAGAATAGGTGCTGTGGAAATGAGTTATCTGAGAGATGCATGTGGACTGACAAGGTGGGATGGAGAAAGTAATGAAAGTGTGTATAAGAGGTGTGGTATGAGTGAGAAGGCAATCGGTATTGAGTGTGGAGTGGTTGAGAGAGTGAATCGTAATACTTTGAGGTGGTTTGGACATGTAGAGAGAATGCAAGGTGAGGAGTTTGTAAAGAAGGTATATGGAAGTGAAGTTGTGGGATGTGGTGTGAGAGGCAGACCACCCATTAGATGGCAGAACAGAGTGGAAGAGTATGTAAAGGAGAGAAACGTGAGGGGCAGGGGAGGGCTGGACCAAGTAAGGAGGGAGTGTTTGAACAGGGAAGACTGGAGACCTTTCTGCCGTGGCCACCCCCTTCGGGGGAGTTCCCGGAGGGAACGAGGCGTCAGAGCTATAGATAGATAGATACATACTGTAGTAAAATGTAATTATTTGATAGCCTAAACTGTTCAATCATGTTTGTATACCTACTGTACTTGATGACCAGCTCAATACTCTTATAATTATATTGGAAATGTAAATATTTTAAAACTATTTAAGTGCATGGTCAACTTGTGCATATTATGATCTATATTAGTATATTTTGTGTTCTGGTCTTCCAGTTCTCTGGTGCTTTACATTTTTTTAACTGTATTTAAGTTCATGATATTCAAGGTATAATAGTTAGTGTGCTTACTTAAAGATATTAAAATCATGATGAATATAATGATGCATGGGCACACTGCACATCACCCATGAATATTTAAAAGTGTTATCAGGCATGTGTGCATTGTACAGTAGGGGTATTGCATTAAATCATTCATGCACAGATGATCTTCAACCTCTCACGGATTCTGACAGATTCAGATTCTGACAGATAAAAATTAAGTAGTAGATATGTTGATACAGTACAGTTTATTATGAAACACCAGAGGTTTGCAGCATCAAAACAAGTGAAAAGTGCACACGTGTGTGTGAGTAGAATATCAGTGTGGATTTGGCATTTTTCATAGTGAAACTAAGTTCAACCACTTTTGAAACAGATGCACAATTTAATAATAGCTACATTACAGTTACACTTGTTTCAGTACTGCCTGTGAAATAAGTGAGCAAATCTAAATGACTCAAAGTCCGTAATCTTTCACCCATACTGAAAAAAGTCAGCATGAAACAGTTTTTACTACAGTATAACAATATAGCTACTATAAACTGTACAAGCCAGGAACCATGATAATTAAGTATAAAACTCAACCATGTACTGAGTGCTAAAGAAATTATTCCTATGCAGCATCTTGCCCTCCCATTTGAATTTTATTAATCTTCCCATGCAATAACTCTGAAGTTTTTAAAAATCCAAGCATATAAAGTGTCCACAAAACTAGAGTATTATTTAGTACCATAATTTAACAATGCTTAAACTAGTACCAGGCCTCAGAGGGCATTTACTACTCAGATGGTATGAGAAAACAGACATAAAAAGGGAAACTAGCACAGAACAAAACAGGAGCATTTAATAAGACCATGAGGATACATAATTAATTATATTCATAGATGTTGGTACAGTAGTTTAATAAGAAAAAAAAACAGGGCTGAAACAATGAAAAGCAAAATATTTTATGTCTTTGTGCAGATTGTACTTCATGAACATGTATCAGTATGTTTAGTGAAGAGCTTCACATGTATAATTTTCTGCTGCAAGAGAGGATTATGTTAAGTACAGTCGGCCTCAGGAATTCGTATACACCACTGTCAAGGTTTTGTAACAACTAGAAGATTTTGTACATTAATATCCAAACACAAAAATGTTCTAGTAATGTTTGGGTAATGCTTGGAACAGACAGCAGAATAATGACCTCTTTTAACCAGTGCTCTGTACAAATTCCTGAGGTCGACTGTACCTGGTCATAGTACTGCACCAAGCCTCATCAAATTCAAGCCTCTTCTCAGAAAGGCAAACAGTAATTAAACTCAAAAGTTACTTATGTACAACATACAATTCCTATATACATCACTGTTAAGTTGTATATTATTATTTTTAAATACAGTACAGCATTTAACACTACTGTACTTATGAGGATGCAGTACGTATCTTCAAGAAAATAATAAAATTCTTTCAACTCTCAAGCACAGTTGAAACCTATGTGGTGCAACAGCCAACAAAGCGTATGAAAGATCTTTGACTCCATCAAATCAACATCTAACAGGAACTGATATGGAAAATGGGGTTGCATAACTTAACCTCTTTGGTGGTTAATTTTGGTAATTCTATTACAGTACAGCAAAAAAGCAAAATAAAAATTATGAAATACCTCAAGCTTTTTTATGAATATATGCACAGATGTTTGAATCCATTATTGTATGTTTTGCATTACAGTGTATACTTTAAAATATTAGCATACTTCATCCAGTTTATTAATAACCTCACGCAATGTTAAAAAAGATATAGTACCGTTAATTGTTCACTCGTATGAATCCTCATCAAAGTGAATATACAGTACTGGACATTGAGATCTCCTTATGTTCAAACCAGGATAAATGCACACCATATTTTATGAAGATTGATCGATTGATTGATAATAGACACTGCAACAGCGAGGTCATATGGCATTATATGAAGATCAAAACCCTATTTCTTATATTTCTAATGGAAAATTGACTCCAGGCCCAGGAAAAGAATATATAACAATCAACAGATTGAGATAGAATGCCCAATAAATTGGACCACACTCACATTCATTCGTCCTTTCCAACATGCAAACATCAACCAAGGCTAATTGTTCAGATGTTTGTAAAGGTGTTGCTTGAGCTTGGGCATGTTCTGTGGAGAGTAAATGCACTTGTGGCACTTCAAAGGCATATCAAGAAGCTTTTCCCCAGCTATAGGCGTCATTGTTACCACCATTCCTCTCTCCTCCAGGCACCGGATCACCTCTGAGGAAAATATTTTTGGGATCATAATTAGACAATAATTATACACCTGGCTACAATAAGTTTACAAGGCATGGAGAGCTGAAAGTCCACCATTTTACAATTATAATTTATACAGTACACTGTACATATATACATACATACATCTCTCTGCCCTCACCATCCCACATCATCAAGCCACATTCTCATCTTGGGTACTGTTGCTCATTTTCACAGAGCCTATTATTGACTACTGTACCCTCCATTCCATATCCATGTTTCATGTGCAAAGTTATGTTGGGCAGATAAATTTCTGAAAACAATTAATCTAACCTGAACTGTCCAGGAAATATCGAGTATTGAAGGAATTCCAGTGCCTCTTGGTTTTCAAGCATGGAGAATCAAAATCTTGACTAATCATGTGCAGATGAAGCTGTGACATGCTGGGAATTGCATGATATCCGTATCTGTAATGAGATATTTGCATTAAACACCTGGCCTTTCAGTTGATAATTTTTTCTCCGTCGTAAAAGATTGGACTAACTAGGGAAACAATGTATAGTACCATATTAAACTGAATAAGATCCAGTATTATTATACATTGACAATTGACAGGTCACACTGAGCATATGATGTTTTCCCATTGAACCATTAAGAATTATTTTTACAATATGCTAATTACTTAATTATAGTAAAGGTATATACAGTCACTTTGATACTTTCAAAACTTCATTTAATTACTTGAACTCATTCTGTGGGTATTTTGTTGCTAGCACTTTGGACTGGTCTTCCATGTATCTCAGCAACTCACTCTGCTCTCTCTTCAGACTCTTAAGGTTTGGGATATTAATCTTGGGTATAACAAGGAAGTGGTGTCTAGCCTGAAAACAATACAGTGTCACTATTAACTGGAAGTCATGAATGGCTGCTATTTTTTGGCTGGTCAAAATGAACTGTTTTCCAAAAATATAATAAATTTGGTTAAATAACTGCCAAAAAGTTTGGTACACTCATTCTCAAGTAAAATTATATTTGACAGTAAAAATGAAACCCAAGTAACCTTACTTCAATAATGCCCACATTCATTACATAAAATTAACTAATCATCAGTACTCTACCAGTAAATTATAATACAAATACCAGATTTCCAAAACATGTTATTCACAGTAATGGGACTTCAAGTTACATGGTCATCAGGCTTAAAACAATAAAGAAGCTCTTAATTCATCAGCCCATCATTTACATTTTTTCTGTTGCTAACCTCGTACAGTACTCACTCTGAGAGAATAATTAACAACATGGTTACTGGCAACAGTCAGTAGAGTATGTATGTACAGCACTGTATAAGTCAATCCAAAGTCCCAAACCACACCGTGAGTAACATATCCACCACATAGGGTAATGTTTTACTTGTCCGCCACAACGTTAGTACCGTATTAATAATATTGTCCAATCATTTCACTTACTCAATGGCTTCATCTCACTTTTCAACCACACGGTGAGTATTCATTTACTATAATAGTCATTTTAGGTCTCTTTACGCTACAATTACGTACATACATAACATCTCGCCATCACCTGTCAACCGCACTGTTTGTAACTTTGTATTTGTAATAATACCATATTTTTCAGTCATCTCATATTATTATATTAGGCCTATGAAGGTACATTTTATCACCTGCTTTAATTACATTTATTTCACCGTCAAGAAGTGAAGCTGCAATTAAATTACTTTAACTCACGTTTATCTTGCAGTTTTACATGCCTTCTCCTCACTTCAATTTTCAACGTTAAATAACATTTCAGATATCTTTTAATTAACACACGCTATATATATATTAATACAGAATATAATATAAATACAACCAACAAAAACATAAACACACACACAGAGGTCAATGTTACATGTGGTGTAGTACAAATCACGTGGTGGTGGTGTCAGAGGACATCCGCCCATCCACTGTTGTCAAATTCACCAGCAAATCAGACCGTATAACCTTGACAACAAAGACCACAGTCCATTGCCCACCCTCCTGCCACCACCGGACTGTTTTACCTAGGAATTTTCACCCACCTCTTACCTTGGGATATTTGTCCTTGATTATAACGATACGGTCATCAGATTCCACTATAAGGTTGGGATCGTTTATGGATGCCAGAAGACCCTGAGACCAGTGGGTTTTCTTGACAGGTTTCAATGAAGAAGAATCAGTAGGAGCAGGTCGCTTGCTGCTTGGTGTAGCGGCCGCCATCTTGCATCGCCATGGAGACACCCCCTAATTCCCCCTCCCCTTCCCTTCTCTCTCCCTCTCTTTTCCCTCCATACTCCATACCACCCACCCTTCTTCAGTGTTCCCTCCCCCTTCCCTCGTCTCTCTCTCTATCTCTCATGTTATTTATTCCCGTACATCCTTCACCTTCTTTTCAGATCCTCACCACCACTATCTCCTTTCTTTTTCCCTCTCTCATTACTTTTCTCCCTCTATTTCCTCCTCCTCCCAGCCCCCCCGAGTCCCCGACTCCTTTCCATTCATTTCTCTCTTGTCCTCAGCCTGCCGCCACCTGTCTCGATCTCTTTCTTTTCGTCCTTCCTTCATAATATATAATTTTTGCCACACCCTGCTATCAACCCTTGTTCTGTTCAGCCCTGCACCCTGCTCATTTGAGTAATTTTCCCTTCCACTTCCTCATCTCCATTCATTTCACCCCTTTATAGTTTCATGTATAGTTAATTAATCAACTTGGAAGAGACTTATTAATTTAACAGGTGTAGGATAATAAGCTGCACACGGTACAGTCACGAGCACTAATAATTATTCAGTTGTGCTTCGAATTTCTAGAGGCATTACATAATTGCACAATAAGAATTCCATTAGAATTACTGCGTTGGTGAACTGAGGTGAACTGGACTATTCAAAGCTTCAACCAAATCTGTAGGCCTATATATACCTATTACTGCTCGTGACTGTACATCTGTATCTGTTAACGGTGGTAATTAAAGGTTGTCTACCAAGCCAATTCATTTTCAGTTTCAGAATTTTTCAGATAGCGAAGAATGAATACCAACTTAAATTATACATTTTGTTGTGCTTAATAATACAGTATAATTATGCTTCCAAACTTTAAACTATAATTTTACTGCAGAGTTGTGACGTTGTTAACAGGAAACACTTTCTGGTTCCAATAGTCTTATTTTCATTTTTTAGCACTGATCGAATGTAAACATTAAACAATAAGCCAAAGGTTACTGCACATGATTACCATTCTACTGATTACCCATATATTTGCTTTCGGTAGGTTATTTTTTATATTTCTGTACCAATGAATTTCTTTATCAATTCACTAATGCTCTTCTTCGAGCAACTAAATACAATAATGTGTGTTTCTTATACAAGGGTGTGTGTATGGCAATGGGCTCATAGGGAAATAATGCCCTGCTGCACTCTTTTAGTCTCTTTATCTATTGTTGATGATCAAGTTATGCCCAACTCTTTCTCCAGAGTCAACATCACACACGCTTCCTTTTTCTCCTTCACCTTACCATTGTTGTCTCCTTTTCCACTTCTCCCATTCTTCTTGATCATTCACTTTCATCTCAGACACTCACGAACACCTTCCCTCTATCAATCCCTGGCCTCCCTTCTCTCCCACTACCCCTCCCCTCCTTCCTCATCTATTTTCCCTCCGGCTACTTCTCCATATCTCCTTCCCTTCACGCTACGGTATACTCCTCCCTCCTTCCAATCTATCCACCCTCTTCTCCGTCACCTTTGTCATCCTCCCACCCCATCTTCATCTAATCATTAATTCCCACTCTTCATCATTGTTTTTCATTTTATCTCTAGCCTTATCAATACTTACACTGTGACTGTTGCTGCTACCCTTGTTATTCCACAGGTTTTCATTATTTTACATGTACGATGTGCTGCTAAGATTTCTAAAGGCGACAGCTGCAGACTCATATTATATGGTGATACTGTACAAAAGTAGATATTAAATAAAGAAACTTAAAATCGATCCACCGCTAGACAAACATTGTTTTTACATTATTCACTTTTGTGCCTCGACTCACACCTTCCTTATCTCTGTAACTTAACTTTCTTTTTCCGTCGTATCTCCTTTTTTTTTCACTCCCTCCTCTCCACTTCCCTTAATTTGAATTATTATATTTTCTACAGTTAAGAATGATTTACGTTAACTACAAAATTATGCAATATATTTGGAGAAATGTATTTTAAAAAAATACATAATATTTTGTCTTTCCGGGCCTCGCTTCGAATTACACATAATCTTACACCAAGCAAGTTTTATATAAGGATAGTTAATATTGAGTGCATATACATGACCAAAAATATTCTTCAAACTTCACCAATGCAGTAACGGATACATGGACGGCTAAATGCAATTGATTGGTTAAGAATGCAGTATAGTAGTGGGTATGGTTTAACAAAAGTGAAACTGTTGAACAAGTGCGTGAGTAAATATACCCACAACAACACCACGATTCCTCCTCCCTCTCCTCCCTTCTCCACTCCCTAGAGTCCCTACCGTCTCTCCTACTCCCCTTCATCCCGTCATATTAAGTTGCCAGAAGTCGCCAGCCATCATGATTGCAACACCGCCCTTCTATAAGCGAGCAACTTTTGGAAAATTCTCTTGTTCCCAGTCAAAGGGAAACTGATGGATATGAATGGCGTTGTTTTGTAGTTTCTAGATATTTCAAATAAGATAATGAAACTAGGAAAGCTGATATCCCTTATAAACTGCATAGTGTATAAATTATTTAGTAGGCTACTTAGGAATCCTTAATATAATTATTGATTATGCACAAATGAATATTCATTCCCCATAGGCTATTCATTATTAAAGATTTTAAATGTAACACATAATTATATGTCTGTATGTGTTAACCGTGGCAGTGTGTATTAATGAAGATAATGCTTTATTCAAATTACATGTCATACTCCATTCATATTCTTCTATTATGACAGGCTATGACAAGGAAAAAATCAATACGTTTTACACAACACTACTGCAGCGAGCACTAGCTTTTCTCTACTTCCGGTATTTAAATTTCAGAGCAAAATATTTCCCCCCGTATATTTATTTATTTCCAATCCTCACTATATTTGCTTCTCTCTCTCTCTCTCTCTCTTCATCTTCGTTTCTCTCCGTCATTCCTGCCCTCTTGTCCCTTCCCTTTCCTCCCCTCCTCGCTCAGCCTGATCCCTCCATGTTCCTCCCCCATTATCCTCTCCTCTCCTTACCTCCCTCCCATTACTACCCCTACCCAGTCCCTCCGTCCCTCCTTACCCCACACACCCACAGAGACACTGATGGCGTGACCGGATATTTACTTCTTTTGACCCCATTTCGTATTTAACAAAAAATAGCGTTCATGAATTTATCCAACCTCACTCAGTTGACGTATAAGAAAATACAGGGGCTCAAGGAAATAACACGGTAACCGAAATAAAACCAATAACAGTTTCCTTCTGGAGGCGGTTGGCAACACTGCTCAGATCTGGGACGGTGTTTCTCGGGAGTTTCAGTTTCAGTGCTTGTAAAATGGCCGTCGAAGTGTCATCCTTTTGCCCAGCTACATAAAATATTGTAACCAATTTTTTGGCATTCCGAAATTTGGTGTACCAAGGAAAAAGTATCTTAGAAGGCAAAGATAAGCCAGGGAGAAGAGGCAGTGTTTGTGATTCTTACGAGTGAATCAAGGGAGGTGAAAATATTCGATCGGAAGAAGCGCAAAAGAAAGAGCTGATAGTCAGTCAGCCACCCCATGTTCCAACTTGTGATAAATTAGATTGAACAGAAAGATCGTCCCCTCCATCACAAGTGTGAATTTAGGTGTTGTGGGTACGGTACGGATTTGGGTTCGTCAAGACACCAGCATCAATAAGGTTCTCCCAGATGGTACAAGCCTCACGTGGTGGGCTGCTCTGAGAGTATCCAGAGCGATCTTGGAAGAAATGGAGAGAGAGTTTAGTGAGTCAGACCCAGTGTGTGGATTTGGTAAAGAGGTTATAACTACTTCTTCCGTTATTGTAAACCATCAGTGAGGAGTCTGCACGTCCTTCAAAGCAAAGGTAGGCTTTAGGGTATATATTTCTTTGTTTGGACCTCCTTTTCGTAAAAAAGAAAAGAAAAGTAACTGCTTTTGGATATTCACATTTTTTTAATAGTTTTTCATGTAAATTACAGGTCATGCTTATTTTTTGAACCATAATATTGCAAGAACCTGTACCTTAACCAAACCATACCTACAGCACAGTATGTATATGATTCTTTATATATAAGTTATATATTTTTTCGATGGAGATTGGGGAAGAAGACAGTAGAGGTAATGGCTGTGTGTGTGTGTCAAGGGTGAAATTAGGAAACCTGTCAGGGACATTGTAACAAAGGACAGAGGTAGGAATACCCTGTGCTCACGGGAAATGTTTTTGTTGTGTGTATTATTTAAGTCAGGTGTGTGTGTGTGTGTGTGAAAGAGAGGTTCACAGGTAGTGGTGGTGGTGGTGGTGGGGTTAGGTGGTAGGGAGGTGGGGGAGCGGCCTTTAAATTTGAAGTGTTTTGTTATGGAATGCATTGTTGATATTTGAACGGCAGTTGTACGTAAATGGATCAGTCATAATGTTAATCGTACCGGTATTTGGTGAGGGGGAAGTTCATGGAAGCTATTTATGCATTATGCAACTGATTAAGTGATTGATGTGGGGTGGGAAAAATCACCGTATTTAAATATGTCGAGTATTTTGCCGAGTAAATTGATGAAACTCGATTTGCATATTTATTACCGAATAATAAGCAATTATCAGGCGTTTCTTGTCATTTAATAACTCTGAACGATTTTCAAAATATATGTTCTTCGTTCTAAACTACATACCGTACCATACTGTGTTCATATACATTGTTACTATAAACCTATCCTCAATTTTCGTTGGTATGGTATTGCTTCAGTAATAATTATCACCACTTATTATAATGATACCTGTACAGGTAATGAAATTCATATATTTGAATGATATTGAATGTACGGTAGCCTATATAGTGACGTAGTAGAGGTGCTCTGGTATGGAGTAAGAAATATATTAGGCTATGTGGATAATTGCCACGCCTGAAGATTTAAGCTTGATAACATCAAGGACTGTTTACCGTAGTGATGTTTACCGTAGTGCTAGTATAAGAGGCAAGGGAGTCAACTTCAGTAATAGAATCATTATAACATTTCCATGATTTGATTAATTATGCCGTATATAGCCTATTTTAGTTAAATCACACACACAAAATAATTAGCAAGAAATTACTTGGATACTGTTTAGTTACGGTAGTTATAAATAAAGTTAAAATATTTATCGGCTAAGGATATTAGACTTTGTTAATTTTGCACTGTAGATTAAAAGGGAGGATATTTTATACCGTCAGGCTGATAATGGCATTTATTCCCAGTATCCTACATTGCTTGCCGCACTTAAATTAATTTTTAAATAATATCTACTTACTGAATGACATTTTTGAAGGGATATTTGCAGTTCACTTGGCAAGGCAAGCAAGGGTATTTACGAAGTACAGTATGGTATAAAAATAGGAATCACATGCAGTACCGTACCTTACTTATGATAGCGTACTTGTATGTTTAATAATTTTATATTTATTAAGAGTACCTAGTTGTTGTGGAGAGATTGCGGTTTACTGCAAAATATGTCCGTAATTTTCATAACATATGAAGAAGATATTTTGTCCATTCACTAAATTAAGATGTGAAAAGAATGATTACGTCATGTAAGGTATTCCTTTAGTTTTCAACTTTTCTCAAAACGAACGATAAATCGTATTATGTGTAGATGTGGAGTGTTCATTACCGGTACCGTAACTAAAACTGTGCTCAGCAGAAAGTTTATGTTACAAACCAACTAATGACAGAATTATGATAGGCTAACTCTTTTCTCATGGTAGAAATAATAATTATTCTCGAATCGTATTTTTTTTCCATTTCCACGTGGGTTATATTGATGTTATTACTCATTACCGTATATAACTTAAAATAATAATGTATATTTTCATGGATATGTTGCCATTTATTATCATTGGTACAAAGTTGCACCATAGAATGGTTGGTCAAAATTAAGGAGATCGTGAATAACAGGATTAATGTTCTGGTTCTAAAATTGATTATTTAAAATAAGAAACGCATTTTTACATACCGGTACTGTACCCTACCGTACCCTACGTAGGTCTATAGCTTCCAGCAAGTAGGTTTGTTCAGAAAGTTAAGCTATCCTGAGTTATCCTCGCTCGTGTGGGACCGACATTTGTCACTGATGTGATCGAGTTGCTAACACACAGGTTCCAGTTCTTGGAAATAGCTTGCCGCTTGGCGTCAGGCGAGAGCGGTCTGTTGGTAATTATGAATCACATTTTACAGAAAAGCAAACTTCATTGACATTTTCTTAGTAATAACACTGTCCTAAGTGTAATTATTTAGTATTGGATAATATATCGCGTGATAAACAAGTGCAGAGACTGAGATAAATTTGTTATAATATTAAAGTGCATCTATAACGGTAGATATTTTTGAACGAAGTTGTGGATAAAATATTTAATTAATTTTGTCTCAGTTGCCTTGAAGTGTCTTGTTCCCACCTAACGTTGACAATCTTCCCCAATCTTCCATTCCCGTCATGTAGCCTGTAGGCCTTACCCAATAGGTTGATCTTGGGCCTACCGTGACAATTTGAAAAGTTTAAATTCGTATTTTAGGTGTAGCATTACTGCAGAGTGAAAGATACAAAAATTATTAACTCATATGTAAAGAGTGGAAAGCTTCCTGATTCTGAGTTTAACCTGAAGGTAATAATACCAACTTTAAGGGGTAGCTTAACAAGACAACTGGAGGTGACTGGACATGAACACACTCATCTTTGCCTCAAATAACCTATTGGAAATAGGGATTTTGCTTTACTGTATACTGTTAGAATTATAGAAGTGTAAAGCAGCCTAGGCTGCAGGGGTGGGAGGATGGGAGACCCTTTCATTGTGTGTTCCCAACTCACGAACCGAATATAAAATATATGTAATGAATTAGATGTTCAAAGCTGAAGATTTTGGAAGGCCGAGTGGAGTTGAAAGTCAACGCTGATGATTAAAGTCACTACGGGAAAAATATTCTTTTAATCATTAGTTATTGGAAGAAATTACAATATGAGTTTATTTCATTGATTAGTTTGATGATATCTGGTATGGTCTAGGAGGAGTTAAGTTCAGATATTTTCCAAATCTGGGGCACAGGAACTGAAGTTTACCACCAGGTTAGTTTTAAATAGGTTTAAAACGTACCCCAATACTGTAGGAAACTTTCCTGAAAGTTTGGTGTTGCTATTTGGTATAGCCTAGTCGAGTAGTAGTTAGGCTCGGACATTTTCCAAAATCTGGAGCACAAGAACTGACGTTGACCACCATGCCCAAAAGCTTTCCAAAATCAAGGGGAAGAAAATTGTCTGATAATTTAGAAGACTGGCTTCGCTCGCAAAAGCGCCCTAAATGTAAAATTAATGTACGGTATATAAAACTACTAAAATGGAAAATGCATTTTTTATTATGGATGAAATATCCTTTAAGCTTCCAACAACCAAGTATATGTATTAAAAACTAAAAATGTTAATGAAATATAAGGACAGTTTCTCAGAAAAAAACTACCGAAAACTTCAACAAAGCTACCAATTTGAATAGGCTAGCTAAAATGTGTCGAGATTTGTACATTTAAAAATAATGTTTTAAGGCATATTTAATCCGATATGACCTAGGTTAAGTGAAGATTTATATTTAATGCATATTAATTTATATTTTGCGAAAATACAGTAATACCTGTCTAAGTCATAATGAATTGATAAAATTATGGACCACGTTTCGTGTATATTCCAGGTTTTATAAGTAGCAGATAAGTACATACGGTACCGTACCTAGGGTACGGTAAAAATTTGATATATAGGTAAAACAAAAAATATTGCTTTGTATTTACCAAGAAATTAAGGCCGGTACCTGTACATTTTCACCGGGCGAAAAAAAAAGACTATAGCCTAGGCTAGTTATTGTGTAAACATAGGCATTGATAGGCTGTGTGTATAAGGAAGGCTAAGCTAGGCTATACGGGAGGTAAGATGGCTCTATCAAAAGACTATGCTTGAGTTAGGGTAGGCTAGCCTAGTTGACTAGAGGAGCTGGGAGGGAGCTCAGTTGAGACCAGGCTGATACTACACTGTGTCGAGCGGCGGTAGGGTGGGGTGAGAGCTGCCGACCTTTGCCAGACTCACAGTAATTTACGACCAACCGTCCCAGCCTCGGGTTTAATGGTGATCAAATATTGCACGGTGCGGGAGTCGCTTCATGGGCCCGTGTGTATATATGTAAAGCCTTGCGTGTCCTAGCTATACGGAAACTTTTTATTTTACATACAGTTTTATAAGGCTTTCCCCGATAGTTTACCGAGATAAAATTAGAGTTCCCGTCAGCTGTGAATAAGAGGCTATTGTCTGACGGGGACGGACGGTCGGTAAGTGCAGACAGTCTTGACCGTCACCCTCGACCGTTCTCAGTCAGTTCCCTCAGCGGACGACGTCCCTCCCCACCATTTGAAAGGAGTCCTTGGATGGCAGTGTTCCAGTCCCCAGTGACCCCAGTAACATAGCACCTCCGGCAGCTTCCTTCCTTTAGTGCCACATGCCATTAGCCTACTCTGGGTGTCTCTGAAGGAAACGTCCACACATTGATTGAGGAAGGCATTGTAAGGGTAAAATTATCTAAGGACACCTCTCTCCCTGTTGCCGGTATATTTAAATTATAAATCTGTAACAGGTATTAAATCGGACACGCCTTAGCTGTGAGGCTTACAGCATCCAGTTTTTCCAGAGCATACCTCATATTATTGTAGCCAAGAACTGCCCTACACGTATTTGTTATGATTATTGGTATGGAGAGTTCACCGTTGCCAATGAATTTGTTAATTGTGATTCAAGAGTGATGTCCTCTCTCTCTCTCTCTGAGGTTGGTTTAATGTTTATATTTTGTGTTGTTGCGTGTACAGAATTCATGTGTGGAAGGAGGGAGGGAGTTTGCCATCCTCTTTATCATGATTAAGGCTTGATGACCTTGACTATCACCTCCCACTCTCCCTCCATTTGCCTCTTTTTCCCTCGTTACCTCTTTATCGCTCCCTCATTATCTCCCCCCCTTCTCTCTCTCTCAGTTATTCATATGCTAATTGAAAATATCATGTTACCTTAACTGAGAAACACTGAGCACTATGCATTTTGAAAAATATTGTTTCGGTTCCTCTCCACACCTTACGTTTTTTCCATTGCTGTCTTCGCTCTCCTTCCCTTGCACTCTTAATCAAGTATTTTAATCAAGTAGGCCTATACGTTACGGGGAGAAGGAAGGAGGTTAGCTATTGCGGGTGATTGAAAAGTAGCAAGTGACAGTATATATACATGTATATTGTATATTAGTTAGAATTTGTTCATGTCAGGTTGTTTTCGTGGCGCCCGAGTTTTATATCCCCTTCCTTTCCTTCCCTTTCACCCGCCGCCACATCATTCTCCTCCTCCTTCCTTATTCCCTCTCCCCGCCCCTTCTCTGCCTCTGAGAGTAGCCTACCTCTTACATATCTTCCAGCGGGGGTTGGTAGTCACTTGATGGATTGTGCGAGGTGACCGACTGCATTGTATTAATGGCAAGAATTACAGAGTGGCGCGCAATGTGGCTGCCTTATAGGTTAGACTGATTTGGTTTGACTCGCTTGCTACGGTACCTCTTGGAAAATACTGAGTCCATGACGATGGGTTAGCTCTAGTGTGAAAAAGCCCCCACTTTACTTTTTTAGTTATAATAGTATAGTATAATTTATGTATTGTTTATTGGCCTGCGGGATTGATTGGACGTCCGGACATTGCCAAAAGGGGGGACCCAAACCGGTTCCCTCTTTACACATTCGAGATCTCGGTCGGACTGGCAGGATCAGAGTCATATCAGACCTAAATTGGCTTCAGGTGCAGGTTACGGCATTGGTGTTTTATTTTCACCCGGCTGCCGGTTAGTATGGTAAAGCCCTGGATAATAGTCACCTTATGTATGTATATTTATAGCCTGGAGGAAATGTCTGTGTAGCTTATAAGTCTTCGCACTGTACATTTATCATCTCTGTACCGTATTACTTGTTGATATTTTCAATGTTATATTAATTTAGTGTAGGCTATTATATTTCAGTTCCCGATTAGGATATGTTGGTAGTAGTAGGCTATAGCCTATTACCGCAGTAGGCTAGCCTAGTAGATTTCGCTACCCTTGTATTATCTTAATTTTTTTTAACATATAGGCCTAAGTAAGGTTGGAGTAAAAACCAACTCTTTGTAACACACACGCGAACGGATACTGATATTATTACATTGTGGAAGCATTTTATAATATTAAAGTGGAGCGTTAGATGTGTTTGATAATACCGGTCGCCTGTGGGTGGGTTCATTAATTAAAACAGGGAACCATTAATGGGCTCAAGTTGTGGAGGCGGAGTTCAGAGCGCTGACCTTCGAGGACCCGCATTCTGGACTACTTAAAAATCCTCACTTAAAAATATTAGTTAATGCCAGTGATGTATAATTATTGTTATCGTGACAATCGTGAAACTACTACAGTAGTAGAAATAGTAAAGAATGGTAGTGGTACACATTATAAAGTGTGAAATATACGAGAATTGCCGTAAATTTGCATCATTCCAAAATTAAACGAATAAGTGAAGCTACGTCATCCAATAACCGAATGAATACCATAAACCTACTACTGTTGGCTACTATCAGGACCCACTGATACTAAGTGGGTCCTGACTACTACTACATCGATCGTATACTATATATATTTACAGCCCTTTACTGGTTAAGTTATTAATTTAAAACATTATTTTGGCGTGTCCAGCGGGAAGCCCGGTATATATAAGTCGAGATAATAATCATCCACGACTTTAAACAAAATATTTGCACAATTATTTTTTTTAAGTACCGGTATACATTATTATCGAAAACCATAAATAAGGTACTGCCTACACTCAAACGCATACATATAGAAAAAAATGTACCCCACTTTGCTGATAGGCCTACTGCTGTTGCCAACTTCTCACCGCTGATTATACAAGAACGGGAACACTGTTAGGGCCTATGGCATCCTCGCATGGGTACGCTACACTCACTACCCAAGAGAAAAAAATATATCTTATTCTCACACCTTATGTCTCTGTTTGTTTGTCTATACGTATTGCATTTCCACCAGGTAGCGCTTCTCCAACTATAATGATAATAATATTATTATTAGCTTATCTGTTAATCTACCCACCGGAGTTTGTCATTGATTAACATTCATATAAAAATTAAATAATTAATATTAAACAAATAAACACATACAGTACTGGTACCGTACTATTTGTTTGGTGGCGGAAAGCTTAACCAGTGTCAGTTGTAGGCTACTATAGTTAGGCTAGTCATCAAACTGGTGGAGTTTCCAGTTTCATCACCGTCACTGTAAAATACTAAGATTAGATTATGGCTACCGTGGTAAACGTCCGAAAGGATTGTATTTATTGTTTACGCTACAACATTGGGGATTTACACCCAAAATAGGCTATGTCGGCTATCTTTATCTTTCTATTTTATTCTGACGCTAGGATGGTTGTATTTAGATCAATTAATTAAGTTGTAGTCAGTGTGTACCGGTACTGTACTCACCTAGGCTAATCATGAAGTGTTTTACAAGCAGGCGTAACATTATGATACATTGGTGTTCTTAACAGCAACACAACTTTGCAAATATTTACCGCACTTTAAGAAAACATGTGTCAAGGGAATACTATTGTAGTTTAAATTTGGGAACTTACTGATTCCCAACACTTAGGTTAACCATGAAACAAATCCTACATTATTAGCACCCAGGTCGTCTGTTTACTGATATAGTTATTATTGATCCAGCTGTGGTTATTATTTTTATTATTATTACTAACACAGATGTGGCCATTTATATAATTATTATAATAATAATTATTATTATAAATACTAACGCAACTACCGTCTATTTATCAGTCCTTGTCACTCGTGTATTGATCCTTATGAACACTCATCCAGCTATTTAGTTCTGTAATTCTCCGGTTCAAAATGCCATGAATATTTAGCAGACATGACGCAACATCTGTGCGGTCTGGCTGGAGGGGCAGGTGAGGTTGAAGGGGAGGGGAGGAGGGGTACCTGTTGCGTCACCTTCAGTTTGTTCAGGTGTAGGTGAGGGAGGTAAGGTGAACCAAGGGGAGGGTGAACGCAACACATTTTGTTTTCACTATAGTTACTATGGTAGGCTAGCTGGATATACCTTGTCAAGGGAAGAATTGAATCAACACAGCGCTTGATTAGGAAGACCCTGTAGTTTGGCGAATATTTGGCTGATCTACGGTTCATTGAAAAGGTTCACTAGTGTTTGTTTGGGCTACAGGTGTTGTGTTATGTTATCATATGAATCACGACTTCCATTATATTTCCTTTGTATGTGTGTGTGTGAGAGAGAGAGAGAGGAGTGAGTGATAGTGTGCAATGGTTTGTGATTGTAGGGCGTGTTACTGGATCTTCCTCTATTAGCCTAGCCTATTATGGCGTCTTTGTCAACCCACGTCTTACACTATATAGTATAGCTTATCTTCAGCCTTCCTTAAGTGGTATGCTAGTCTTAGTTGACATTCTTGTGCCTCTCTCTCTCTCTCTCTCTCTCTCTCTCTCTCTCTCTCTCTCTCTCTCTCTCTCTCTCTCTCTCTCTCTCTCTCAGTAGGATATCTGGGCTGTCATTCTTGCCGCCATCTGATTCTCATTTCACCCACCCTTGCCTCCTCCGTTCTTTATTCAGTTCCTTCCCTCCCCTCACTTTCCTTTCCTTACGTCTTCCTCTCCACTTTTCATATCTCCTCCCCATTTCAACTCTCTCTCTCTCTCTCTCTCTCTCTCTCTCTCTCTCTCTCTCTCTCTCTCTCTCTCTCTCTCTCTCTCTCTCTTTGGCTTGGCTTTGTACTCCACCGTCACACAATGGTAAATGGAAGGAAGGGAGGAATAGGCGGGGGAACAGTACAGGAGGGAGGGAGCGAGCTAGGAAGGAGTGGGAAATAGAAGAGAGAGAGAGAGAGAGAGAGAGAGAGAGAGAGAGAGAGAGAGAGAGAGAGAGAGAGAGAAATGATAAATAAGAGGAAACTATGAAGAAAACTAGAGATAAAATTGAGGCTAAAGTAGGCTAATTGAGAGATATTTTGTGTGACTTATAGGCTAAAGTCAAATTTTCTTTTGTATAAAACTAATTAATATAAATTATAATACCTATATGTATTATGAAACTATTATTTTAGATACCATCGCTACTGTATTTCTCAATTAGGCTATTAGGCTAGATACTAAACGCACTGCAGTTACAAACATTACTAACGTACAGTATGAAGAAGGAAAGACGCAACCGTACCGTACAAATTGAGAGAATAAAATTAATTATACTATTAGTATGAAGACGGAGAAATTAGGTTATAAATATAGTATACCGGGGTAGCCTACTGAAAATTCTGTTAGCTCACAGGAAGGAAATGCAACAAAGAGAAATAAAATTGTTAAATGAAAGGTAAATGGAAGGACGATTGGCGAAGAGAAAGGAATTTAATTGATGATAACAAATTAAAGGTGAATGTGTGAGAGGGGAGAGGAAGGACTGTGTGTGTGTTATAGCATAATCAGTGTAGATATTGCGTTCGTGCCTTGTGTGTGAGACGAGAGCAGTGTGTACAGTAGACTGAACGTGTGTTACGGAAATATTGTGTAGGCTATGTGTGTGTGAGGCTGGCTGGCTGACTGACTGGTTGGTTGGTGGTCGACCTTGACTAAAAGTTGGTAGTAGTGGTTGTTGGTTTTATGATGGGAGCCTGGTGGAAGTGGTAGCCTACCTTACCATGACATAGGTTGAGCATCGTAGTTAGGATACGTTTGGTAGCAACTATACTCAACTCTACCATTAGGCTACGTATATTGAACAGTTAGTTTACGTTTAGGCCTAATAGGAGGCTTAAGTGCGTGGTTGTTGTGGCAATAAGTACAGTACTAGTAGGCTATAATGAATCATGGCTGGCCTTGTAGTGGAGGTTGTTGTGGTAGGCTACGTAAGGAGATATATTTCTTTCAAATTATTTATGGTGATTGTGGTGCCTGGATGTTGTGGATGGTTGGTTAGATTTGTGGATTATATATCTGAAACTGGTTTAGATTAATTATTTTTATTATGTAGTGATTTTTACTTTAGAGGTGTAATAAATAAAATTAAAGGCAATTTACTGAAGAAGCTGTTGATTATTATTATTATTTATTGTTTCTTCATCGTATATAATGTCTATCGTTTATGAAGAAAAAGTTTAATAGAGGAGTGAGAAGGAGATACTGAAATCGTTTTACGAAAAATGTTTCCAAATGTACGGTGGTCTATTCATGGAATAATTTGTGAATGTGTATGTGTACAAGACATCATCAAAGACAAAATTTTCACGTGATTGCTATGCCAACAAAATAAATAAATAAATAAGCTAGCCTATGCTGTTTACCAAGATACCGTGATGGAAACATCTCATATTGGTATTTTGTAGGGCTACTGATTACTCCAAACTATGATACAAAACAGATATCTTGCTCATATAGCCTAGGCAATTAGTGTGTTCCTTAACATAGTTTGGAGGAACCAGTAGCCCTCCAAGTTGGCCACAAGATTTCATCCCTTTAAACAAGCACAGTAATTGACATTGCGAGAATGAATAAACACTGGAATTAAATATGTAAATTAACTTACAGTCGCGGTCTAAAGTTTTGTCTCCTCTCTGGCATGATGGTGACATTGGAGAATAATTTTGCCGTGAATGAATCATGACTATATTCTAACTATTACTTGCGTGGTTTACAGTCAATACAAAATTAAAATTCGTCTCATTCACCATCATAGGCTACTAGAGAGGCGACAAAACTTTTGACTGGGACTATTCTGTATGTCCACGGCATACAATTATTTACAGACATGCATAATTATTGTTTTTGTGAATATTGTTCTAGTTTTGTTTACCCTTGGATGAGTGGGGAAATATTTATTCGCTGCGACGATTGCAGTCATCTTATGTTGGAGGCTACTAACTCCACCAAACTATCCTAAGAAAAGGGACAAGTCAGCTGATGTAAAGTACAGTAGCTTATTTCATGGAATAGTTTGGAGGAATCAGTTGCCTATACACTTGCCAAAAGTACATTAGAAGAGGAACATCTGTTGTGGGTATATCGAAGGAATAATTAGTCCTCCAAACTGCTGCTAAACAAATCCCCTATGTTATTACCAAGTACAGTTACGAATGAATATAAAAAATATGTTCACAGCTTTAATAGTAGTCTCACTTAATGTATAATAATGCTTGTGTACAGTGGGGTAAAAATGGACATTATGAGAGTTGTCAGAGTGTGCATTCCGGGAGTGTGATGTCAGCCAGCTGGTGTTTGGCGCGCATGGTGCCCAGCCTAGGAACCCAACCTTCTTTGTTGGTGCCTTGTTGGTGACTGTTTCACAGATTGGCTGACTGGCTTGGGTTTTGGTACTGAGTGAGAGATAGACTGATGCAAAGTCTCTGTTGGCATCAATAATTAGGACACACACACACACTAGTTTGGCACACCGTTTCGCAAGTTCCGAATATCTCCCTATTCTTCGGGCAATGCTTGCTTGCCATCTCAAACCTGAGCAACCGTCCAGACCCCCCCTCACCCCATGTCTCCCCTCCCTTTAAATCCACCGCTAATGTGCTGTCGTCTTTGAGAGCAGTGAAGCGAGAATGGGTGACGCACGGTTTTGTTATGTCCTCTGAATGTCTGTATGTTTGTGTGTACAGTATTTGTATGAGGTTGTAACTCAATCGCGCGGATATGGTGATGAAAAACTTTTAAAGTCTCTAGGCTATATGTACCGGGACTTAATTGTATTGATATTTATTCACACCTCTTGAAAAATAAGATTAGCTAATGTGGTTTTGATTAATATATAATTATGCTATGTGTATGCGGTACCTCTTACTATTTTTTTTAAGTCGGTGTGGCCATTACGTTACGGTTTCACTTTCAAAGGAGTGTGTGAAGTTGTGGTTCAGTACTCCACCCTCGGTCTTCCTTCAACCCACCATCCCCTACCCTACCCCGTCTGACCCACTACTCCCCCATCTCGCCTCACCTCACCTCACCTGCCCCGTTACTACTCAAATAACCAGGTCATGGTCCACATCTCTCCACCCACTTGAGTTAGCGCGTTCCGGAACACTCACTGCAGTTGGCTTGTAGTATTTGTATGTAAGTTGAGGTGTCCGCTGATTATAAAAACATACTTTTTATATATCGGTGACCTAAATATTTGAGAAGAGAATTTGATATTAATTAAGCGTGTAGCACACATAATAATAATAATAATAATAATAATAATATTCGGTTTATTAAATAATAGCAACGAGAAAGAGAGAGAGAGAGTAAATGTCAAAGTCCTCTCTTGGTGTGTGTGTGTGTGTGTAAAAACAGACAAACAACCTACATACACACCACCACCTCCCACGCCCCAACTTGTCTCCAAGCTCCCAGCAGATCGGACGGACGGACAAACCTTGCGCACACAACACAGGAAGGATTCTTGCGTCGCCGCCGCCGCTGCTGCTGCCTTCACTTTGTTGTTGTCACTTCCCACACTAAAGCACACCTCTGGCTGGTTCTTTTACCCCTTTCCCTTTGGCCAGCGGGGAGCATTTCTTTCTTTCCTTCATCATAAGTGACATGGCGTGTGGACTGACGATGAGGATGGGTGTTTTGTTGATGATTGTGTCGGAAGGTGAGTTGGTCTGCCAAACGGGTTCACCATATCACATACACACAATTCCCTCCTTCCTCTCCCCAGACTAAAGATTCTTCCGTTGCCCATCAAATTCTGAGAATACTTACGAATATGAAAGGGATAGATATGTCTTGAGGAAAGAGAGTGAATGACGAACGAAATACAGTCACGTACAGTAGGTGCGAGCATGATTATTTTGCTGTCAACCAACCAGTGAGAGCGACCGGGAAAACTCCTCACAGCGCTATAGGCTTTAGGGAAGGTGGCGGTGGCAGCCCTTACCGTTGCCAGCACAAACTCCCCAGGGTCTAACTATGTCTGCCCTGAGTTGAGAGAATGAAGGATGGATGATGGAGATTGGTACAATTGCTGGATTGACTTCAAGTCACTATGAACGATATCGGAAGAATTCTTGGCAGTAAATTATTGGTCACGTAGATCCCACGAAGTTTGTGTTGTGCATTTTCAGGAAAATATAATACATCTATACAAGAATGTTACATACTGACATATATCACTTTATCTCATACAGTATAGCCTATCAGGATTGTAAAAAAATGAAAGTTGAGAGCCAGCGGGTTGGGGGCCGTAGGGCGAGCCAGCCAGATTCTTCAGTTCTGTGGAATTATTTTTTGTATAGCCTTTCAGTGACGTCGATAGAGGAAGAACCTAAATTTTAATTGGACTGCATCTGAATTAATAAGATAGTAATTTCTGCGTTAACATAGGTTTGTTTTAGATGTACAGTCATGGCCAGTAGAAATATAATAGTATATCAGACATAGCCATTAGTCTCTGTATTACTTGTTCATAAGATCCACTGAAATAGCTCAATTTCCATTCATCTGATGCAGGAAATGTATTTAATTGTGAATGTATAGAAGGCTACATACATTTATGGTGTGTCAAGAATTATTTTAAGTTACGGAACTTTTTTTTTACAATGTTATCAGAGAGAGAGAGAGAGAACTGTTGGCAATTATGGAAGTAAATGATGACTGGAGGATTAGCTTCATTTCCAGTAATTAATTCTCTCCAGTCTGCTGCTCTCTTTCTCTCTCTGGTCTCACTCTACCTTTTCCCCGTGATTATTTTCCTCACGAAACTGTTCGCTTTCGCGAGCGAAGCGAGTCTTCTAAATTTTCAGACATTTTTCTGGCCCCTGATTTTGAAAACTTTGGCCTGGTGGTCAACTTCAGTTCTTGTGCTCCAGATTTTGGAAAATGTATGAACCGAACTCCTCCTAGACAATACCAGATATCATCATCAAACTAATCAAGGAAAAAAATAAAACTCAATTTATTATTTCTTCCAATAAAGAAACATAGGCCTAACCTAATGATTAAAAGGAAAATATTTCTGAAGTGACTCTTATCATCAGCGACGACTTTCAACTCGGCTCGGCCTGCCAGTCTTAAGCTTTGGACGCCTAATTTTATTATTACATCTCAAGACATATTTAACTCATTCAATTACTTCAGAACCGTATTAAAAATATACCGTAGCCTACATTCGAGATTATGTTATAGCTAAACATGTAAATAGTGAACAAATAATACGGGTAAAACAAAGGAAGAGAAATATTTCATATGATAATTATATTACACTACTATGAGCCGACTGGCCTGCTTCAGATCTGGGTTTTCTTTGTTCATGCATTATTTTGGTAAACAAGGAGACAATAAAAGAATGAAGTACACTTGCCAGCACTGCCGCGTGGTACGTTTTAAAAGATTTAAGTTATTCAATTCCTTATCTAACAAAGTTCACTTCATTCGCAAGTGTGTTGAAGATACTCCATCTCAAACAATTAGATTGATTCGAGCTAAATAGCCTAATCACTCTGGTGCTACATCTCTTAAAATATGTGAGCCCTTGTACCTACTGTACCACACGGCAGTGTTGGCGAGTGTATATTTCAAGGCAGAAAGGAAAGGAAGAAATAAAAACAAAAAGAAAGCAGGAGAGAACAGCAGATAATGAGTCACGCCAGGTAAAGCAAACACAATGAACTGTGAGGCTAAAATATTTTCATCAGTTTCTTGTTAAAGGAAATTACGCCTTAATTTTACTTCCTTCCCGCAGGACGTGATTACGAGAAGGATTTACAACTTGGTGGTCACGCTTCATTTTCTGTGGATTCTTGATTGGGAATTGACCATTTTATCTACTAATACCGTTTACGTTGTTAGGATTCGTGCCCAACCTCAATATCGACGGAGATTGTTGATACATTGACGAACATCCCAGTACAATAAATAATAAATACAGTTTATAATCAGAAGCAATTGTCAATTATCAGTTGAATTCAAAATGCCGATATCGGTTGGAATGAAACATAGGATCCAAAATTACAGCTAAATGTTAGGTATTATGTGTACGGTACAGTCAGTGCATGGGCCAGTGCACAGTACGTCATGTAAATACCAACTGAACCATTGGAATGAACCCTACAAACGAAAATTACAGACAAGCTACCTCAGCAGCACTTTTCGAGGCTGTTTGATTAGAGGGTGTTGTAAAACTATTATGTGTGATTCTAAGTTACGCTAATTTAATTTTCAGTCCGGTCAATAATTTAGAAATATGCTTATAAATATACCAGTAATATATAATCCAACGCATGATACAGAGTGTAGAGTATAATACCGGTATATATATATATATATATATATATATATATATATATATATATATATATATATATATATATATATATATATATATATATATATATATATACCTGTATACAGTATGAAAGTTTGTGCCAGCCCGCGTTGGTGCTGTTGGCTGGAAATTTAGCGCTACAGAATTTGATGCTCGGGAGTATGACATTTGCCTCAGGGTGTGTGTGTAAAATATTATATTTGTACCAGTAATATGTGTGTGTTGCATTTTTTAAGTACATTTGTTGTGTGTGTGTCACTTCGTATCTGGGTGCAAAATTGCGTGTATGTGTGTGTGTTTTATCACCCCAGTAATCAGTCTGAATCTGTGGTGATAACGTGATATATGGGGATACCACACGTACAGTCGGTAAATAAATAAATAACCTAATAATAAATGTCACGATGAGTGTGCCGTGCCCTCAACGATTACTTAAAAAAATATTTACCTCACAATCGAAGGGAAGTGGCAAAAATATTTATAACAACAATAAATATTTTATTTATGTTTCGACATAGGCCTCATCAAGCCCGTTTCAGTGGCTCAGGTTAAATGCTATCCACACTCACGTGACTTCCGAACTGGCACCCAGCCACAGAAGGAAGGAGGTGAGGGTAATTCCGAAATATTGCAGCTGTTATGGTACCAGCGAGAGTGTTTTACGACGTTCGGTGACCTTTTAGTTCGTGTCTGAAACTCGATTTGGAAAAGTAAATATTCTCAGCCCCTCACCTGAGAGGATTCGATCTCCGACCTATAGGTTACGAGTCCAGTACACTTAACACTCAGCCACGGTGACTCAGCTACCTCCCCTCTTAATAAAGCTTTCATTCAAAACACCAAACTCTTGTAGACTATATAAACTTATAACCGAAGCATAGAGAGAGACACGTGAACGGTGGTCTCGATACGGCAGGTACGACCAAAGAGAATCAGCGGAACTCCAAAACACACGGATTCAAAACATCACACCATCGAGTCTTTAGAGATGAGATTGTGCAGCCTACCTAGGCTAGCCTATACACAGTCATTGTCGTCCGTTCATCCATTCAACGTGGGATGTCAGTGGTCTTCAGGATTGCTTATATACAATACCTTTCATCCATCTTTGTAACCAACCAGTCAGGGATAACCTACCAGTGAATTTATGGTTAGTCGTCGCATCTCTCTGTTGGCCTAATATTACATGTGGTAAGTTTTCTGCCTTGGACACTGTAGCAGCAAACCCTCTTGAAAGACTATCACTGACATCACGTGTGCATTCAACCATATATCTCGTCCAGGAGGTAGGCTAACACAGTTGAGCAAACAGTAGCAGTAACATCAATATATTTTACTTAGTCAGCAGCATAATTCACAGCTGTATAATCCACTTTTTCATTCGCTGCCCTGGTACGGGAGAGATTTAAGGCGTTATCAGCCTCCCATTTGTCTTCTGGTTGTTACGCTGTGAGTACGATTTTATTAACGCCTTTGCATGTAGCACTGATAGGAATATGTTAATGATTACGACTGTGATAACTTCTTTTTAATGTAGCAGCAGCGGTACCGACAAGAATATTTTTATGATTACGGTTGCGATAAACATCTTTCCAAATAGTGGTACCGGACTGCTTGTAAAAGGTTCGTGAGCAGCGGTACCGGCAGGAATATATTTATTATTAAGATTGTGATAACACCTTTCCGTATACTGGTAGTGGTACTGTTTGTAAAAGGTTGGTGAGTAGGCTACAGGTACGATTGTGATAGTCTAGCGTTTATAGTAGTGGTAGCTTTGTGTGAGTAAGCCATGTGGACTTAATTAAGGACCCTGTGATCGTACATGAGAACTGGAGTTTATTTTATTCCTCCTGACCGTGTTACGAAACAAGCTCCTTCCATATAGGTGTGTGTGTGTGTGTTTCATGGCAATATTTGAAGGACTCATTTACCTCCAATTTTCTGACCACATACATCCCTTAATTAAATGTTTATCACTTAAGAATAATTTTTGAAATATTATTATGATACAAGTTTTATCGGATACTAACGTTGGGTATTCAGGATTGTGAAGCATAAAATTCAGTTTGGCTGTACATTCTATTTTACAACCGGTGTATATTAAGCGATTTTATTTATCTATAACATTATTTATGTAGGACATGCGAGATGAGAGGAGAGAAGGAAAGTAAAAAAAAAATATATATATATATATAGGAGGAGCAGGGAGGTAAAATAAAAAAGTCTATAAAATATGTTTGGGCTTTTGATGACAG
>JAWZYT010001736.1:0-32500 GCA_034508575.1 Petrolisthes manimaculis
GTTTCCACAATTCATGTTATGGTTTTTTTTTCAACCTTCTCCCTATCTTGGTATGGTTTTAACATGTGGATAATTATGGCATAACTGATTTCCTTTACGTCTTCCTGGAGTTTTCACTAGATAGTTGACGTGAGTAATTTTCTTTTCCACAACCCAAGGCCCACAATACTTTGTATTCATTGGGTTTCCTTGTAATGGAAACAGCACTAATACTTTGTCGCCAGGCAAGAAGCTTCTCTCTCGTGCATTTCTATCATACCACTTCTTCATATCAATTTGAGATGCCTTTAGATTCTCACAAGCAATCTCTCTGGCCCTCATCAAGTTTCCTTTTAACTTCATCACATAACTCAACAAATTTGGTGCCTCTACATTTCCCAGCCAATTCTCCTTTAATTAACACTGAGTACCTGTTCTACATCTCTCCAAAACCTGGACGTGTGATCAGCATTGCAGCCAGTGGACTGTAACTTCTCTCACTCACTCACCTTAACACTGAGTACCTGTTCTACATCACTCCAAAACCCGGACTTGTGATCAGCATTGCAGCCAGTGGACTGTAACTTCTCTCACTCACTCGCCTTAACACTGAGTACCTGTTCTACATCCCTCCAAAACCCGGACGTGTGATCAGCATTGCAGACAGTGGACTGTAACTTCTCTCACTCACTCACCTTAACACTGAGTACCTGTTCTACATCCCTCCAAAACCCGGACGTGTGATCAGCAATGCAACCAGTGGACTGTAACTTCTCGAGTTTTTTGGGTCTCAGAAGCCATTTGTACATGTCTACACTGTTCTAGAAGAAAATCAATTTTCAGGCAAAAAAAATGCTAAAACACGTTTTTTTGGCCCAAAAAGTCGATTTGTGCATGCATCTTTGATACCCGTTTATATCCCAAATTTAGCCTAAAAACACCGAAAAATCGAGTTTTTTGGGTCTCAGAAGCGATTTGGACAGTGCTAGAAAAATTTCAATTTTCAGGCAAAAAAAATGCTAAAACACGTTTTTTTGGCCCAAAAAGTCGATTTGTGCATGCATCTTCGATACCCGTTTATATCCCAAATTTAGCCTAAAAACACCGAAAAATCGAGTTTTTTGGGTCTCAGAAGCGATTTGTACATGTCTACACTGTTCTAGAAAAAATTCAATTTTCAGGCAAAAAAAATGCTAAAACACGTTTTTTTGGCCCAAAAAGTCGATTTGTGCATGCATCTTCGATACCCGTTTATATCCCCAATTTAGCCTAAAAACACCGAAAAATCGAGTTTTTTGGGTCTCAGAAGCGATTTGTACTGTGTTAGAAAAATTTCAATTTTCAGGCAAAAAAAAAGCTTAAACACGTTTTTTTGGCCCAAAAATTCGATTTGTGCATGCATCTTCGATACCCGTTTATATCCCAAATATAGCCTAAAAACACCGAAAAATCGAGTTTTTTGGGTCTCAGAAGCGATTTGGACTGTGCTAGAAAAATTTCAATTTTCAGGCAAAAAAAATGCTAAAACACGTTTTTTTGGCCCTAAAACTCGATTTGTGCATGCATCTTCGATACCCGTTTATATCCCAAATTTAGCCTAAAAACACCGAAAAATCGAGTTTTTTGGGTCTCAGAAGCGATTTGTACTGTGCTAAATAAATTTCAATTTTCAGGCAAAAAAAATGCTGAAACACGTTTTTTGGGCCCAAAAAGTCGATTTGTGCATGCATCTTCGATACCCATTTATATCCCAAATTTAGCCTAAAAACACCGAAAAATCGAGTTTTTTGGGTCTCAGAAGCGATTTGTACATGTCTACACTGTTCTAGAAAAAAATCAATTTTCAGGCAAAAAAAATGCTAAAACACGTTTTTTTGGCCCAAAAAGTCGATTTGTGCATGCATCTTCGATACCCGTTTATATCCCAAATTTAGCCTAAAAACACCGAAAAATCGAGTTCTTTGGGTCTCAGAAGCGATTTGTACATGTCTACACTGTTCTAGAAAAAAATCAATTTTCATGCAAAAAAAATGCTAAAACACGTTTTTTTGGCCCAAAAAGTCGATTTGTGCATTCATCTTCGATACCCGTTTATATCTCAAATTTAGCCTAAAAACACCGAAAAATCGAGTTATTTGGGTCTCAGAAGCGATTTGTACTGTGCTAGAAAAATTTCAATTTTCAGGCAAAAAAAATGCTAAAACACGTTTTTTTGGCCCAAAAAGTCGATTTGTGCATGCATCTTCGATACCCGTTTATATCCCAAATTTAGCCTAATAACACCGAAAAATCGAGTTTTTTGGGTCTCAGAAGCGATTTGTACATGTCTACACTGTTCTAGAAAAAAAATAATTTTCAGGCAAAAAAAATGCTAAAACACGTTTTTTTGGCCCAAAAAGTCGATTTGTGCATGCATCTTCGATACCCGTTTATACCCCAAATTTAGCCTAAAAACACCGAAAAATCGAGTTTTTTGGGTCTCAGAAGCGATTTGTACATGTCTACACTGTTCTAGAAAAAAATTAATTTTCAGGCAAAAAAAATGCTAAAACACGTTTTTTTGGCCCAAAAAGTCGATTTGTGCATGCATCTTCGATATCCGTTTATATCCCAAATTCAGCCTAAAAACACCGAAAAATCGAGTTTTTTGGGTTTCAGAAGCGATTTGTACTGTGCTAGAAAAATGTCAATTTTCAGGCAAAAAAAATGCTAAAACACGTTTTTTGGGCCCAAAAAGTCGATTTGTGCATGCATCTTCGATACCCGTTTATATCCCAAATTTAGTCTAAAAACACCGAAAAATCGAGTTTTTTGGGTTTCAGAAGCGATTTGAACATGTTTACACTGTGCTAGAAAAATTTCAATTTTCAGGCAAAAAAAATGCTAAAACACGTTTTTTTGGCCCAAAAAGTCGATTTGTGCATGCATCTTCGATACCCGTTTATATCCCAAATTTAGCCTAAGAACACCGAAAAATCGAGTTTTTTGGGTCTCAGAAGCGATTTGTACTGTGCTAGAAAAATTTCAATTTTCAGGGAAAAAAAATGCTATAACACGTTTTTTTGGCCCAAAAATTCGATTTGTGCATGCATCTTCGATACCCGTTTATATTTCAAATTTAGCCTAAAAACCCCGAAAAATCGAGTTTTTTGGGTCTCAGAAGCGATTTGTACATGTTTACACTGTGCTAGAAAAATTTCAATTTTCAGGCAAAAAAAATGCTATAACACGTTTTTTGGGCCCAAAAAGTCGATTTGTGCATGCATCTTTGATACCCGTTTATATCCCAGATTTAGCCTAAAAACACCGAAAAATCGAGTTATTTGGGTCTCAAAAGCGATTTGTACTGTGCTAGAAAAATTTCAATTTTCAGGGAAAAAAAATGCTATAACACGTTTTTTTGGCCCAAAAATTCGATTTGTGCATGCATCTTCGATACACGTTTATATCCCAAATTTGGCCTAAAAACCCCGAAATATCGAGTTTTTTGGGTCTCAGAAGCGATTTGTACATGTCTACACTGTTCTAGAAAAAAATCAATTTTCAGGCAAAAAAAATGCTAAAACACGTTTTTTGGGCCAAAAAAGTCGATTTGTGCATGCATCTTCGATACCCGTTTATATCCCAAATTTAGCCTAAAAACACTAAAAAATCGAGTTTTTTTGGTTTCAGAAGCGATTTGTACTGTGCTAGAAATATTTCAATTTTCAGGCAAAAAAAAAATGCAAAAACACGTTTTTTTGGCCCAAAAAGTCGATTTGTGCATGCATCTTCGATACCCGTTTATATCCCAAATTTAGCCTAAGAACACCGAAAAATCGAGTTATTTGGGTCTCAGAAGCGATTTGTACTGTGCTAGAAAAATTTCAATTTTCAGGGAAAAAAAATGCTATAACACGTTTTTTTGGCCCAAAAATTCGATTTGTGCATGCATCTTCGATACACGTTTATATCCCAAATTTGGCCTAAAAACCCCGAAAAATCGAGTTTTTTGGGTCTCAGAAGCGATTTGTACATGTCTACACTGTTCTAGAAAAAAATCAATTTTCAGGCAAAAAAAATGCTAAAACACGTTTTTTGGGCCAAAAAAGTCGATTTGTGCATGCATCTTCGATACCCGTTTATATCCCAAATTTAGCCTAAAAACACTAAAAAATCGAGTTTTTTTGGTTTCAGAAGCGATTTGTACTGTGCTAGAAATATTTCAATTTTCAGGCAAAAAAAAAATGCAAAAACACGTTTTTTTGGCCCAAAAAGTCGATTTGTGCATGCATCTTCGATACCCGTTTATATCCCAAATTTAGCCTAAAAAAACCGAAAAATCGAGTTTTTTGGGTCTCAGAAGCGATTTGTACTGTGCTAGAAAAATTTCAATTTTCAGGCAAAAAAAATGCTAAAACATGTTTTTTTGGCCCAAAAATTCGATTTGTGCATGCATCTTCGATACCCGTTTATATCCCAAATTTAGCCTAAAAACACCGAAAAATCGTGTTTTTTGGGTCTCAGAAGCGATTTGTACTGTGCTAGAAAAAAATCAATTTTCAGGCAAAAAAAAATGCTAAAACACGTTTTTTTGGCCCAAAAAGTCTATTTGTGCATGCATCTTCGATACCCGTTTATATCCCCAATTTAGCCTAAAAACACCGAAAAATCGAGTTTTTTGGGTCTCAGAAGCGATTTGTACTGTGTTAGAAAAATTTCAATTTTCAGGCAAAAAAAAAGCTTAAACACGTTTTTTTGGCCCAAAAATTCGATTTGTGCATGCATCTTCGATACCCGTTTATATCCCAAATATAGCCTAAAAACACCGAAAAATCGAGTTTTTTGGGTCTCAGAAGCGATTTGGACTGTGCTAGAAAAATTTCAATTTTCAGGCAAAAAAAATGCTAAAACACGTTTTTTTGGCCCTAAAACTCGATTTGTGCATGCATCTTCGATACCCGTTTATATCCCAAATTTAGCCTAAAAACACCGAAAAATCGAGTTTTTTGGGTCTCAGAAGCGATTTGTACTGTGCTAAATAAATTTCAATTTTCAGGCAAAAAAAATGCTGAAACACGTTTTTTGGGCCCAAAAAGTCGATTTGTGCATGCATCTTCGATACCCATTTATATCCCAAATTTAGCCTAAAAACACCGAAAAATCGAGTTTTTTGGGTCTCAGAAGCGATTTGTACATGTCTACACTGTTCTAGAAAAAAATCAATTTTCAGGCAAAAAAAATGCTAAAACACGTTTTTTTGGCCCAAAAAGTCGATTTGTGCATGCATCTTCGATACCCGTTTATATCCCAAATTTAGCCTAAAAACACCGAAAAATCGAGTTCTTTGGGTCTCAGAAGCGATTTGTACATGTCTACACTGTTCTAGAAAAAAATCAATTTTCATGCAAAAAAAATGCTAAAACACGTTTTTTTGGCCCAAAAAGTCGATTTGTGCATTCATCTTCGATACCCGTTTATATCTCAAATTTAGCCTAAAAACACCGAAAAATCGAGTTATTTGGGTCTCAGAAGCGATTTGTACTGTGCTAGAAAAATTTCAATTTTCAGGCAAAAAAAATGCTAAAACACGTTTTTTTGGCCCAAAAAGTCGATTTGTGCATGCATCTTCGATACCCGTTTATATCCCAAATTTAGCCTAATAACACCGAAAAATCGAGTTTTTTGGGTCTCAGAAGCGATTTGTACATGTCTACACTGTTCTAGAAAAAAAATAATTTTCAGGCAAAAAAAATGCTAAAACACGTTTTTTTGGCCCAAAAAGTCGATTTGTGCATGCATCTTCGATACCCGTTTATACCCCAAATTTAGCCTAAAAACACCGAAAAATCGAGTTTTTTGGGTCTCAGAAGCGATTTGTACATGTCTACACTGTTCTAGAAAAAAATTAATTTTCAGGCAAAAAAAATGCTAAAACACGTTTTTTTGGCCCAAAAAGTCGATTTGTGCATGCATCTTCGATATCCGTTTATATCCCAAATTCAGCCTAAAAACACCGAAAAATCGAGTTTTTTGGGTTTCAGAAGCGATTTGTACTGTGCTAGAAAAATGTCAATTTTCAGGCAAAAAAAATGCTAAAACACGTTTTTTGGGCCCAAAAAGTCGATTTGTGCATGCATCTTCGATACCCGTTTATATCCCAAATTTAGTCTAAAAACACCGAAAAATCGAGTTTTTTGGGTTTCAGAAGCGATTTGAACATGTTTACACTGTGCTAGAAAAATTTCAATTTTCAGGCAAAAAAAATGCTAAAACACGTTTTTTTGGCCCAAAAAGTCGATTTGTGCATGCATCTTCGATACCCGTTTATATCCCAAATTTAGCCTAAGAACACCGAAAAATCGAGTTTTTTGGGTCTCAGAAGCGATTTGTACTGTGCTAGAAAAATTTCAATTTTCAGGGAAAAAAAATGCTATAACACGTTTTTTTGGCCCAAAAATTCGATTTGTGCATGCATCTTCGATACCCGTTTATATTTCAAATTTAGCCTAAAAACCCCGAAAAATCGAGTTTTTTGGGTCTCAGAAGCGATTTGTACATGTTTACACTGTGCTAGAAAAATTTCAATTTTCAGGCAAAAAAAATGCTATAACACGTTTTTTGGGCCCAAAAAGTCGATTTGTGCATGCATCTTTGATACCCGTTTATATCCCAGATTTAGCCTAAAAACACCGAAAAATCGAGTTATTTGGGTCTCAAAAGCGATTTGTACTGTGCTAGAAAAATTTCAATTTTCAGGGAAAAAAAATGCTATAACACGTTTTTTTGGCCCAAAAATTCGATTTGTGCATGCATCTTCGATACACGTTTATATCCCAAATTTGGCCTAAAAACCCCGAAAAATCGAGTTTTTTGGGTCTCAGAAGCGATTTGTACATGTCTACACTGTTCTAGAAAAAAATCAATTTTCAGGCAAAAAAAATGCTAAAACACGTTTTTTGGGCCAAAAAAGTCGATTTGTGCATGCATCTTCGATACCCGTTTATATCCCAAATTTAGCCTAAAAACACTAAAAAATCGAGTTTTTTTGGTTTCAGAAGCGATTTGTACTGTGCTAGAAATATTTCAATTTTCAGGCAAAAAAAAAATGCAAAAACACGTTTTTTTGGCCCAAAAAGTCGATTTGTGCATGCATCTTCGATACCCGTTTATATCCCAAATTTAGCCTAAGAACACCGAAAAATCGAGTTATTTGGGTCTCAGAAGCGATTTGTACTGTGCTAGAAAAATTTCAATTTTCAGGGAAAAAAAATGCTATAACACGTTTTTTTGGCCCAAAAATTCGATTTGTGCATGCATCTTCGATACACGTTTATATCCCAAATTTGGCCTAAAAACCCCGAAAAATCGAGTTTTTTGGGTCTCAGAAGCGATTTGTACATGTCTACACTGTTCTAGAAAAAAATCAATTTTCAGGCAAAAAAAATGCTAAAACACGTTTTTTGGGCCAAAAAAGTCGATTTGTGCATGCATCTTCGATACCCGTTTATATCCCAAATTTAGCCTAAAAACACTAAAAAATCGAGTTTTTTTGGTTTCAGAAGCGATTTGTACTGTGCTAGAAATATTTCAATTTTCAGGCAAAAAAAAAATGCAAAAACACGTTTTTTTGGCCCAAAAAGTCGATTTGTGCATGCATCTTCGATACCCGTTTATATCCCAAATTTAGCCTAAAAAAACCGAAAAATCGAGTTTTTTGGGTCTCAGAAGCGATTTGTACTGTGCTAGAAAAATTTCAATTTTCAGGCAAAAAAAATGCTAAAACATGTTTTTTTGGCCCAAAAATTCGATTTGTGCATGCATCTTCGATACCCGTTTATATCCCAAATTTAGCCTAAAAACACCGAAAAATCGTGTTTTTTGGGTCTCAGAAGCGATTTGTACTGTGCTAGAAAAAAATCAATTTTCAGGCAAAAAAAAATGCTAAAACACGTTTTTTTGGCCCAAAAAGTCTATTTGTGCATGCATCTTCGATACCCGTTTATATCCCAAATTTAGCCTAAAAAAACCGAAAAATCGAGTTTTTTGGGTCTCAGAAGCGATTTGTACTGTGCTAGAAATAATTCAATTTTCAGGCAAAAAAAATGCTAAAACACGTTTTTTTGGCCCAAAAAGTCGATTTGTGCATGTATCTTCGATACCCGTTTATATCCCAAATTTAGCCTAAAAACACCGAAAAATCGAGTTTTTTGGGTCTCAGAAGCGATTTGTACTGTGCTAGAAAAATTTCAATTTTCAGTCAAAAAAAATGCTAAAACACGTTTTTTTGGCCCAAAAAGTCGATTTGTGCATGCATCTTCGATACCCGTTTATATCCCAAATTTAGCCCAAAAACACCAAAAAATCGAGTTTTTTGGGTCTCAGAAGCCATTTGTACATGTCTACACTGTTCTAGAAAAAAATCAATTTTCAGGCAATAAAATGCTAAAACACGTTTTTTTGGCCCAAAAAGTCGATTTGTGCATGCATCTTCGATACCCGTTTATATCCCAAATTTAGCCTAAAAACACCGAAAAATCGAGTTTTTTGGGTCTCAGAAGCGATTTGTACATGTCTACACTGTTCTAGAAAAAAATCAATTTTCAGGCAAAAAAAATGCTAAAACACGTTTTTTTGGCCCAAAAAGTCGATTTGTGCATGCATCTTCGATACCCGTTTATATCCCAAATTTAGCCTAAAAACACAGAAAAATCGAGTTTTTGGGTCTTAGAAGTGATTTGTACTGTTCTTGAAAAAATTCAATTTTCAGGCAAAAAAAATGCTAAAACACGTTTTTTTGGCCCAAAAAGTCGATTTGTGCATGCATCTTCGATACCCGTTTATATCCCAAATTTAGCCTAAAAACACCGAAAAATCGAGTTTTTTGGGTCTCAGAAGCGATTTGTACTGTGTTAGAAAAATTTCAATTTTCAGGCAAAATAAATGCTAAAACACGTTTTTTTGGCCCAAAAAGTCGATTTGTGCATGCATCTTCGATACCCGTTTATATCCCAAATTTAGCCTAAAAACACCGAAAAAACGAGCTTTTTGGGTCTCAGAAGCGATTTGTACATGTCTACTCTGTTCTAGAAAAAATTCAATTTTCAGGCAAAAAAAATGCTAAAACACGTTTTTTTGGCCCAAAAAGTCGATTTGTGCATGCATCTTCGATACCCGTTTATATCCCAGATTTAGCCTAAAAACACCGAAAAATCGAGTTTTTTGGGTCTCAGAAGCCATTTGTACATGTCTACACTGTTCTAGAAAAAAATCAATTTTCAGGCAAAAAAATGCTAAAACACGTTTTTTTGGCCCAAAAAGTCGATTTGTGCATGCATCTTCGATACCCGTTTATATCCCAAATTTAGCCTAAAAACACCGAAAAATCGAGTTTTTTGGGTCTCAGAAGCGATTTGTACTGTGCTAGAAAAATTTCAATTTTCAGGCAAAAAAAATGCTAAAACACGTTTTTTTGGCCCAAAAAGTCGATTTGTGCATGCATCTTCGATACCCGTTTATATCCCAAATTTAGCCTAAAAACACCGAAAAATCGAGTTTTTTGGGTCTCAGAAGCGATTTGTACATGTCTACACTGTTCTAGAAAAATTTCAATTATCAGGCAAAAAAAATGCTAAAACACGTTTTTTTGGCCCAAAAAGTCGATTTGTGCATGCATCTTCGATACCCGTTTATATCCCAAATTTAGCCTAAAAACACCGAAAAATCGAGTTTTTTGGGTCTCAGAAGCGATTTGTACATGTCAACACTGTTCTAGAAAAAAATCAATTTTCAGGTAAAAAAAATGTTAAAACACGTTTTTTTGGCCCAAAAAGTCGATTTGTGCATGCATCTTCGATACCCGTTTATATCCCAAATTTAGCCTAAAAACACCGAAAAATCGAGTTTTTTGGGTCTCAGAAGTGATTTGTACTGTGCTAGAAAAATTTCAATTTTCAGGCAAAAAAAATGCTAAAACACGTTTTTTGGGCCCAAAAAGTCGATTTGTGCATGCATCTTCGATACCCGTTTATATCCCAAATTTAGCCTAAAAACACCGAAAAATCGAGTTTTTTTGGTCTCAGAAGCGATTTGTACTGTGCTAGAAAAATTTCAATTTTCAGGCAAAAAAAATGCTAAAACACGTTTTTTTGGCACAAAAAGTCGATTTGTGCATGCATCTTCGATACCCGTTTATATCCCAAATTTAGCCTAAAAACACAAAAAATCGAGTTTTTTGGGTCTCAGAAGCCATTTGTACATGTCTACACTGTTCTAGAAAAAAATCAATTTTCAGGCAATAAAATGCTAAAACACGTTTTTTTGGCCCAAAAAGTCGATTTGTGCATGCATCTTCGATACCCGTTTAAATCCCAAATTTAACCTAAAAACACAGAAAAATCGAGTTTTTGGGTCTCAGAAGTGATTTGTACTGTTCTAGAAAAAATTCAATTTTCAGGCAAAAAAAATGCTAAAACACGTTTTTTTGGCCCAAAAAGTCGATTTGTGCATGCATCTTCGATACCCGTTTATATCCCAAATTTAGCCTAAAAACACAGAAAAATCGAGTTTTTGGGTCTCAGAAGTGATTTGTACTGTTCTAGAAAAAATTCAATTTTCAGGCAAAAAAAATGCTAAAACACGTTTTTTTGGCCCAAAAAGTCGATTTGTGCATGCATCTTCGATACCCGTTTATATCCCAGATTTAGCCTAAAAACACCGAAAAATCGAGTTTTTTGGGTCTCAGAAGCCATTTGTACATGTCTACACTGTTCTAGAAAAAAATCAATTTTCAGGCAAAAAAATGCTAAAACACGTTTTTTTGGCCCAAAAAGTCGATTTGTGCATGCATCTTCGATACCCGTTTATATCCCAAATTTAGCCTAAAAACACCGAAAAATCGAGTTTTTTGGGTCTCAGAAGCGATTTGTACTGTGCTAGAAAAATTTCAATTTTCAGGCAAAAAAAATGCTAAAACACGTTTTTTTGGCCCAAAAAGTCGATTTGTGCATGCATCTTCGATACCCGTTTATATCCCAAATTTAGCCTAAAAACACCGAAAAATCGAGTTTTTTGGGTCTCAGAAGCGATTTGTACTGTGCTAGAAAAATTTCAATTTTCAGGCAAAAAAATGCTAAAACACGTTTTTTTGGCCCAAAAAGTCGATTTGTGCATGCATCTTCGATACCCGTTTATATCCCAAATTTAGACTAAAAACACCGAAAAATCGAGTTTTTTGGGTCTCAGAAGCGATTTGTACTGTGCTAGAAAAATTTCAATTTTCAGGCAAAAAAAATGCTAAAACACGTTTTTTTGGCCCAAAAAGTCGATTTGTGCATGCATCTTCGATACCCGTTTATATCCCAAATTTAGCCTAAAAACACCGAAAAATCGAGTTTTTTGGGTCTCAGAAGCGATTTGTACATGTCTACACTGTTCTAGAAAAATTTCAATTATCAGGCAAAAAAAATGCTAAAACACGTTTTTTTGGCCCAAAAAGTCGATTTGTGCATGCATCTTCGATACCCGTTTATATCCCAAATTTAGCCTAAAAACACCGAAAAATCGAGTTTTTTGGGTCTCAGAAGCGATTTGTACATGTCAACACTGTTCTAGAAAAAAATCAATTTTCAGGTAAAAAAAATGTTAAAACACGTTTTTTTGGCCCAAAAAGTCGATTTGTGCATGCATCTTCGATACCCGTTTATATCCCAAATTTAGCCTAAAAACACCGAAAAATCGAGTTTTTTGGGTCTCAGAAGCGATTTGTACATGTCAACACTGTTCTAGAAAAAAATCAATTTTCAGGTAAAAAAAATGTTAAAACACGTTTTTTTGGCCCAAAAAGTCGATTTGTGCATGCATCTTCGATACCCGTTTATATCCCAAATTTAGCCTAAAAACACCGAAAAATCGTGTTTTTTGGGTCTCAGAAGCCATTTGTACATGTCTACACTGTTCTTGAAAAAAATCAATTTTCAGGCAAAAAAATGCTAAAACACGTTTTTTTGGCCCAAAAAGTCGATTTGTGCATGCATCTTCGATACCCGTTTATATCCCAAATTTAGCCTAAAAACACCGAAAAATCGAGTTTTTTGGGTCTCAGAAGCCATTTGTACATGTCTACACTGTTCTAGAAAAAAATCAATTTTCAGGCAATAAAATGCTAAAACACGTTTTTTTGGCCCAAAAAGTCGATTTGTGCATGCATCTTCGATACCCGTTCATATCCCAAATTTAGCCTAAAAACACCGAAAAAACGAGTTTTTTGGGTCTCAGAAGCGATTTGTACATGTCTACTCTGTTCTAGAAAAAATTCAATTTTCAGGCAAAAAAAATGCTAAAACACGTTTTTTTGGCCCAAAAAGTCGATTTGTGCATGCATCTTCGATACCCGTTTATATCCCAAATTTAGCCTAAAAACACCGAAAAATCGAGTTTTTTGGGTCTCAGAAGCGATTTGTACATGTCTACACTGTTCTAGAAAAATTTCAATTATCAGGCAAAAAAAATGCTAAAACACGTTTTTTTGGCCCAAAAAGTCGATTTGTGCATGCATCTTCGATACCCGTTTATATCCCAAATTTAGCCTAAAAACACTGAAAAATCGAGTTTTTTGGGTCTCAGAAGCGATTTGTACTGTGCTAGAAAAATTTCAATTTTCAGGCAAAAAAAATGCTAAAACACGTTTTTTTGGCCCAAAAAGTCGATTTGTGCATGCATCTTCGATACCCGTTTATATCCCAAATTTAGCCTAAAAACACCGAAAAATCGAGTTTTTTGGGTCTCAGATGCGATTTGTACATGTCAACACTGTTCTAGAAAAATTTCAATTTTCAGACAAAAAAATGCTAAAACACGTTTTTTTGGCCCAAAAAGTCGATTTGTGCATGCATCTTCGATACCCGTTTATATCCCAAATTTAGCCTAAAAACACTGAAAAATCGAGTTTTTTGGGTCTCAGAAGCGATTTGTACTGTGCTAGAAAAAATTCAATTTTCAGTCAAAAAAAATGCTAAAACACGTTTTTTTGGCCCAAAAAGTCGATTTGTGCATGCATCTTCGATACCCGTTTATATCCCAAATTTAGCCTAAAAACACCAAAAAATCGAGTTTTTTGGGTCTCAGAAGCCATTTGTACATGTCTACACTGTTCTAGAAAAAAATCAATTTTCAGGCAATAAAATGCTAAAACACGTTTTTTTGGCCCAAAAAGTCGATTTGTGCATGCATCTTCGATACCCGTTTATATCCCAAATTTAGCCTAAAAACACCGAAAAATCGAGTTTTTTGGGTCTCAGAAGCGATTTGTACATGTCTACACTGTTCTAGAAAAAATTCAATTTTCAGGCAAAAAAAATGCTAAAACACGTTTTTTTGGCCCAAAAAGTCGATTTGTGCATGCATCTTCGATACCCGTTTATATCCCAAATTTAGCCTAAAAACACAGAAAAATCGAGTTTTTGGGTCTCAGAAGTGATTTGTACTGTTCTTGAAAAAATTCAATTTTCAGGCAAAAAAAATGCTAAAACATGTTTTTTTGGCCCAAAAAGTCGATTTGTGCATGCATCTTCGATACCCGTTTATATCCCAAATTTAGCCTAAAAACACCGAAAAATCGAGTTTTTTGGGTCTCAGAAGCGATTTGTACTGTGTTAGAAAAATTTCAATTTTCAGGCAAAATAAATGCTAAAACACGTTTTTTTGGCCCAAAAAGTCGATTTGTGCATGCATCTTCGATACCCGTTTATATCCCAAATTTAGCCTAAAAACACCGAAAAAACGAGTTTTTTGGGTCTCAGAAGCGATTTGTACATGTCTACTCTGTTCTAGAAAAAAATCAATTTTCAGGCAAAAAAAATGCTAAAACACGTTTTTTTGGCCCAAAAAGTCGATTTGTGCATGCATCTTCGATACCCGTTTATATCCCAGATTTAGCCTAAAAACACCGAAAAATCGAGTTTTTTGGGTCTCAGAAGCCATTTGTACATGTCTACACTGTTCTAGAAAAAAATCAATTTTCAGGCAAAAAAATGCTAAAACACGTTTTTTTGGCCCAAAAAGTCGATTTGTGCATGCATCTTCGATACCCGTTTATATCCCAAATTTAGCCTAAAAACACCGAAAAATCGAGTTTTTTGGGTCTCAGAAGCGATTTGTACTGTGCTAGAAAAATTTCAATTTTCAGGCAAAAAAAATGCTAAAACACGTTTTTTTGGCCCAAAAAGTCGATTTGTGCATGCATCTTCGATACCCGTTTATATCCCAAATTTAGCCTAAAAATACCGAAAAATCGAGTTTTTTGGGTCTCAGAAGCGATTTGTACTGTGCTAGAAAAAATTCAATTTTCAGGCAAAAAAAATGCTAAAACACGTTTTTTTGGCCCAAAAAGTCGATTTGTGCATGCATCTTCGATACCCGTTTATATCCCAAATTTAGCCTAAAAACACCGAAAAATCGAGTTTTTTGGGTCTCAGAAGCGATTTGTACATGTCTACACTGTTCTAGAAAAATTTCAATTATCAGGCAAAAAAAATGCTAAAACACGTTTTTTTGGCCCAAAAAGTCGATTTGTGCATGCATCTTCGATACCCGTTTATATCCCAAATTTAGCCTAAAAACACCGAAAAATCGAGTTTTTTGGGTCTCAGAAGCGATTTGTACATGTCAACACTGTTCTAGAAAAAAATCAATTTTCAGGTAAAAAAAATGTTAAAACACGTTTTTTTGGCCCAAAAAGTCGATTTGTGCATGCATCTTCGATACCCGTTTATATCCCAAATTTAGCCTAAAAACACCGAAAAATCGAGTTTTTTGGGTCTCAGAAGTGATTTGTACTGTGCTAGAAAAATTTCAATTTTCAGGCAAAAAAAATGCTAAAACACGTTTTTTGGGCCCAAAAAGTCGATTTGTGCATGCATCTTCGATACCCGTTTATATCCCAAATTTAGCCTAAAAACACCGAAAAATCGAGTTTTTTTGGTCTCAGAAGCGATTTGTACTGTGCTAGAAAAATTTCAATTTTCAGGCAAAAAAAATGCTAAAACACGTTTTTTTGGCCCAAAAAGTCGATTTGTGCATGCATCTTCGATACCCGTTTATATCCCAAATTTAGCCTAAAAACACAAAAAATCGAGTTTTTTGGGTCTCAGAAGCCATTTGTACATGTCTACACTGTTCTAGAAAAAAATCAATTTTCAGGCAATAAAATGCTAAAACACGTTTTTTTGGCCCAAAAAGTCGATTTGTGCATGCATCTTCGATACCCGTTTAAATCCCAAATTTAACCTAAAAACACAGAAAAATCGAGTTTTTGGGTCTCAGAAGTGATTTGTACTGTTCTAGAAAAAATTCAATTTTCAGGCAAAAAAAATGCTAAAACACGTTTTTTTGGCCCAAAAAGTCGATTTGTGCATGCATCTTCGATACCCGTTTATATCCCAAATTTAGCCTAAAAACACAGAAAAATCGAGTTTTTGGGTCTCAGAAGTGATTTGTACTGTTCTAGAAAAAATTCAATTTTCAGGCAAAAAAAATGCTAAAACACGTTTTTTTGGCCCAAAAAGTCGATTTGTGCATGCATCTTCGATACCCGTTTATATCCCAGATTTAGCCTAAAAACACCGAAAAATCGAGTTTTTTGGGTCTCAGAAGCCATTTGTACATGTCTACACTGTTCTAGAAAAAAATCAATTTTCAGGCAAAAAAATGCTAAAACACGTTTTTTTGGCCCAAAAAGTCGATTTGTGCATGCATCTTCGATACCCGTTTATATCCCAAATTTAGCCTAAAAACACCGAAAAATCGAGTTTTTTGGGTCTCAGAAGCGATTTGTACTGTGCTAGAAAAATTTCAATTTTCAGGCAAAAAAAATGCTAAAACACGTTTTTTTGGCCCAAAAAGTCGATTTGTGCATGCATCTTCGATACCCGTTTATATCCCAAATTTAGCCTAAAAACACCGAAAAATCGAGTTTTTTGGGTCTCAGAAGCGATTTGTACTGTGCTAGAAAAATTTCAATTTTCAGGCAAAAAAATGCTAAAACACGTTTTTTTGGCCCAAAAAGTCGATTTGTGCATGCATCTTCGATACCCGTTTATATCCCAAATTTAGACTAAAAACACCGAAAAATCGAGTTTTTTGGGTCTCAGAAGCGATTTGTACTGTGCTAGAAAAATTTCAATTTTCAGGCAAAAAAAATGCTAAAACACGTTTTTTTGGCCCAAAAAGTCGATTTGTGCATGCATCTTCGATACCCGTTTATATCCCAAATTTAGCCTAAAAACACCGAAAAATCGAGTTTTTTGGGTCTCAGAAGCGATTTGTACATGTCTACACTGTTCTAAAAAAATTTCAATTATCAGGCAAAAAAAATGCTAAAACACGTTTTTTTGGCCCAAAAAGTCGATTTGTGCATGCATCTTCGATACCCGTTTATATCCCAAATTTAGCCTAAAAACACCGAAAAATCGAGTTTTTTGGGTCTCAGAAGCGATTTGTACATGTCAACACTGTTCTAGAAAAAAATCAATTTTCAGGTAAAAAAAATGTTAAAACACGTTTTTTTGGCCCAAAAAGTCGATTTGTGCATGCATCTTCGATACCCGTTTATATCCCAAATTTAGCCTAAAAACACCGAAAAATCGAGTTTTTTGGGTCTCAGAAGTGATTTGTACTGTGCTAGAAAAATTTCAATTTTCAGGCAAAAAAAATGCTAAAACACGTTTTTTGGGCCCAAAAAGTCGATTTGTGCATGCATCTTCGATACCCGTTTATATCCCAAATTTAGCCTAAAAACACCGAAAAATCGAGTTTTTTTGGTCTCAGAAGCGATTTGTACTGTGCTAGAAAAATTTCAATTTTCAGGCAAAAAAAATGCTAAAACACGTTTTTTTGGCCCAAAAAGTCGATTTGTGCATGCATCTTCGATACCCGTTTATATCCCAAATTTAGCCTAAAAACACAAAAAATCGAGTTTTTTGGGTCTCAGAAGCCATTTGTACATGTCTACACTGTTCTAGAAAAAAATCAATTTTCAGGCAATAAAATGCTAAAACACGTTTTTTTGGCCCAAAAAGTCGATTTGTGCATGCATCTTCGATACCCGTTTAAATCCCAAATTTAGCCTAAAAACACAGAAAAATCGAGTTTTTGGGTCTCAGAAGTGATTTGTACTGTTCTAGAAAAAATTCAATTTTCAGGCAAAAAAAATGCTAAAACACGTTTTTTTGGCCCAAAAAGTCGATTTGTGCATGCATCTTCGATACCCGTTTATATCCCAAATTTAGCCTAAAACACCGAAAAATCGAGTTTTTTGGGTCTCAGAAGCCATTTGTACATGTCTACACTGTTCTAGAAAAAAATCAATTTTCAGGCAAAAAAATGCTAAAACACGTTTTTTTGGCCCAAAAAGTCGATTTGTGCATGCATCTTCGATACCCGTTTATATCCCAAATTTAGCCTAAAAACACCGAAAAATCGAGTTTTTTGGGTCTCAGAAGCGATTTGTACTGTGCTAGAAAAATTTCAATTTTCAGGCAAAAAAAATGCTAAAACACGTTTTTTTGGCCCAAAAAGTCGATTTGTGCATGCATCTTCGATACCCGTTTATATCCCAAATTTAGCCTAAAAACACCGAAAAATCGAGTTTTTTGGGTCTCAGAAGCGATTTCTACATGTCTACACTGTTCTAGAAAAATTTCAATTATCAGGCAAAAAAAATGCTAAAACACGTTTTTTTTGCCCAAAAAGTCGATTTGTGCATGCATCTTCGATACCCGTTTATATCCCAAATTTAGCCTAAAAACACCGAAAAATCGAGTTTTTTGGGTCTCAGAAGCGATTTGTACTGTGCTAGAAAAAAATCAATTTTCAGGCAAAAAAAATGCTAAAACACGTTTTTTTGGCCCAAAAAGTCGATTTGTGCATGCATCTTCGATACCCGTTTATATCCCAAATTTAGCCTAAAAACACCGAAAAATCGAGTTTTTTGGGTCTCAGAAGCGATTTGTACTGTGCTAGAAAAATTTCAATTTTCAGGCAAAAAAATGCTAAAACACGTTTTTTGGGCTCAAAAAGTCGATTTGTGCATGCATCTTCGATACCCGTTTATATCCCAAATTTAGCCTAAAAACACCGAAAAATTTAGTTTTTTGGGTCTCAGAAGCGATTTGTACTGTTCTAGAAAAATTTCAATTTTCAGGAAAAAAAATGCTAAAACACGTTTTTTTGGCCCAAAAAGTCGATTTGTGCATGCATCTTCGATACCCGTTTATATCCCAAATTTAGCCTAAAAACACCGAAAAATCGAGTTTTTTGGGTCTCAAAAGCTATTTGTACTGTGCTAGAAAAATTTCAATTTTCAGGCAAAAAAAAATGCTAAAACACGTTTTTTTGGCCCAAAAAGTCGATTTGTGCATGCATCTTCGATACCTGTTTATATCCCACATTTAGCCTAAAAGCACCGAAAAATCGAGTTTTTTGGGTCTCAGAAGCGATTTGTACTGTGCTAGAAAAATTTCAATTTTCAGGAAAAAAAAATGCTAAAACACGTTTTTTTGGCCCAAAAAGTCGATTTGTGCATGCATCTTCGATACCCGTTTATATCCCAAATTTAGCCTAAAAACACCGAAAAATCGAGTTTTTTGGGTCTCAGAAGCGATTTGTACATGTCTACACTGTTCTAGAAAAAAATCAATTTTCAGGCAAAAAAAATGCTAAAACACGTTTTTTTGGCCCAAAAAGTCGATTTGTGCATGCATCTTCGATACCCGTTTATATCCCAAATTTAGCCTAAAAACACCGAAAAATCGAGTTTTTTGGGTCTCAGAAGCGATTTGTACTGTTCTAGAAAAATTTCAATTTTCAGGCAAAAAAAAAGCTAAAACTCGTTTTTTTGGCCCAATAAGTCGATTTGTGCATGCATCTTCGATACCCGTTTATATCCCAAATTTAGCCTAAAAACAACGAAAAATCGAGTTTTTTGGGTCTCAGAAGCGATTTGTACTGTGCTAGAAAAAATTCAATTTTCAGGCAAAAAAAATGCTAAAACACGTTTTTTTGGCCCAAAAAGTCGATTTGTGCATGCATCTTCGATACCCGTTTATATCCCAAATTTAGCCTAAAAACACCGAAAAATCGAGTTTTTTGGGTCTCAGAAGCGATTTGTACATGTCTACACTGTTCTAGAAAAAAATCAATTTTCAGGCAAAAAAAATGCTAAAACACGTTTTTTTGGCCCAAAAAGTCGATTTGTGCATGCATCTTCGATACCCGTTTATATCCCAAATTTAGCCTAAAAATACAGAAAAATCGAGTTTTTTGGGTCTCAGAAGCAATTTGTACTGTGCTAGAAAAAAATCAATTTTCAGGCAAAAAAAATGCTAAAACACGTTTTTTTGGCCCAAAAAGTCGATTTGTGCATGCATCGTCGATACCCGTTTATATCCCAAATTTAGCCCAAAAACACCGAAAAATCGAGTTTTTTGGGTCTCAGAAGCGATTTGTACTGTGCTATAAAAATTTCAATTTTCAGGCAAAAAAAATGCTAAAACACGTTTTTTTGGCCCATAAAGTCGATTTGTGCATGCATCTTCGATACCCGTTTATATCCCAAATTTAGCCTAAAAACACCGAAAAATCGAGTTTTTTGGGTCTCAGAAGTGATTTGTACTGTGCTAGAAAAATTTCAATTTTCAGGCCAAAAAATGCTAAAACACGTTTTTTTGGCTCAAAAAGTAGATTTGTGCATGCATCTTCGATACCCGTTTATATCCCAAATTTAGCCTAAAAACACAGAAAAATCGAGTTTTTTGGGTCTCAAAAGCTATTTGTACTGTGCTAGAAAAATTTCAATTTTCAGGCAAAAAAAATGCTAAAACACGTTTTTTTGGCCCAAAAAGTCGATTTGTGCATGCATCTTCGATACCCGTTTATATCCCAAATTTAGCCTAAAAACACCGAAAAATCGAGTACTTTGGGTCTCAGAAGTGATTTGTACTGTGCTAGAAAAATTTCAATTTTCAGGCAAAAAAATGCTAAAACACGTTTTTTTGGCTCAAAAAGTCGATTTGTGCATGCATCTTCGATACCCGTTTATATCCCAAATTTAGCCTAAAAACACCGAAAAATCGAGTTTTTTGGGTCTCAGAAGCGATTTGTACATGTCAACACTGTCCTAGAAAAAAATCAATTTTCAGGTAAAAAAAATGCTAAAACACCTTTTTTTGGCCCAAAAAGTCGATTTGTGCATGCATCTTCGATACCCGTTTATATCCCAAATTTAGCCTAAAAACACCGAAAAATCGAGTTTTTTGGGTCTCAGAAGCGATTTGTACATGTCAACACTGTTCTAGAAAAATTTCAATTTTCTGGCAAAAAAAATGCTAAAACACGTTTTTTTGGCCCAAAAAGTCGATTTGTGCATGCATCTTCGATACCCGTTTATATCCCAAATTTAGCCTAAAAACACCGAAAAATCGAGTTTTTAGGGTCTCAGAAGCGATTTGTACTGTTCTAGAAAAATTTCAATTTTCAGGCAAAAAAAATGCTAAAACACGTTTTTTTGGCCCAAAAAGTCGATTTGTGCATGCATTTTCGATACCCGTTTATATCCCAAATTCAGCCTAAAAACAACGAAAAATCGAGTTTTTTGGGTCTCAGAAGCGATTTGTACTGTGCTAGAAAAAAATTCAATTTTCAGGCAAAAAAATTTCTAAAACACGTTTTTTTGGCCCAAAAAGTCGATTTGTGCATGCATCTTCGATACCCGTTTATATCCCAAATTTAGCCTAAAAACATCGAAAATTCGAGTTTTTTGGGTCTCAAAAGCTATTTGTACTGTGCTAGAAAAATTTCAATTTTCAGGCAAAAAAAATGCTAAAACACGTTTTTTTTGCCCAAAAAGTCGATTTGTGCATGCATGTTCGATACCCGTTTATATCCCAAATTTAGCCTCAAAACACCGAAAAATCAAGTTTTTTGGGTCTCAGAAGCGATTTGTACTGTGCTAGAAAAATTTCAATTTTCAGGCAAAAAAAATGCAAAAACACGTTTTTTTGGCCCAAAAGGTCTATTTGTGCATGCATCTTCGATACCCGTTTATATCCCAAATTTAGCCTAAAAACACCGAAAAATCGAGTTTTTTGGGTCTCAGAAGCGATTTGTACTGTGCTAGAAAAATTTCAATTTTCAGGCAAAAAAAATGCTAAAACACGTTTTTTTGGCCCAAAAAGTCGATTTGTGCATGCATCTTCGATACCCGTTTATATCCCAAATTTAGCCTAAAAACACCATAAAATCGAGTTTTTTGGGTCTCAGAAGCGATTTGTACATGTCAACACTGTTCTAGAAAAAAATCAATTTTCAGGTAAAAAAAATGCTAAAACACGTTTTTTTGGCCCAAAAAGTCGATTTGTGCATGCATCTTCGATACCCGTTTATATCCCAAATTTAGCCTAAAAACACCGAAAAATCGAGTTTTTTGGGTCTCAGAAGTGATTTGTACTGTGCTAGAAAAATTTCAATTTTCAGGCAAAAAAATGCTAAAACACGTTTTTTTGGCTCAAAAAGTCGATTTGTGCATGCATCTTCGATACCCGTTTATATCCCAAATTTAGCCTAAAAACACCGAAAAATCGAGTTTTTTGGGTCTCAGAAGCGATTTGTACATGTCAACACTGTTCTAGAAAAAAATCAATTTTCAGGTAAAAAAAATGCTAAAACACGTTTTTTTGGCCCAAAAAGTCGATTTGTGCATGCATCTTCGATACCCGTTTATATCCCAAATTTGGCCTAAAAACACCGAAAAATCGAGTTTTTTGGGTCTCAAAAGTGATTTTTACTGTGCTAGAAAAATTTCAATTTTCAGGCAAAAAAAATGCTAAAACACGTTTTTTTTGCCCAAAAAGTCGATTTGTGCATGCATGTTCGATACCCGTTTATATCCCAAATTTAGCCTAAAAACACCGAAAAATCAAGTTTTTTGGGTCTCAGAAGCGATTTGTACTGTGCTAGAAAAATTTCAATTTTCAGGCAAAAAAAATGCAAAAACACGTTTTTTTGGCCCAAAAGGTCTATTTGTGCATGCATCTTCGATACCCGTTTATATCCCAAATTTAGCCTAAAAACACCGAAAAATCGAGTTTTTTGGGTCTCAGAAGCGATTTGTACTGTGCTAGAAAAATTTCAATTTTCAGGCAAAAAAAATGCTAAAACACGTTTTTTTGGCCCAAAAACTCGATTTGTGCATGCATCTTCGATACCCGTTTATATCCCAAATTTAGCCTAAAAACACCATAAAATCGAGTTTTTTGGGTCTCAGAAGCGATTTGTACATGTCAACACTGTTCTAGAAAAAAATCAATTTTCAGGTAAAAAAAATGCTAAAACACGTTTTTTTGGCCCAAAAAGTCGATTTGTGCATGCATCTTCGATACCCGTTTATATCCCAAATTTAGCCTAAAAACACCGAAAAATCGATTTTTTTGGGTCTCAGAAGTGATTTGTACTGTGCTAGAAAAATTTCAATTTTCAGGCAAAAAAATGCTAAAACACGTTTTTTTGGCTCAAAAAGTCGATTTGTGCATGCATCTTCGATACCCGTTTATATCCCAAATTTAGCCTAAAAACACCGAAAAATCGAGTTTTTTGGGTCTCAGAAGCGATTTGTACATGTCAACACTGTTCTAGAAAAAAATCAATTTTCAGGTAAAAAAAATGCTAAAACACGTTTTTTTGGCCCAAAAAGTCGATTTGTGCATGCATCTTCGATACCCGTTTATATCCCAAATTTAGCCTAAAAACACCGAAAAATCGAGTTTTTTGGGTCTCAGAAGTGATTTGTACTGTGCTAGAAAAATTTCAATTTTCAGGCAAAAAAATGCTAAAACACGTTTTTTTGGCTCAAAAAGTCGATTTGTGCATGCATCTTCGATACCCGTTTATATCCCAAATTTGGCCTAAAAACACCGAAAAATCGAGTTTTTTGGGTCTCAAAAGTGATTTGTACTGTGCTAGAAAAATTTCAATTTTCACGCAAAAAAATGCTAAAACACTTTTTTTGGGCTCAAAAAGTCGATTTGTGCATGCATCTTTGATACCCGTTGATATCCCAAATTTAGCCTAAAAACACCGAAAATCGAGTTTTTTGGGTCTCAGAAGTGATTTGTACTGTTCTAGAAAAAATTCAATTTTCAGGCAAAAAAAATGCTAAAACACGTTTTTTTGGCCCAAAAAGTCGATTTGTGCATGCATCTTCGATACCCGTTTATATCTCAAATTTAGCCTAAAAACACCGAAAAATCGAGTTTTTTGGGTCTCAGAAGCGATTTGTACTGTGTTAGAAAAATTTCAATTTTCAGGCAAAAAAAATGCTAAAACACGTTTTTTTGGCCCAAAAAGTCGATTTGTGCATGCATCTTCGATACCCGTTTATATCCCAAATTTAGCCTAAAGACACTGAAAAAACGAATTTTTTGGGTCTCAGAAGCGATTTGTACATGTCTACTCTGTTCTAGAAAAAAATCAATTTTCAGGCAAAAAAAATGCTAAAACACGTTTTTTTGGCCCAAAAAGTCGATTTGTGCATGCATCTTCGATACCCGTTTATATCCCAAATTTAGCCTAAAAACACCGAAAAATCGAGTTTTTTGGGTCTCAGAAGCGATTTGTACTGTGCTAGAAAAATTTCAATTTTTAGGCAAAAAAAATGCTAAAACACGTTTTTTTGGCCCAAAAAGTCGATTTGTGCATGCATCTTCGATACCCGTTTATATCCCAAATTTAGCCTAAAAACACCGAAAAATCGTGTTTTTTGGGTCTCAGAAGCGATTTGTACTGTGCTAGAAAAATTTCAATTTTCAGGCAAAAAAAATGCTAAAACACGTTTTTTTGGCCCAAAAAGTCGATTTGTGCATGCATCTTCGATACCCGTTTATATCCCAAATTTAGACTAAAAACACCGAAAAATCGAGTTTTTTGGGTCTCAGAAGCGATTTGTACTGTGCTAGAAAAATTTCAATTTTCAGGCAAAAAAAATGCTAAAACACGTTTTTTGGCCCAAAAAGTCGATTTGTGCATGCATCTTCGATACCCGTTTATATCCCAAATTTAGCCTAAAAACACCGAAAAATCGAGTTTTTTGGGTCTCAGAAGCGATTTGTACATGTCTACACTGTTCTAGAAAAAAATCAATTTTCAGGCAAAAAAAATGCTAAAACACGTTTTTTTGGCCCAAAAAGTCGATTTGTGCATGCATCTTCGATACCCGTTTATATCCCAAATTTAGCCTAAAAACACCGAAAAATCGAGTTTTTTGGGTCTCAGAAGCGATTTGTACTGTGCTAGAAAAATTTCAATTTTCAGGCAAAAAAAATGCTAAAACACGTTATTTGGCCCAAAAAGTCGATTTGTGCATGCATCTTCGATACCCGTTTATATCCCAAATTTAGCCTAAGAACACCGAAAAATCGAGTTTTTTGGGTCTCAGAAGCGATTTGTACATGTCTACACTGTTCTAGAAAAAAATCAATTTTCAGGCAAAAAAAAATGCTAAAACACGTTTTTTTGGCCCAAAAAGTCGATTTGTGCATGCATCTTCGATACCCGTTTATATCCCAAATTTAGCCTAAAAACACCGAAAAATCGAGTTTTTTGGGTCTCAGAAGCGATTTGTAAATGTCTACACTGTTCTAGAAAAATTTCAATTTTCAGGCAAAAAAAATGCTAAAACACGTTTTTTTGGCCCAAAAAGTCGATTTGTGCATGCATCTTCGATACCCGTTTATATCCCAAATTTAGCCTAAAAACACCGAAAATTGAGTTTTTTGGGTCTCAGAAGCGATTTGTACTGTGCTAGAAAAATTTCAATTTTCAGGCAAAAAAAATGCTAAAACACGTTTTTTTGGCCCAAAAAGTCGATTTGTGCATGCATCTTCGATACCCGTTTATATCCCAAATTTAGCCTAAAAACACCGAAAAATCGAGTTTTTTGGGTCTCAGAAGCGATTTGTACATGTCTACACTGTTCTAGAAACAATTCAATTTTCAGGCAAAAAAAATGCTAAAACACGTTTTTTTGGCCCAAAAAGTCGATTTGTGCATGCATCTTCGATACCCGTTTATATCCCAAATTTAGCCTAAAAACACCGAAAAATCGAGTTTTTTTGGTCTCAGAAGCGATTTGTACATGTCTACACTGTTCTAGAAAAATTTCAATTTTCAGGCAAAAAAAATGCTAAAACACGTTTTTTTGGCCCAAAAAGTCGATTTTTGCATGCATCTTCGATACCCGTTTATATCCCAAATTTAGCCTAAAAACACCGAGAAATCGATTTTTTTTGGTCTCAGAAGCGATTTGTACATGTCAACACTGTTCTAGAAAAAAATCAATTTTCAGGTAAAAAAAATGTTAAAACACGTTTTTTTGGCCCAAAAAGTCGATTTGTGCATGCATCTTCGATACCCGTTTATATCCCAAATTTAGCCTAAAAACACCGAAAAATCGAGTTTTTTGGGTCTCAGAAGCGATTTGTACATGTCAACACTGTTCTAGAAAAAAATCAATTTTCAGGTAAAAAAAATGTTAAAACACGTTTTTTTGGCCCAAAAAGTCGATTTGTGCATGCATCTTCGATACCCGTTTATATCCCAAATTTAGCCTAAAAACACCGAAAAATCGTGTTTTTTGGGTCTCAGAAGCCATTTGTACATGTCTACACTGTTCTTGAAAAAAATCAATTTTCAGGCAAAAAAATGCTAAAACACGTTTTTTTGGCCCAAAAAGTCGATTTGTGCATGCATCTTCGATACCCGTTTATATCCCAAATTTAGCCTAAAAACACCGAAAAATCGAGTTTTTTGGGTCTCAGAAGCCATTTGTACATGTCTACACTGTTCTAGAAAAAAATCAATTTTCAGGCAATAAAATGCTAAAACACGTTTTTTTGGCCCAAAAAGTCGATTTGTGCATGCATCTTCGATACCCGTTCATATCCCAAATTTAGCCTAAAAACACCGAAAAAACGAGTTTTTTGGGTCTCAGAAGCGATTTGTACATGTCTACTCTGTTCTAGAAAAAATTCAATTTTCAGGCAAAAAAAATGCTAAAACACGTTTTTTTGGCCCAAAAAGTCGATTTGTGCATGCATCTTCGATACCCGTTTATATCCCAAATTTAGCCTAAAAACACCGAAAAATCGAGTTTTTTGGGTCTCAGAAGCGATTTGTACATGTCTACACTGTTCTAGAAAAATTTCAATTATCAGGCAAAAAAAATGCTAAAACACGTTTTTTTGGCCCAAAAAGTCGATTTGTGCATGCATCTTCGATACCCGTTTATATCCCAAATTTAGCCTAAAAACACTGAAAAATCGAGTTTTTTGGGTCTCAGAAGCGATTTGTACTGTGCTAGAAAAATTTCAATTTTCAGGCAAAAAAAATGCTAAAACACGTTTTTTTGGCCCAAAAAGTCGATTTGTGCATGCATCTTCGATACCCGTTTATATCCCAAATTTAGCCTAAAAACACCGAAAAATCGAGTTTTTTGGGTCTCAGATGCGATTTGTACATGTCAACACTGTTCTAGAAAAATTTCAATTTTCAGACAAAAAAATGCTAAAACACGTTTTTTTGGCCCAAAAAGTCGATTTGTGCATGCATCTTCGATACCCGTTTATATCCCAAATTTAGCCTAAAAACACTGAAAAATCGAGTTTTTTGGGTCTCAGAAGCGATTTGTACTGTGCTAGAAAAAATTCAATTTTCAGTCAAAAAAAATGCTAAAACACGTTTTTTTGGCCCAAAAAGTCGATTTGTGCATGCATCTTCGATACCCGTTTATATCCCAAATTTAGCCTAAAAACACCAAAAAATCGAGTTTTTTGGGTCTCAGAAGCCATTTGTACATGTCTACACTGTTCTAGAAAAAAATCAATTTTCAGGCAATAAAATGCTAAAACACGTTTTTTTGGCCCAAAAAGTCGATTTGTGCATGCATCTTCGATACCCGTTTATATCCCAAATTTAGCCTAAAAACACCGAAAAATCGAGTTTTTTGGGTCTCAGAAGCGATTTGTACATGTCTACACTGTTCTAGAAAAAATTCAATTTTCAGGCAAAAAAAATGCTAAAACACGTTTTTTTGGCCCAAAAAGTCGATTTGTGCATGCATCTTCGATACCCGTTTATATCCCAAATTTAGCCTAAAAACACAGAAAAATCGAGTTTTTGGGTCTCAGAAGTGATTTGTACTGTTCTTGAAAAAATTCAATTTTCAGGCAAAAAAAATGCTAAAACATGTTTTTTTGGCCCAAAAAGTCGATTTGTGCATGCATCTTCGATACCCGTTTATATCCCAAATTTAGCCTAAAAACACCGAAAAATCGAGTTTTTTGGGTCTCAGAAGCGATTTGTACTGTGTTAGAAAAATTTCAATTTTCAGGCAAAATAAATGCTAAAACACGTTTTTTTGGCCCAAAAAGTCGATTTGTGCATGCATCTTCGATACCCGTTTATATCCCAAATTTAGCCTAAAAACACCGAAAAAACGAGTTTTTTGGGTCTCAGAAGCGATTTGTACATGTCTACTCTGTTCTAGAAAAAAATCAATTTTCAGGCAAAAAAAATGCTAAAACACGTTTTTTTGGCCCAAAAAGTCGATTTGTGCATGCATCTTCGATACCCGTTTATATCCCAGATTTAGCCTAAAAACACCGAAAAATCGAGTTTTTTGGGTCTCAGAAGCCATTTGTACATGTCTACACTGTTCTAGAAAAAAATCAATTTTCAGGCAAAAAAATGCTAAAACACGTTTTTTTGGCCCAAAAAGTCGATTTGTGCATGCATCTTCGATACCCGTTTATATCCCAAATTTAGCCTAAAAACACCGAAAAATCGAGTTTTTTGGGTCTCAGAAGCGATTTGTACTGTGCTAGAAAAATTTCAATTTTCAGGCAAAAAAAATGCTAAAACACGTTTTTTTGGCCCAAAAAGTCGATTTGTGCATGCATCTTCGATACCCGTTTATATCCCAAATTTAGCCTAAAAATACCGAAAAATCGAGTTTTTTGGGTCTCAGAAGCGATTTGTACTGTGCTAGAAAAAATTCAATTTTCAGGCAAAAAAAATGCTAAAACACGTTTTTTTGGCCCAAAAAGTCGATTTGTGCATGCATCTTCGATACCCGTTTATATCCCAAATTTAGCCTAAAAACACCGAAAAATCGAGTTTTTTGGGTCTCAGAAGCGATTTGTACATGTCTACACTGTTCTAGAAAAATTTCAATTATCAGGCAAAAAAAATGCTAAAACACGTTTTTTTGGCCCAAAAAGTCGATTTGTGCATGCATCTTCGATACCCGTTTATATCCCAAATTTAGCCTAAAAACACCGAAAAATCGAGTTTTTTGGGTCTCAGAAGCGATTTGTACATGTCAACACTGTTCTAGAAAAAAATCAATTTTCAGGTAAAAAAAATGTTAAAACACGTTTTTTTGGCCCAAAAAGTCGATTTGTGCATGCATCTTCGATACCCGTTTATATCCCAAATTTAGCCTAAAAACACCGAAAAATCGAGTTTTTTGGGTCTCAGAAGTGATTTGTACTGTGCTAGAAAAATTTCAATTTTCAGGCAAAAAAAATGCTAAAACACGTTTTTTGGGCCCAAAAAGTCGATTTGTGCATGCATCTTCGATACCCGTTTATATCCCAAATTTAGCCTAAAAACACCGAAAAATCGAGTTTTTTTGGTCTCAGAAGCGATTTGTACTGTGCTAGAAAAATTTCAATTTTCAGGCAAAAAAAATGCTAAAACACGTTTTTTTGGCCCAAAAAGTCGATTTGTGCATGCATCTTCGATACCCGTTTATATCCCAAATTTAGCCTAAAAACACAAAAAATCGAGTTTTTTGGGTCTCAGAAGCCATTTGTACATGTCTACACTGTTCTAGAAAAAAATCAATTTTCAGGCAATAAAATGCTAAAACACGTTTTTTTGGCCCAAAAAGTCGATTTGTGCATGCATCTTCGATACCCGTTTAAATCCCAAATTTAACCTAAAAACACAGAAAAATCGAGTTTTTGGGTCTCAGAAGTGATTTGTACTGTTCTAGAAAAAATTCAATTTTCAGGCAAAAAAAATGCTAAAACACGTTTTTTTGGCCCAAAAAGTCGATTTGTGCATGCATCTTCGATACCCGTTTATATCCCAAATTTAGCCTAAAAACACAGAAAAATCGAGTTTTTGGGTCTCAGAAGTGATTTGTACTGTTCTAGAAAAAATTCAATTTTCAGGCAAAAAAAATGCTAAAACACGTTTTTTTGGCCCAAAAAGTCGATTTGTGCATGCATCTTCGATACCCGTTTATATCCCAGATTTAGCCTAAAAACACCGAAAAATCGAGTTTTTTGGGTCTCAGAAGCCATTTGTACATGTCTACACTGTTCTAGAAAAAAATCAATTTTCAGGCAAAAAAATGCTAAAACACGTTTTTTTGGCCCAAAAAGTCGATTTGTGCATGCATCTTCGATACCCGTTTATATCCCAAATTTAGCCTAAAAACACCGAAAAATCGAGTTTTTTGGGTCTCAGAAGCGATTTGTACTGTGCTAGAAAAATTTCAATTTTCAGGCAAAAAAAATGCTAAAACACGTTTTTTTGGCCCAAAAAGTCGATTTGTGCATGCATCTTCGATACCCGTTTATATCCCAAATTTAGCCTAAAAACACCGAAAAATCGAGTTTTTTGGGTCTCAGAAGCGATTTGTACTGTGCTAGAAAAATTTCAATTTTCAGGCAAAAAAATGCTAAAACACGTTTTTTTGGCCCAAAAAGTCGATTTGTGCATGCATCTTCGATACCCGTTTATATCCCAAATTTAGACTAAAAACACCGAAAAATCGAGTTTTTTGGGTCTCAGAAGCGATTTGTACTGTGCTAGAAAAATTTCAATTTTCAGGCAAAAAAAATGCTAAAACACGTTTTTTTGGCCCAAAAAGTCGATTTGTGCATGCATCTTCGATACCCGTTTATATCCCAAATTTAGCCTAAAAACACCGAAAAATCGAGTTTTTTGGGTCTCAGAAGCGATTTGTACATGTCTACACTGTTCTAAAAAAATTTCAATTATCAGGCAAAAAAAATGCTAAAACACGTTTTTTTGGCCCAAAAAGTCGATTTGTGCATGCATCTTCGATACCCGTTTATATCCCAAATTTAGCCTAAAAACACCGAAAAATCGAGTTTTTTGGGTCTCAGAAGCGATTTGTACATGTCAACACTGTTCTAGAAAAAAATCAATTTTCAGGTAAAAAAAATGTTAAAACACGTTTTTTTGGCCCAAAAAGTCGATTTGTGCATGCATCTTCGATACCCGTTTATATCCCAAATTTAGCCTAAAAACACCGAAAAATCGAGTTTTTTGGGTCTCAGAAGTGATTTGTACTGTGCTAGAAAAATTTCAATTTTCAGGCAAAAAAAATGCTAAAACACGTTTTTTGGGCCCAAAAAGTCGATTTGTGCATGCATCTTCGATACCCGTTTATATCCCAAATTTAGCCTAAAAACACCGAAAAATCGAGTTTTTTTGGTCTCAGAAGCGATTTGTACTGTGCTAGAAAAATTTCAATTTTCAGGCAAAAAAAATGCTAAAACACGTTTTTTTGGCCCAAAAAGTCGATTTGTGCATGCATCTTCGATACCCGTTTATATCCCAAATTTAGCCTAAAAACACAAAAAATCGAGTTTTTTGGGTCTCAGAAGCCATTTGTACATGTCTACACTGTTCTAGAAAAAAATCAATTTTCAGGCAATAAAATGCTAAAACACGTTTTTTTGGCCCAAAAAGTCGATTTGTGCATGCATCTTCGATACCCGTTTAAATCCCAAATTTAGCCTAAAAACACAGAAAAATCGAGTTTTTGGGTCTCAGAAGTGATTTGTACTGTTCTAGAAAAAATTCAATTTTCAGGCAAAAAAAATGCTAAAACACGTTTTTTTGGCCCAAAAAGTCGATTTGTGCATGCATCTTCGATACCCGTTTATATCCCAAATTTAGCCTAAAACACCGAAAAATCGAGTTTTTTGGGTCTCAGAAGCCATTTGTACATGTCTACACTGTTCTAGAAAAAAATCAATTTTCAGGCAAAAAAATGCTAAAACACGTTTTTTTGGCCCAAAAAGTCGATTTGTGCATGCATCTTCGATACCCGTTTATATCCCAAATTTAGCCTAAAAAAACCGAAAAATCGAGTTTTTTGGGTCTCAGAAGCGATTTGTACTGTGCTAGAAAAATTTCAATTTTCAGGCAAAAAAAATGCTAAAACATGTTTTTTTGGCCCAAAAATTCGATTTGTGCATGCATCTTCGATACCCGTTTATATCCCAAATTTAGCCTAAAAACACCGAAAAATCGAGTTTTTGGGGTCTTAGAAGCGATTTGTACATGTCAACACTGTTCTAGAAAAAAAATCAATTTTCAGGCCAAAAAAATGCTAAAACACGTTTTTTGGGCCCAAAAAACGTGTTTTAACAGGCAGGCAGGCAGGTAGGTAGGGAGGCAGGCAGGCAGGCAGGTAGGCAGGCAGGCAGGTAGGCAGGCAGGCAGGCAGGTAGGGAGGCAGGCAGGCAGGCAGACAGGCAGGTAGGGAGGCAGGCAGGCAGGTAGGCAGGCAGGCAGGTAGGGAGGCAGGCAGGTAGGCAGGCAGGCAGGAAGGGAGGCTGGCAGGCAGGTAGGCAGGCAGGCAGGGAAATCTGACTTATATAGGGATGAACTGAACCAATTTTCTATCCCGTTTCTACCACTAAAGAAAACGTGTTTACATACACCATGCTATTATATATTAGATATATAGATTATAAATTATTCATTATTATTATTACCTGTATTATTATTATTATTATTATTATTAGTAGTAGTAGTAGTAGTAGTAGTAGTAGTACTAGTAGTATTATTATTATTATTATTATTATTATTATTATTAGTAGTAGTAGTAGTAGTAGTAGTAGTAGTAGTATTGCCAATTGAGGCTTTTGTTCTGGCTATACTTACGACTCTCTCTCTCTTTCTCTCTCACACACACATGTAAACAAAGAAACGTTTGCAATGAAATGAAATGAAAATAATGCCCTTGAAAACGAATAAAGTGTACTAAAAGTGAAATAGTAGTATTAAAAATCCTGTAGATTAAAGTGAAGTATAAAGGTGTGCAATATAGTAGATGAAAATTGAAAATGACTCGAATGTGTAAATGCAGTGTTGCCATGGTGTTGTAGCCACCACTAGCCACCTCTAGCCCAAGTGTGCAGGGTAGAAGCAGTGTTACCAATGTTTTGTAGCCCAGTTTTGTAGCCCCAAGGTGAGTTGTGATTGGCTAAAATGGGGGTGTTGGCGATTTTTGTCGAATATATATAAGGTCGTAAGCCGCCGGGGTGGTTGGTGGGGTGGGGGAGGGTAAAACAAGGGCTTGGGGGGGCCATTTTTTGGATTTAGAGGCGAAATAAAAAAATTTTTGGGCTTCTTCTCGACAGCCTAACCAAACCAAGCCTTATTT
>JAWZYT010001736.1:35000-40000 GCA_034508575.1 Petrolisthes manimaculis
ACTACCGGGACCTAACCTAACATAACAGAACCGGGACAGACTACCGGGACCTAACCTAACATAACAGAACCGGGACAGACTACCGGGACCTAACCGGGGCAGACTACCGGGACCTAACCTAACATAACAGAACCGGGACAGACTACCGGGACCTAACCGGGGCAAACTACCGGGACCTAACCTAACATAGCCTAACCGGGGCAGACTACCGGGACCTAACCTAACATAGCCTAACCGGGGCAGACTACCGGGACCTAACCTAACATAGCCTAACCGGGGCAGACTACCGGGACCTAACCTAACATAGCCTAACCGGGGCATACTACCGGGACCTAACCGGGGCAGACTACCGGGACCTAACCTAACATAGCCTAACCGGGGCATACTAACCTAACCTAACCTAACCTAACCTAACCTAACCTAACCTAACCTAACCTAACCTAACCTACCGAGACCTAACCGGGGCAAACTACCGGGACCTAACCTAACATAGCCTAACCGGGGCAGACTACCGGGACCTAACCGGGGCAGACTACCGGGACCTAACCTAACATAACAGGACCGGGACAGACTACCGGGACCTAACCGGGGCAGACTACCGGGACCTAACCTAACATAACAGGACCGGGACAGACTACCGGGACCTAACCGGGGCAGACTACCGGGACCTAATCTAACATAACAGGACCGGGACAGACTACCGGGACCTAACCGGGGCAGTCTACCGGGACCTAACCTAACATAACAGGACCGGGACAGACTACCTGGACCTAACCGGGGCAGACTACCGGGACGTAACCTAACATAACAGAACCGGGACAGACTACCGGGACCTAACCGGGGCAGACTACCGGGACCTAACCTAACATAACAGAACCGGGACAGACTACCGGGACCTAACCGGGGCAGACTACCGGGACCTAACCTAACATAACAGAACCGGGACAGACTACCGGGACCTAACCGGGGCAGACTACCGGGACCTAACCTAACATAACAGAACCGGGACAGACTACCGGGACCTAACCGGGGCAGACTACCGGGACCTAACCTAACATAACAGGACCGTGACAGACTACCGGGACCTAACCGGGGCAAACTACCGGGACCTAACCTAACATAGCCTAACCGGGGCAGACTACCGGGACCTAACCTAACATAGCCTAACCGGGGCAGACTACTAGGACCTAACCTAACCTAACCTAACCTAACCTAACCTAACCTACCGAGACCTAACCGGGGCAGACTACCGGGACCTAACCTAACATAACAGAACCGGGACAGACTACCGGGACCTAACCGGGGCAGACTACCGGGACCTAACCTAACATAACAGGACCGGGACAGACTACCGGGACCTAACCGGGGCAGACTACCGGGACCTAACCTAACATAACAGAACCGGGACAGACTACCGGGACCTAACCGGGGCAGACTACCGGGACCTAACCTAACATAACAGGACCGGGACAGACTACCGGGACCTAACCGGGGCAGACTACCGGGACCTAACCTAACATAACAGAACCGGGACAGACTACCGGGACCTAACCGGGGCAGACTACCGGGACCTAACCTAACATAACAGGACCGGGACAGACTACCGGGACCTAACCTAACATAACAGGACCGGGACAGACTACCGGGACCTAACCGGGGCAGACTACCGGGACCTAACCTAACATAACAGAACCGGGACAGACTACCGGGACCTAACCGGGGCAGACTACCGGGACCTAACCTAACATAACAGAACCGGGACAGACTACCGGGACCTAACCGGGGCAAACTACCGGGACCTAACCTAACATAGCCTAACCGGGGCAGACTACCGGGACCTAACCTAACATAGCCTAACCGGGGCATACTACCGGGACCTAACCGGGGCAGACTACCGGGACCTAACCTAACAAAGCCTAACCGGGGCATACTAACCTAACCTAACCTAACCTAACCTAACCTAACCTAACCTAACCTAACCTAACCTAACCTAACCAAACCTAACCTAACCTACCGAGACCTAACCGGGGCAAACTACCGGGACCTAACCTAACATAGCCTAACCGGGGCAGACTACCGGGACCTAACCGGGGCAGACTACCGGGACCTAACCTAACATAACAGAACCGGGACAGACTACCGGGACCTAACCGGGGCAGACTACCGGGACCTAACCTAACATAACAGAACCGGGACAGACTACCGGGACCTAACCGGGGCAGACTACCGGGACCTAACCTAACATAGCCTAACCGTGGTATACTACCGGGACCTAACCTAACCTAACCTAACCTAACCCAACCCAACCTAACCTAACCTAACCTAACCTAACCTAACCTAACCCTTAACCTAACCTAACCTAACCTAACCCAACCCAACCTAACCTAACCTAACCTAACCTAACCCTTAACCTAACCTAACCCAACCTAACCTAACCCTTAACCTAACCTAACCTAACCTAACCTAACCTAACCCTTAACCTAACCTAACCTAACCTAACCTAACCCCTAACCTGCTGCCCCGCTGCCCCGCCGCCCCGCCCCGCTGCCCCGCCTTACTGCCCTGCCCCACTGCCCCGCCGCCGCCCGGCTGTCACCCCGCTGCCCCGCCGCCCCGCTGCCCTGCCGCCCCGCTGCCCTGCCACCCCGCTGCCCCGCCACCCTGCCCCACTGCCCCGCTGCCCCGACGCCCCGCTGCCCCGCTGTCCAGCCCCGCCGCCCCACTGCCCCGCCCCGCTGCCCCGACGCCCCGCTGCCCCGCCGCCCCGCCCCGCAACTGCCCAACTGCCCCGCCCCACTGCCCCGCCGCCCCGCTGCCCCGCCCCGCTGCCCCGCATCCCGCTGCCCCGCCGCCCTGCTGCCCTGCCGCCCCGCTACCCCGCCTCGCAACTGCCCCGCATCCCCGCCCCGCTGCCCCGCTGCCCCGCCCCGCTGCCCCGATGCCCAGCCGCCCCGCTGCCGCGCCGCCCCGCTGCCCCGCCCCGCAACTGCCCTTCCGCCCCGCTGCCCCTAACCTAACCTAACCTAACCTAACCCAACCTAACCTAACCTAACCTAACCTAACCCTTAACCCAACCTAACCTAACCCTTAACCTAACCTAACCTAACCTAACCTAACCCAACCTTGCCCAACCTAACCTAACCTAACCTAACCTAACCTAACCCTTAACCTAACCTAACCTAACCTAACCTAACCTAACCCTTAACCTAACCTAACCCAACCTAACCTAACCTAACCTAACCTAACCCTTAACCTAACCTAACCTAACCTAACCTAACCCCTAACCTGCTGCCCCGCTGCCCCGCCGCCCCGCCCCGCTGCCCCGCCCCACTGCCCTGCCCCACTGCCCCGCCGCCGCCCGGCTGTCACCCCGCTGCCCCGCCGCCCCGATGCCCTGCCGCCCCGCTGCCCCGCCACCCCGCTGCCCCGCCACCCTGCCCCACTGCCCCGCTGCCCCGACGCCCCGCTGTCCAGCCCCGCCGCCCCACTGCCCCGCCCCGCTGCCCCGCCGCCCCGCTGCCCCGCCGCCCCTCCCCGCAACTGCCCCACTGCCCCGCCCCGCTGCCCCGCCGCCCCGCTGCCCCGACGCCCCGCTGCCCCGACGCCCCGCTGCCCCGCCGCCCCGCCCCGCCGCCCCGACGCCCCGCTGCCCCGCCACCCCGCCCCGCTGCCCCGACGCCCTGCTGCCCCGCTGTCAAGCCCCTCCGCCCCGCTGCCCCGCCCCGCTGCCCCGCATCCCGCTGCCCCGCCGCCCTGCTGCCCCGCCGCCCCGCTACCCCGCCTCGCAACTGCCCCGCATCCCCGCCCCGCCCCGCTGCCCCGCCCCGATGCCCTGCCGCCCCGCTGCCACGCCGCCCCGCTGCCCCGCCCCGCAACTGCCCTGCCGCCCCGCTGCCCTTAACCTAACCTAACCTAACCTAACCCAACCTAACCTAACCTAACCTAACCTAACCCTTAACCTAACCTAACCTAACCCTTAACCTAACCTAACCTAACCTAACCTAACCCTTAACCTAACCTAACCCAACCTAACCTAACCTAACCTAACCTAACCTAACCCAACCTAACCTAACCTAACCTAACCTAACCCTTAACCTAACCTAACCTAACCTAACCTAACCCCTAACCTGCTGCCCCGCTGCCCCGCCGCCGGGCCCCGCTGCCCCGCCCCACTGCCCTGCCCCACTGCCCCGCCGCTGCCCGGCTGTCACCCCGCTGCCCCGCCGCCCCGCTGCCCTGCCGCCCCGCTGCCCCGCCAACCCGCTGCCCCGCCACCCTGCCCCACTGCCCCGCTGCCCCGACGCCCCGCTGTCCAGCCCCGCCGCCCCACTGCCCCGCCCCGCTGCCCCGACGCCCCGCTGCCCCGCCGCCCCGCCCTGCAACTGCCCCACTGTCCCGCCCCGCTGCCCCGCCCCGCTGCCCCGCCGCGCCGCTGCCCCGACGCCCCGCTGCCCCGCCCCGCTGCCCCGACGCCCCGCTGCCCCGCCACCCCGCCCCGCAACTGCCCCACTGCCCCGCCCCGCTGTCCTGCCCCGCTGCCCCGACGCCCCGCTGCCCTGCCACCCCGCCCCGCTGCTCCGACGCCCTGCTGCCCCGCTGTCAAGCCCCGCCGCCCCACTGACCCACCCCGCTGCCCCGCATCCTGCTGCCCCGCCGCCCTGTTGCCCCGCCGCCCCGCTACCCCGCCTCGCAACTGCCCCGCCCCGCTGCCCCGCCCCGCTGCCCTGCAGCCCCGCTGCCACGCCGCCCCGCTGCCCCGCCCCGCAACTGCCCTGCCGCCCCGCCCCACTGCCCTGCCGCCACGCCGCCCTGCCGCCCCGCTGCCCCGCCACCCCGCCCCGCTGCTCCGACGCCCTGCTGCCCCGCTGTCAAGCCCCGCCGCCCCACTGACCCACCCCGCTGCCCCGCATCCTGCTGCCCCGCCGCCCTGTTGCCCCGCCGCCCCGCTACCCCGCCTCGCAACTGCCCCGCATCCCCGCCCCGCCCCGCTGCCCCGCCCT
>JAWZYT010001736.1:67500-82500 GCA_034508575.1 Petrolisthes manimaculis
ATTAATAATAATAAATAATAAAAAATAAATAATAATAATAAAAATAATAGTAAAAAATTATAAAAAAATAATAATAATAAAAAATAATAATAAAAAATTAATAATAAAAAATAATGATAAAAAACAATAACAAAAAATAATAAAAAAATAATAATAAAAATAATAATAAAAAATCAAATAATAAAAAAAAATAATAATAAAAAAAAATTAATAATAATAATAATAATGATAAAAAAAAATAATAATAAAAAAAATAATAATAAAAATAAAATAAAAATAATAATAAAAAATAATGATAATAAAAAATAATAAAATAATAATAATAATAATAATAATAATAATAAAAATAATAATAAAAAAAAATAATAATAAAAAATAATAATAAAAAAATAATAATAATAAAAAAAAAATGATAAAAAAAAAAATAAATAAAAAATAAAATAAAAATAATAATAATAATAATTTATCTAAAATCAGTACAGAACCTGTTCTTTCCCCCCGGTTTAGGAACCAACACACAGGGTGAACTCTATGGACTATTACTAGGTTCTATTAAATCATTCTTTAACATATACTCTATCTCTTTCCTCATAATCTCTCTTTTTTCTGGATTTACTCTGTATGGGTGTTGTTTAATTAATTGGTCTAACGTCATCGACTTCCACGTCATGTACTATTGCATTTATTCTCCTGGGAGTATCAGGAAACAGAGATTTGTACTTATTTATTTATGATCTTGTTCACTTCTTCATTAGAGGGCTACTTATAATAACTTACTTAATACTTACTTGTATGAGTCACTTAGACTCTCAGACTTACACCCGTCACATGATGCTCCAATACTGCTGACCTAAGCTTGGGAACCATTAACACGCTAGCATAAAGTGACGACACAGTTCATATCATACACAAGGGAAGCGACCTAGTTGCGCTCCTATAGCTCTCAGTTAGCTACAGATAACCGACCCGATCACAGGTTACTCTAGCGTGTTATCTCTCTTTAAAGTTAGCTTCCTAGCCTAGCTTAAACCCGTGCAAGCTACATATTGTGACTCTGTATACTAACTCGTGTTATAAATAAAAAGTGAGTAAACTACTTTAACCTTGTTGTATCTTCTCAAACCATAATAGTTATAGAAAGCCTAATAATTAAAATCAAACTCCGAAGAGACAACAATGACACTACAAAGACAAACCAGTCGCCAGCCACCCTACCATATCGACTCATATGTTTGGAAATAAGTAAGTCTTTCTTACACCAGAACACATCTTCGATACGCGTTTATATCCCAAATTTAGCCTAAAAACACCGAAAAATCGAGTTTTTTGGGTCTCAGAAGCGATTTGTACTGTGCTAGAAAAAATTCAATTTTCCGGCAAAAAAAATGCTAAAACACGTTTTTTTGGCCCATAAAGTCGATTTGTACTGTGCTAGAAAAATTTCAATTTTCAGGCAAAAAAAATGCTAAAACACGTTTTTTGGCCCAAAAAGTCGATTTGTACTGTGCTAGAAAAATTTCAATTTTCAGGCAAAAAAAATGCTAAAACACGTTTTTTTGGCCCAAAAAGTCGATTTGTGCATGCATCTTCGATACCCGTTTATATCCCAAATTTAGCCTAAAAACACCGAAAAATCGAGTTTTTTGGGTCTCAGAAGCGATTTGTACTGTGCTAGAAAAATTTCAATTTTCAGGCAAAAAAAATGCTAAAACACGTTTTTTTGGTTCAAAAAGTCGATTTGTACTGTGCTAGAAAAATTTCAATTTTCAGGCAAAAAAAATGCTAAAACACGTTTTTTTGGCCCAAAAAGTCGATTTGTACTGTGCTAGAAAAATTTCAATTTTCAAGCAAAAAAAATGCTAAAACACGTCTTTTTGGCCCAAAAAGTCGATTTGTGTATGCATCTTCGATACCCGTTTATATCCCAAATTTAGCCTAAAAACACCGAAAAATCGAGTTTTTTGGGTCTCAGAAGCGATTTGTACTGTGCTAGAAAAATTTCAATTTTCAGGCAAAAAAAATGCTAAAACACGTTTTTTTGGCCCAAAAAGTCGATTTGTGCATGCATCTTCGATACCCGTTTATATCCCAAATTTAGTCTAAAAACACCGAAAAATCGAGTTTTTTGGGTCTCAGAAGCGATTTGTACTGTGCTAGAAAAAATTCAATTTTCAGGCAAAAAAAATGCTAAAACACTTTTTTTTGGCCCAAAAAGTCGATTTGTGCATGTATCTTCGATACCCGTTTATATCCCAAATTTAACCTAAAAACACCGAAAAATCGAGTTTTTTGGGTCTCAGAAGCGATTTGTACTGTGCTAGAAAAATTTCAATTTTCAGGCAAAAAAAATGCTAAAACACGTTTTTTTGGCCCAAAAAGTCGATTTGTGTATGCATCTTCGATACCCGTTTACATCCCAAATTTAGCCTAAAAACACCGAAAAATCGTGTTTTTTGGGTCTCAGAAGCGATTTGTACTGTGCTAGAAAAAATTCAATTTTCAGGCAAAAAAAATGCTAAAACACGTTTTTTGGGCCAAACAAGTCGATTTGTGCATGCATCTTCGATACCCGTTTATATCCCAAATTTAGCCTAAAAACACCGAAAAATCGAGTTTTTCGGGTCTCAGAAGCGATTTGTACATGTCAACACTGTTCTAGAAAAAAATCAATTTTCAGGTAAAAAAAATGATAAAACACGTTTTTTTGGCCCAAAAAGTCGATTTGTGCATGCATCTTCGATACCTGTTTATATCCCAAATTTAGCCTAAAAACACCGAAACATCAAGTTTTTTGGGTCTCAGAAGCGATTTGTACTGTGCTAGAAAAATTTCAATTTTCAGGCAAAAAAATGCTAAAACACGTTTTTTTGGCCCAAAAAGTCGATTTGTGCATGCATCTTCGATACCCGTTTATATCCCAAATTTAGCCTAAAAACACCGAAAAATCGAGTTTTTTGGGTCTCAGAAGCGATTTGTACATGTCTACAGTGTTCTAGAAAAAATTCAATTTTCAGGCAAAAAAAATGCTAAAACACGTTTTTTTGGCCCAAAAAGTCGATTTGTGCATGCATCTTCGATACCCGTTTATATCCCAAATTTAGCCTAAAAACACCGAAAAATCGAGTTTTTTGGGTCTCAGAAGCGATTTGTACTTGTCTACACTGTTCTAGAAAAAAATCAATTTTCAGGTAAAAAAAATGCTAAAACACGTTTTTTTGGCCCAAAAAGTCGATTTGTGCATGCATCTTCGATACCCGTTTATATCCAAAATTTAGCCTAAAACACCGAAAAATCGAGTTTTTTGGGTCTCAGAAGCCATTTGTACATGTCTACACTGTTCTAGAAGAAATTCAATTTTCAGGCAAAAAAAATGCTAAAACACGTTTTTTGGGCCTAAAAAGTCGATTTGTGCATGCATCTTCGATACCCGTTTATATCCCAAATTTAGCCAAAAACACCGAAAAATCGAGTTTTTTGGGTCTCAGTAGCCATTTGTACATGTCTACACTGTTCTAGAAAAAAATCAATTTTCAGGCAAAAAAAATGCTAAAACACGTTTTTTGGGCCCAAAAAGTCGATTTGTGCATGCATCTTCGATACCCGTTTATATCCCAAATTTAGCCTAAAAACACCGAAAAATCGAGTTTTTTGGGTCTCAGAAGCGATTTGTACTGTGCTAGAAAAATTTCAATTTTCAGGCAAAAAAAATGCTAAAACATGTTTTTTTGCCCAAAAAGTCGATTTGTGCATGCATCTTCGATACCCGTTTATATCCCAAATTTAGCCAAAAACACCGAAAAATCGAGTTTTTTGGGTCTCAGAAGCCATTTGTACATGTCTACACTGTTCTAGAAAAAATTCAATTTTCAGGCAAAAAAAATGCTAAAACACGTTTTTTGGGCCCAAAAAGTCGATTTGTGCATGCATCTTCGATACCCGTTTATATCCCAAATTTAGCCTAAAAAAACCGAAAAATCGAGTTTTTTGGGTCTCAGAAGCGATTTGTACTGTGCTAGAAAAATTTCAATTTTCAGGCAAAAAAAATGCTAAAACACGTTTTTTTGGCCCAAAAAGTCGATTTGTGCATGCATCTTCGATACCCGTTTATATCCCAAATTTAGCCTAAAAAAAACGAAAAATCGAGTTTTTTGGGTCTCAGAAGCGATTTGTACTGTGCTAGAAAAATTTCAATTTTCAGGCAAAAAAAATGCTAAAACACGTTTTTTTGGCCCAAAAAGTCGATTTGTGCATGCATCTTCGATACCCGTTTATATCCCAAATTTAGCCTAAAAACACCGAAAAATCGAGTTTTTTGGGTCTCAGAAGCGATTTGTACTGTGCTAGAAAAATTTCAATTTTCAGGCAAAAAAAATGCTAAAACACGTTTTTTTGGCCCAAAAAGTCGATTTGTGCATGCATCTTCGATACCCGTTTATATCCCAAATTTAGCCTAAAAACACCGAAAAATCGAGTTTTTTGGGTCTCAGAAGCGATTTGTAGTGTGCTAGAAAAAATTTAATTTTCAGGCAAAAAAAATGCTAAAACACGTTTTTTTGGCCCAAAAAGTCGATTTGTGCATGCATCTTCGATACCCGTTTATATCCCAAATTTAGCCTAAAAACACCGAAAAATCGAGTTTTTTGGGTCTCAGAAGCGATTTGTACATGTCTACACTGTTATAGAAAAATTTCAATTATCAGGCAAAAAAAATGCTAAAACACCTTTTTTTGGCCCAAAAAGTCGATTTGTGCATGCATCTTCGATACCCGTTTATATCCCAAATTTAGCCTAAAAACACCGAAAAATCGAGTTTTTTGGGTCTCAGAAGCCATTTGTACATGTCTACACTGTTCTAGAATAAATTCAATTTTCAGGCAAAAAAAATGCTAAAACACGTTTTTTTGGCCCAAAAAGTCGATTTGTGCATGCATCTTCGATACCCGTTTATATCCAAAATTTAGCCTAAAAACACCGAAAAATCAAGTTTTTTGGGTCTCAGAAGCGATTTGTACATGTCTACACTGTTCTAGAATAAATTCAATTTTCAGGCAAAAAAAATTCTAAAACACGTTTTTTGGGCCCAAAAAGTCGATTTGTGCATGCATCTTCGATACCCGTTTATATCCCAAATTTAGCCTAAAAACACCGAAAAATCGAGTTTTTTGGGTCTCAGAAGCGATTTGTACTGTGCTAAAAAAAATTCAATTTTCAGGCCAAAAAAAATGCTAAAACATGTTTTTTTGGCCCAAAAAGTCGATTTGTGCATGCATCTTCGATACCCGTTTATATCCCAAATTTAGCCTAAAAACACCGAAAAATCGAGTTTTTTGGGTCTCAGAAGCGATCTGTACATGTCTACACTGTTCTAGAAAAATTTCAATTATCAGGCAAAAAAAATGCTAAAACACGTTTTTTTGGCCCAAAAAGTCGATTTGTGCATGCATCTTCGATACCCGTTTATATCCCAAATTTAGCCTAAAAACACCGAAAAATCGAGTTTTTTGGGTCTCAGAAGCGATTTGTACTATGCTAGAAAAATTTCAATTTTCAGGCAAAAAAAATGCTAAAACACGTTTTTTTTTGCCCAAAAAGTCGATTTGTGCATGCATCTTCGATACCCGTTTATATCCCAAATTTAGCCTAAAAACACCGAAAAATCGAGTTTTGGGGGTCTCAGAAGCGATTTGTACTGTGCTAGAAAAATTTCAATTTTCAGGCAAAAAAAGGCTAAAACACGTTTTTTGGGCCCAAAAAGTCGATTTGTGCATGCATCTTCGATACCCGTTTATATCCCAAATTTAGCCTAAAAACACCGAAAAATCGAGTTTTTTGGGTCTCAGAAGCGATTTGTACTGTGTTAGAAAAATTTCAATTTTCAGGCAAAAAAAATGCTAAAACAAGTTTTTTTGGCCCAAAAAGTCGATTTGTGCATGCATCTTCGATACCCGTTTATATCCCAAATTTAGCCTAAAAACACCGAAAAATCGAGTTTTTTGGGTCTCAGAAGCGATTTGTACTGTGTTAGAAAAATTTCAATTTTCAGGCAAAAAAAATGCTAAAACAAGTTTTTTTGGCCCAAAAAGTCGATTTGTGCATGCATCTTCGATACCCGTTTATATCCCAAATTTAGCCTAAAAACACCGAAAAATCGAGTTTTTTGGGTCTCAGAAGCGATTTGTACATGTCTACACTGTTCTAGAAAAAAATCAATTTTCAGGCAAAAAAAAATGCTAAAACATGTTTTTTTGGCCCAAAAAGTCAATTTGTGCATGCATCTTCGATACCCGTTTATATCCCAAATTTAGCCTAAAAACACCGAAAAATCGAGTTTTTTGGGTCTCAGAAGCGATTTGTACTGTGCTAGAAAAATTTCTATTTTCTGGCAAAAAAAATGCTAAAACACGTTTTTTTGGCCCAAAAAGTCGATTTGTACTGTGCTAGAAAAATTTCAATTTTCAGGCAAAAAAAATGCTAAAACACGTTTTTTTGGCCCAAAAAGTCGATTTGTGCATGCATTTTCGATACCCGTTTATATCCCAAATTTAGCCTAAAAACACCGAAAAATCGAGTTTTTTGGGTCTCAGAAGCGATTTGTACTGTGCTAGAAAAATTTCAATTTTCAGGCAAAAAAAATGCTAAAACACGTTTTTTTGGCTCAAAAAGTCGATTTGTACTGTGCTAGAAAAATTTCAATTTTCAGGCAAAAAAAATGCTAAAACAAGTTTTTTTGGCCCAAAAAGTCGATTTGTACTGTGCTAGAAAAATTTCAATTTTCAGGCAAAAAAAATGCTAAAACACGTTTTTTTGGCCCAAAATTCGATTTGTGCATGCATCTTCGATACCCGTTTATATCCCAAATTTAGCCTAAAAACACGGAAAAATCGAGTTTTTTGGGTCTCAGAAGCGATTTGTACTGTGCTAGAAAAATTTCAATTTTCAGGCAAAAAAAATGCTAAAACACGTTTTTTTGGCCCAAAAAGTCGATTTGTACTGTGCTAGAAAAATTTCAATTTTCAGGCAAAAAAATGCTAAAACACATTTTTTTGGCCTAAAAAGTCGATTTGTACTGTGCTAGAAAAATTTCAAAATTCAGGCAAAAAAAATGCTAAAACACGTTTTTTTGGCCCAAAAAGTCGATATGTGCATGCATCTTCGATACCCGTTTATATCCCAAATTTAGCCTAAAAACACCGAAAAATCGAGTTTTTTGGGTCTCAGAAGCCATTTGTACATGTCTACACTGTTCTAGAATAAATTCAATTTTCAGGCAAAAAAAATGCTAAAACACGTTTTTTTGGCCCAAAAAGTCGATTTGTGCATGCATCTTCGATACCCGTTTATATCCAAAATTTAGCCTAAAAACACCGAAAAATCAAGTTTTTTGGGTCTCAGAAGCGATTTGTACATGTCTACACTGTTCTAGAATAAATTCAATTTTCAGGCAAAAAAAATTCTAAAACACGTTTTTTGGGCCCAAAAAGTCGATTTGTGCATGCATCTTCGATACCCGTTTATATCCCAAATTTAGCCTAAAAACACCGAAAAATCGAGTTTTTTGGGTCTCAGAAGCGATTTGTACTGTGCTAAAAAAATTTCAATTTTCAGGCAAAAAAAAATGCTAAAACATGTTTTTTTGGCCCAAAAAGTCGATTTGTGCATGCATCTTCGATACCCGTTTATATCCCAAATTTAGCCTAAAAACACCGAAAAATCGAGTTTTTTGGGTCTCAGAAGCGATTTGTACATGTCTACACTGTTCTAGAAAAAAATCAATTTTCAGTCAAAAAAAATGCTAAAACACGTTTTTTGGGCCCAAAAAACGTGTTTTAACAGGCAGGCAGGCAGGTAGGGAGGCAGGCAGGTAGGTAGGGAGGCAGGCAGGCAGGCAGGTAGGCAGGCAGGCAGGTAGGCAGGCAGGCAGGCAGGTAGGGAGGCAGGCAGGCAGGCAGGCAGGCAGGCAGACAGGCAGGTAGGGAGGCAGGCAGGCAGGTAGGCAGGCAGGCAGGCAGGTAGGCAGACAGACAGGCAGGCAGGCAGGCAGGCAGGGAGGGAGGGAGGCAGACAGGTAGGTAGGCAGGCAGGTAGGGAAATCTGACTTATATAGGGATGAAGTGAACCAATTTTCTATCCCGTTTCTACCACTAAAGAAAACGTGTTTATATACACCATGCTATTATATATTAGATATATAGATTATAAATTATTCATTATTATTATTATTACTACTATTATTACCTGTATTATTATTATTATTATTATTATTATTATTATTATTATTATTATTATTATTAGTAGTAGTAGTAGTAGTACTAGTAGTAGTAGTAGTATTGCCAATTCAGGCTTTTGTTCTGGCTATACTTACGACTCTCTCTCTCTTTCTCTCTCACACACACATGTAAACAAAGAAACATTTGCAATGAAATGAAATGAAAATAATGCCCTTGAAAACGAATAATGTGTACTAAAAGTGAAATAGTAGTAGTAAAAATCCTGTAGATTAAAGTGAAGTATAAAGGTGTGCAATATAGTAGATGAAAATTGAAAATGACTCGAATGTGTAAATGCAGTGTTGCCATGGTGTTGTAGCCACTTCTAGCCACCTCTAGCCCAAGTGTGAAGGGTAGAAGCAGTGTTACCAATGTTTTGTAGCCCAGTTTTGTAGCCCCAAGGTGAGTTGTGATTGGCTAAAATGGGGGTGTTGGCGATTTTTGTCGAATATATATAAGGTCGTAAGCCGCCGGGGTGGTTGGTGGGGTGGGGGAGGGTAAAACAAGGGCTTGGGGGGGCCATTTTTTGGATTTAGAGGCGAAATAAAAAAATTTTTGGGCTTCTTCTCGACAGCCTAACCAAACCAAGCCTTATTTAACCTAACCTCTTCCTATTATAATTAGTAGTAGTAGTAGTAATATTAGTAGTAGTAGTAATATTACCTAACCTAACCTAGACCACAGTAGACTACCAGGACCTAACCGGGGCAGACTACCGGGACCTAACCGGGGCAGACTACCGGGACCTAACCTAACATAACAGGACCGGGACAGACTACCGGGACCTAACCGGGGCAGACTACCGGGACCTAACCTAACATAACAAGACCGGGACAGACTACCGGGACCTAACCGGGGCAGACTACCGGGACCTAACCTAACATAACAGGACCGGGACAGACTACCGGGACCTAACCGGGGCAGACTACCGGGACCTAACCTAACATAACAGGACCGGGGCAGACTACCGGGACCTAACCGGGGCAGACTACCGGGACCTAACCTAACATAGCCTAACCGGGGCATACTACCGGGACCTAACCTAACATAACAGAACCGGGACAGACTACCGGGACCTAACCGGGGCAGACTACCGGGACCTAACCTAACATAACAGGACCGGGACAGACTACCGGGACCTAACCGGGGCAGACTACCGGGACCTAACCTAACATAACAGAACCGGGACAGACTACCGGGACCTAACCGGGGCAAACTACCGGGACCTAACCTAACATAGCCTAACCGGGGCAGACTACCGGGACCTAACCTAACATAGCCTAACCGGGGCATACTACCGGGACCTAACCGGGGCAGACTACCGGGACCTAACCTAACATAGCCTAACCGGGGCATACTAACCTAACCTAACCTAACCTAACCTAACCTAACCTAACCTAACCTAACCTAACCTAACCTAACCAAACCTAACCTAACCTACCGAGACCTAACCGGGGCAAACTACCGGGACCTAACCTAACATAGCCTAACCGGGGCAGACTACCGGGACCTAACCGGGGCAGACTACCGGGACCTAACCTAACATAACAGGACCGGGACAGACTACCGGGACCTAACCGGGGCAGACTACCGGGACCTAACCTAACATAACAGGACCGGGACAGACTACCGGGACCTAACCGGGGCAGACTACCGGGACCTAACCTAACATAACAGGACCGGGGCAGACTACCGGGACCTAACCGGGGCAGACTACCGGGACCTAACCTAACATAACAGGACCGGGACAGACTACCGGGACCTAACCGGGGCAGACTACCGGGACCTAACCTAACATAACAGGACCGGGACAGACTACCGGGACCTAACCGGGGCAGACTACCGGGACCTAACCTAACATAACAGAACCGGGACAGACTACCGGGACCTAACCGGGGCAGACTACCGGGACCTAACCTAACATAACAGAACCGGGACAGACTACCGGGACCTAACCGGGGCAAACTACCGGGACCTAACCTAACATAGCCTAACCGGGGCAGACTACCGGGACCTAACCTAACATAGCCTAACCGGGGCAGACTACCGGGACCTAACCTAACATAGCCTAACCGGGGCAGACTACCGGGACCTAACCTAACATAGCCTAACCGGGGCAGACTACCGGGACCTAACCTAACATAGCCTAACCGGGGCATACTAACCTAACCTAACCTAACCTAACCTAACCTAACCTAACCTAACCTAACCTACCGAGACCTAACCGGGGCAAACTACCGGGACCTAACCTAACATAGCCTAACCGGGGCAGACTACCGGGACCTAACCTAACATAACAGAACCGGGACAGACTACCGGGACCTAACCGGGGCAGACTACCGGGACCTAACCGGGGCAGACTACCGGGACCTAACCTAACATAACAGAACCGGGACAGACTACCGGGACCTAACCGGGGCAAACTACCGGGACCTAACCTAACATAGCCTAACCGGGGCAGACTACCGGGACCTAACCTAACATAGCCTAACCGGGGCAGACTACCGGGACCTAACCGGGGCAGACTACCGGGACCTAACCTAACATAGCCTAACCGGGGCATACTAACCTAACCTAACCTAACCTAACCTAACCTAACCTAACCTAACCTAACCTAACCTAACCTACCGAGACCTAACCGGGGCAAACTACCGGGACCTAACCTAACATAGCCTAACCGGGGCAGACTACCGGGACCTAACCGGGGCAGACTACCGAGACCTAACCTAACATAACAGAACCGGGACAGACTACCGGGACCTAACCGGGGCAGACTACCGGGACCTAACCTAACATAACAGAACCGGGACAGACTACCGGGACCTAACCGGGGCAGACTACCGGGACCTAACCTAACATAGCCTAACCGGGGCATACTACCGGGACCTAACCGGGGCAGACTACCGGGACCTAACCTAACATAGCCTAACCGGGGCATACTAACCTAACCTAACCTAACCTAACCTAACCTAACCTAACCTAACCTAACCTAACCTAACCTAACCTAACCTACCGAGACCTAACCGGGGCAAACTACCGGGACCTAACCTAACATAGCCTAACCGGGGCAGACTACCGGGACCTAACCGGGGCAGACTACCGGGACCTAACCTAACATAACAGAACCGGGACAGACTACCGGGACCTAACCGGGGCAGACTACCGGGACCTAACCGGGGCAGACTACCGGGACCTAACCTAACATAACAGAACCGGGACAGACTACCGGGACCTAACCGGGGCAAACTACCGGGACCTAACCTAACATAGCCTAACCGGGGCAGACTACCGGGACCTAACCTAACATAGCCTAACCGGGGCATACTACCGGGACCTAACCGGGGCAGACTACCGGGACCTAACCTAACATAGCCTAACCGGGGCATACTAATCTAACCTAACCTAACCTAACCTAACCTAACCTAACCTAACCTAACCTAACCTAACCTAACCTAACCTACCGAGACCTAACCGGGGCAAACTACCGGGACCTAACCTAACATAGCCTAACCGGGGCAGACTACCGGGACCTAACCGGGGCAGACTACCGGGACCTAACCTAACCTAACAGAACCGGGACAGACTACCGGGACCTAACCGGGGCAGACTACCGGGACCTAACCTAACATAACAGAACCGGGACAGACTACCGGGACCTAACCGGGGCAGACTACCGGGACCTAACCTAACATAGCCTAACCGTGGTATACTACCGGGACCTAACCTAACCTAACCTAACCTAACCCAACCCAACCTAACCTAACCTAACCTAACCTAACATAACCTAACCCTTAACCTAACCTAACCTAACCTAACCTAACCTAACCCAACCCAACCTAACCTAACCTAACCTAACCTAACCCTTAACCTAACCTAACCTAACCTAACCTAACCTAACCTAACCTAACCCTTAACCTAACCTAACCTAACCTAACCTAACCTAACCTAACCTAACCTAACCCTTAACCTAACCTAACCTAACCTAACCCCTAACCTGCTGCCCCGCCGCCCCGCCCCGCTGCCCCGCCCCACTGCCCTGCCCCACTGCCCCGCCGCCGCCCGGCTGTCACCCCGCTGCCCCGCCGCCCCGCTGCCCTGCCGCCCCGCTGCCCCGCGACCCCGCTGCCCCGCCACCCTGCCCCACTGCCCCGCTGCCCCGACGCCCCGCTGCCCCGCTGTCCAGCCCCGCCGCCCCACTGCCCCGCCCCGCTGCCCCGACGCCCCGCCGCCCCGCCCCGCAACTGCCCCACTGCCCCGCCCCGCTGCCCCGCCGCCCCGCCGCCCCGCTGCCCCGCCCCGCTGCCCCGCATCCCGCTGCCCCGCCGCCTTGCTGCCCTGCCGCCCCGCTACCCCGCCTCGCAACTGCCCCGCATCCCCGCCCCGCCCCGCTGCCCCGCTGCCCCGCCCCGCTGCCCCGATGCCCTGTCGCCCCGCTGCCACGCCGCCACGCTGCCCCGCCCCGCAACTGCCCTGCCGCCCCGCTGCCCCTAACCTAACCTAACCTAACCTAACCTAACCTAACCTAACCTAACCCAACCTAACCTAACCTAACCTAACCTAACCTAACCCAACCTAACCTAACCTAACCTAACCCTTAACCTAACCTAACCTAACCCAACCTAACCTAACCTAACCCAACCTAACCTAACCCTTAACCTAACCTAACCTAACCTAACCTAACCTAACCTAACCCTTAACCTAACCTAACCCAACCTAACCTAACCTAACCTAACCTAACCCTTAACCTAACCTAACCTAACCTAACCTAACCCCTAACCTGCTGCCCCGCTGCCCCGCCGCCCCGCCCCGCTGCCCCGCCCCACTGCCCTGCCCCACTGCCCCGCCGCCGCCCGGCTGTCACCCCGCTGCCCCGCTGCCCTGCCGCCCCGCTGCCCCGCCACCCCGCTGCCCCGCCACCCTGCCCCACTGCCCCGCTGCCCCGACGCCCCGCTGCCCCGCTGTCCAGCCCCGCCGCCCCACTGCCCTGCCCCGCTGCCCCGACGCCCCGCTGCCCCGCCGCCCTGCCCCGCAACTGCCCCACTGCCCCGCCCCGCTGCCCCGCCCCGCTGCCCCGCCGCCCCGCTGCCCCGCCGCCCCGCTGCCCCGCCCCGCTGCCCCGCATCCCGCTGCCCCGCCGCCCTGCTGCCCTGCCGCCCCGCTGCCCCGACGCCCTGCTGCCCCGCTGTCAAGCCCCGCCGTCCTGCTGCCCCGCCCCGCTGCCCCGCATCCCGCTGCCCCGCTGCCCCGCCGCCCCGCTACCCCGCCTCGCAACTGCCCCGCATCCCCGCCCCGCCCCGCTGCCCCGCTGCCCCGCCCCGCTGCCCCGATGCCCTGCCGCCCCGCTGCCACGCCGCCCCGCTGCCCCGCCCCGCAACTGCCCTGCCGCCCCGCTGCCCCTAACCTAACCTAGCCTAACCTAACCTAACCTAACCCAACCTAACCTAACCTAACCTAACCTAACCCTTAACCTAACCTAACCTAACCCTTAACCTAACCTAACCTAACCTAACCCTTAACCCAACCTAACCTAACCTAACCTAACCTAACCTAACCCTTAACCTAACCTAACCTAACCTAACCAAACCTAACCTAACCTAACCTAACCCAACCTAACCTAACCTAACCTAACCTAACCCTTAACCTAACCTAACCTAACCTAACCTAACCCCTAACCTGCTGCCCCGCTGCCCCGCCGCCCCGCCCCGCTGCCCCGCCCCACTGCCCTGCCCCACTGCCCCGCCGCCGCCCGGCTGTCACCCCGCTGCCCCCGCCGCCCCGCTGCCCTGCCGCCCCGCCACCCCCGCTGCCCCGCCACCCTGCCCCACTGCCCCGCTGCCCCCGACGCCCCGCTGCTCCGCTGTCCAGCCCCGCCGCCCCACTGCCCCGCCCCGCTGCCCCGACGCCCCGCTGCCCCCGCCCCGCAACTGCCCCGCCCCGCTGCCCCGCCCCGCTGCCCCGCCCCGCCGCCCCGCCACCCCGCCCCGCAACTGCCCCACTGCCCCGCCCCGCTGCCCTGCCCCGCTGCCCCGACGCCCCGCCACCCCGCCCCGCTGCTCCGACGCCCTGCTGCCCCGCTGTCAAGCCCCGCCGCCCCACTGACCCGCCCCGCTGCCCCGTATCCCGCTGCCCCACCGCCCTGTTGCCCCGCCGCCCCCGCTACCCCGCCTCGCAACTGCCCCGCCTCCCCGCCCCGCCCCGCTGCCCCGCCGCCCTGCCCCGCTGCCCCGATGCCCTGCCGCCCCGCTGCCACGCCGCCCCGCTGCCCCGCCCCGCAACTGCCCTGCCGCCCCGCCCCACTGCCCTGCCGCCACGCCGCCCTGCCGCCCCGCTGCCCCTAACCTAACCTAACCCAACCTAACCTAACCTAACCCAACCTAACCTAACCTAACCCTTAACCTAACCTAACCTAACCTAACCTAACCTAACCCAACCTAACCTAACCTAACCTAACCTAACCTAACCTAACCTAACCTAACCCTTAACCTAACCTAACCTAACCTAACCTAACCCTTAACCTAACCTAACCTAACCTGCTGCCCCACCGCCCCGCAACCCTGCCGCCCCGCCCCTCTGCCCCGCCCCACTGCCCTGCCCCGCTGCCCCGCCGCCCGCCCGGCTGTCGCACCGCTGCCCCGCCACCCCGCTGCCCTGCCGCCCCGCTGTCCTGCTGCCCCGCCACCCCGCCCCGCTGAACCGCCCCGCTGCCCCGCGACCCCGCTGTCAAGCCCCGCCG
>JAWZYT010001737.1:2500-15000 GCA_034508575.1 Petrolisthes manimaculis
ATATAATTCCTTACTATATAATTAATTACTATATAATTAATTACTATATAATTAATTATTATATAATTCCTTACTATATAATTCCTTACTATATAATTAATTACTATATAATTAATTACTTTATAATAAATTACAATATAATTAATTACTATATAATTAATTACTATATAATTAATTACTATAATAATTACTATATAATTAATTACTATATAACAATTACTATATAACAATTACTATATAATTAATTACTATATAATTAATTACTATATAATTAATTACTATATAATTAATTACTATAATAATTACTATATAATTAATTACTATATAACAATTACTATATAACAATTACTATATAATTAATTACTATATAATTAATTACTATATAATTAATTACTATATAATTAATTACTATATAACAATTACTATATAACAATTACTATATAATTAATTACTATATAATTAATTACTATATAATTAATTACTATATAATTAATTACTATATAATTAATTACTATATAATTGATTACTATATACTGTATTGTAATTCCCTAATATAATATTCAAAGGGGCAACAAATATTATATACATTTGTCATCTATATAATTCCTTTATATAAAATAATAATAATAATAATAATACTAATAATAATGGGTTGTTGCATGGACTAGTTTATAGGAATCCTTTAGAGGGTAATGGAGTGTTTTAATTCCTCCAAAGTATGCCAGGAAACAGCATCAGATTAACACTAATAATAGTGGACCTGTTGCCTGGAATAGTGTGTAGGAATTGTTTTGTTCCAAAGTTACCAACACTGTACTTATACCCTTCATTAATTATGTTAATGGTGTGATTCCTATATGTACAGTTACCACCACTTATAACTGATACACGTGATGAGGAATGACAATGCTCACTGTACCTCTTATAAGTGATGCTAATTGTACATATACATATACATACATATATATACACTGTACTTATACCCTTCATTAATTATGTTAGTGGTGTAATTCCTATATGTACAGTTACCACCACTTATAACTGATACACGTGATGAGGAATGACAATGCTCACTGTACCTCTTATAAGTGATGCTAATTGTACATATACATATACATACATACATACATATATATACATACATACATACAAACAGTTGCCCTCAATGGTACTAATAGGGGATCTCTGTCTCTCTCTTATATACATACACGTACATATACATACACACATACACACATATAAATACATACATACATATACATCATATACATACATACATGCATACATACATACATACATACATACATAAATATACATACATACATACACATACATACATATACATACATACATACATAAACATACATATAGTTTATAGGAATCAAACGCCAACAACAAAATCTTACATTAAATAGTTAGTTTTTATTACTTATATCCTGTAGTTATCTGGTTATTCAATAAAAATAATTATAATATTATTATTGACTTTTGATATGCTATGGTTACATTGATGGTTGTATTGTTTCAAAGATTTGGAATAATAAATAATAAATAAGAATAAATAATAATAAATGATAATTAATAATAATAAATAATAAAAAATAAATAATAATAATAAAAATAATAGTAAAAAATTATAAAAAAATAATAATAATAAAAAATAATAATAAAAAATTAATAATAAAAAATAATGATAAAAAACAATAACAAAAAATAATAAAAAAAGAATAATAAAAATAATAATAAAAAATCAAATAATAAAAAATAATAATAAAAATAAAAAAATAAAAATAATAAAAAATAATGATAAAAAAAAAAATAATAATAATAATAATAATAATAATAATAATAATAATAATAAAAAAAATAATAATAAAAAAATAATAATAAAAAAAAATAATAAAAAAAAATAAAAAAAAAAATAAAAAAAATGATAAAAAGATAAAAAAATAATAATAATAATAATAATAATAATAATAATTCATCTAAAATCAGTACAGAACCTGTTCTTTCCCCCCGGTTTAGGAACCAACACACAGGGTGAACTCTATGGACTATTACTAGGTTCTATTAAATCATTCTTTAACATATTATACTCTATCTCTTTCCTCATAATCTCTCTTTTTTCTGGATTTACTCTGTTGTTGTTAACACTGAGTACCTGTTCTACATCCCTCCAAAACCCGGACGTGTGATCAGCATTGCAGCCAGTGGACTGTAACTTCTCTCACTCACTCACCTTCATTAGAGGGCTACTTATAATAACTTACTTAATACTTACTTATATGAGTCACTTAGACTCTCAGACTTACACCCGTCACATGATGCTCCAATACTGCTAGCCTAAGCTTGAACGGGAAGAGTACAGGACTCACTCTCTGTGGGAACCATTAACACGCCAGCATAAAGTGACGACACAGTTCATATCATACACAAGGGAAGCGCCCTAGTTGCGCTCCTATAGCTCTCAGTTAGCTACAGATAACCGACCCGATCACAGGTTACTCTAGCGTGTTATCTCTCTTTAAAGTTAGCTTCCTAGCCTAGCTTAAACCCATGTCTACACTGTTCTAGAAAAAAATCAATTTTCAGGCAAAAAAAATGCTAAAGCACGTTTTTTTGGCCCAAAAAGTCGATTTGTGCATGCATTTTCGATACCCGTTTATATCCCAAATTTAGCCTAAAAACACCGAAAAATCGAGTTTTTTGGGTCTCAGAAGCGATTTGTACATGTCTACACTGTTCTAGAAAAATTTCAATTTTCAGGCGAAAAAAATGCTAAAACACGTTTTTTTGGCCCAAAAAGTCGATTTGTGCATGCATCTTCGATACCCGTTTATATCCCAAATTTAGCCTAAAACAATGAAAAATCGAGTTTTTTGGGTCTCAGAAGCGATTTGTACTGTGCTAGAAAAATTTCAATTTTCGGGCCAAAAAAATGCTAAAACACGTTTTTTTTGGCCCAAAAAGTCGATTTGTGCATGCATCTTCGATACCCGTTTATATCCCAAATTTAGCCTAAAAACACCGAAAAATCGAGTTTTTTGGGTCTCAGAAGCGATTTGTACTGTGCTAGAAAAATTTCAATTTTCAGGCAAAAAAAATGCTAAAACACGTTTTTTTGGCCCAAAAAGACGATATGTACTGTGCTAGAAAAATTTCAATTTTCAGGCAAAAAAAATGCTAAAACACGTTTTTTTGGCCAAAAAAGTCGATTTGTACTGTGCTAGAAAAATTTCAATTTTCTGGCAAAAAAAATGCTAAAACACGTTTTTTTTGGCCCAAAAAGTCGATTTGTACTGTGCTAGAAAAATTTCAATTTTCAGGCAAAAAAAATGCTAAAACACGTTTTTTTGGCCCAAAAAGTCGATTTGTACTGTGCTAGAAAAATTTCAATTTTCAGGCAAAAAAAATGCTAAAACACGTTTTTTTGGCCCAAAAAGTCGATTTGTACTGTGCTAGAAAAATTTCAATTTTCAGGCAAAAAAAATGCTAAAACACGTTTTTTTGGCCCAAAAAGTCGATTTGTACTGTGCTAGAAAAATTTCAATTTTCAGGCAAAAAAAATGCTAAAACACTTTTTTTGGCCCAAAAAGTCGATTTGTACTGTGCTAGAAAAATTTCAATTTTCAGCCAAAAAAAATGCTAAAACACGTTTTTTTGGCCCAAAAAGTCGATTTGTACTGTGCTAGAAAAATTTCATTTTTCAGGCATAAAAAATGCCAAAACACGTTTTTTTGGCCCAAAAAGTCGATTTGTGCATGCATCTTCGATACCCGTTTATATCCCAAATTTAGCCTAAAAACACCGAAAAATCGAGTTTTTTGGGTCTCAGAAGCGATTTGTACTGTGCTAGAAAAATTTCAATTTTCAGGCAAAAAAAATGCTAAAACACGTTTTTTTGGCCCAAAAAGTCGATTTGTACAGTGCTAGAAAAATTTCAATTTTCAGGCAAAAAAAATGCTAAAACACGTTTTTTTTTACCCAAAAAGTCGATTTGTACTGTGCTAGAAAAATTTCAATTTTCAGGCAAAAAAAATGCTAAAACACGTTTTTTTGGCCCAAAAAGTCGATTTGTACTGTACTAGAAAAATTTCAATTTTCAGGCAAAAAAAATGCTAAAACACGTTTTTTTGGCCCAAAAAGTCGATTTGTACTGTGCTAGAAAAATTTCAATTTTCAGGCAAAAAAAATGCTAAAACACGTTTTTTTGGCCCAAAAAGTCGATTTGTACTGTGCTAGAAAAATTTCAATTTTCAGGCAAAAAAAATGCTAAAACACGTTTTTTTGGCCCAAAAAGTCGATTTGTACTTTGCTAGAAAAAATTCAATTTTCAGGCAAAAAAAATGCTAAAACACGTTTTTTTGGCCCAAAAAGTCGATTTGTACTGTGCTAGAAAAATTTCAATTTTCAGGCAAAAAAAATGCTAAAACACGTTTTTTTGGCCCAAAAAGTCGATTTGTACTGTGCTAGAAAAATTTCAATTTTCAGGCAAAAAAAATGCTAAAACACGTTTTTTGGCCCAAAAAGTCGATTTGTACTGTGCTAGAAAAATTTCAATTTTCAGGCAAAAAAAATGCTAAAACACGTTTTTTTGGCCCAAAAAGTCGATTTGTGCATGTATCTTCGATACCCGTTTATATCCCAAATTTAGCCTAAAAACACCGAAAAATCGAGTTTTTTGGGTCTCAGAAGCGATTTGTACATGTCTACACTGTTCTAGAAAAAAATCAATTTTCAGGCAAAAAAAATGCTAAAACACGTTTCTTTGGCCCAAAAAGTCGATTTGTGCATGCATCTTCGATACCCGTTTATATCCCAAATTTAGCCTAAAAACACCGAAAAATCGAGTTTTTTGGGTCTCAGAAGCGATTTGTACTGTGCTAGAAAAATTTCAATTTTCAGGGTATCGAAGATGCATGCACAAATCGACTTTTTGGGCCCAAAAAACGTGTTTTAACAGGCAATCAGGCAGGTAGGGAGGCAGGCAGGTAGGCAGGCAGGCAGGTAGGCAGGCAGGCAGGCAGGTAGGCAGGCAGGCAGGCAGGCAGGCAGGCAGGTAGGGAGGCAGGCAGGCAGGTAGGCAGGCAGGCAGGTAGGCAGGCAGGCAGGCAGGTAGGCAGGCAGGCAGGTAGGCAGGCAGGCAGGCAGGCAGGTAGGGAGGCAGGCAGGCAGGTATGCAGGCAGGTAGGCAGGCAGGGAAATCTGACTTATATAGGGATGAACTTAACAAATTTTCTATCCCGTTTCTACCACTAAAGAAAACGTGATTATATACACCATGCTATTATATATTAGATATATAGATTATAAATTATTCATTATTATTATTATTACTACTATTATTACCTGTATTATTATTATTATTATTATTATTATTATTATTATTATTATTATTAGTAGTAGTAGTAGTAGTAGTAGTAGTAGTTGTAGTAGTATTGCCAATTCAGGCTTTTGTTCTGGCTATACTTAGGACTCTCTCTCTCTCTCTCTCACACACACACATGTAAACAAAGAAACATTTGCAATGAAATGAAATGAAAATAATGCCCTTGAAAACGAATAATGTGTAATAACAGTGAACTAGTAGTATTAAAAATGATGTAGATTAAAGTGAAGTATAAAGGTGTGCAATATAGTAGATGAAAATTGAAAATGACTCGAATGTGTAAATGCAGTGTTGCCATGGTGTTGTAGCCACCACTAGCCACCTCTAGCCCAAGTGTGAAGGGTAGAAGCAGTGTTACCAATGTTTTGTAGCCCAGTTTTGTAGCCCCAAGGTGAGTTGTGATTGGCTAAAATGGGGGTGTTGGCGATTTTTGTTGAATATATATAAGGTCGTAAGCCGCCGGGGTGGTTGGTGGGGTGGGGGAGGGTAAAACAAGGGCTTGGGGGGGCCATTTTTTGGATTTAGAGGCGAAATAAAAAAATTTTTGGGCTTCTTCTCGACAGCCTAACCAAACCAAGCCTTATTTAACCTAACCTCTTCCTATTATAATTAGTAGTAGTAGTAGTAATATTAGTAGTAGTAATAGTAATATTACATAACCTAACCTAGACCACAGTAGACTACCAGGACCTAACCGGGGCAGACTACCGGGACCTAACCGGGGCAGACTACCGGGACCTAACCTAACATAACACAACCGGGACAGACTACCGGGACCTAACCGGGGCAGACTACCGGGACCTAACCTAACATAACAGGACCGGGACAGACTACCGGGACCTAACCGGGGCAGACTACCGGGACCTAACCTAACATAACAGGACCGGGACCTAACCGGGGCAGACTACCGGGACCTAACCTAACATAACAGGACCGGGACAGACTACCGGGACCTAACCGGGGCAGACTACCGGGACCTAACCTAACATAACAGGACCGGGACAGACTACCGGGACCTAACCGGGGCAGACTACCGGGACCTAACCTAACATAACAGGACCGGGACAGACTACCGGGACCTAACCGGGGCAGACTACCGGGACCTAACCTAACATAACAGGACCGGGACAGACTACCGGGACCTAACCGGGGCAGACTACCGGGACCTAACCTAACATAACAGGACCGGGACAGACTACCGGGACCTAACCGGGGCAGACTACCGGGACCTAACCTATCATAACAGAACCGGGACAGACTACCGGGACCTAACCGGGGCAGACTACCGGGACCTAACCTAACATAACAGAACCGGGACAGACTACCGGGACCTAACCGGGGCAGACTACCGGGACCTAACCTAACATAACAGAACCGGGACAGACTACCGGGACCTAACCGGGGCAGACTACCGGGACCTAACCTAACATAACAGAACCGGGACAGACTACCGGGACCTAACCGGGGCAAACTACCGGGACCTAACCTAACATAGCCTAACCGGGGCAGACTACCGGGACCTAACCTAACATAGCCTAACCGGGGCAGACTACTAGGACCTAACCTAACCTAACCTAACCTAACCTAACCTACCGAGACCTAACCGGGGCAGACTACCGGGACCTAACCTAACATAACAGGACCGGGACAGACTACCGGGACCTAACCGGGGCAGACTACCGGGACCTAACCTAACATAGCCTAACCGGGGCAGACTACCGGGACCTAACCTAACATAACAGAACCGGGACAGACTACCGGGACCTAACCGGGGCAGACTACCGGGACCTAACCTAACATAACAGAACCGGGACAGACTACCGGGACCTAACCGGGGCAGACTACCGGGACCTAACCTAACATAACAGGACCGTGACAGACTACCGGGACCTAACCGGGGCAAACTACCGGGACCTAACCTAACATAGCCTAACCGGGGCAGACTACCGGGACCTAACCTAACATAGCCTAACCGGGGCAGACTACTAGGACCTAACCTAACCTAACCTAACCTAACCTAACCTAACCTAACCTAACCGGGGCAGACTACCGGGACCTAACCTAACATAACAGAACCGGGACAGACTACCGGGACCTAACCGGGGCAGACTACCGGGACCTAACCTAACATAACAGAACCGGGACAGACTACCGGGACCTAACCGGGGCAGACTACCGGGACCTAACCTAACATAACAGGACCGGGACAGACTACCGGGACCTAACCGGGGCAGACTACCGGGACCTAACCTAACATAACAGGACCGGGACAGACTACCGGGACCTAACCGGGGCAGACTACCGGGACCTAACCTAACATAACAGAACCGGGACAGACTACCGGGACCTAACCGGGGCAGACTACCGGGACCTAACCTAACATAACAGAACCGGGACAGACTACCGGGACCTAACCGGGGCAAACTACCGGGACCTAACCTAACATAGCCTAACCGGGGCAGACTACCGGGACCTAACCTAACATAGCCTAACCGGGGCAGACTACTAGGACCTAACCTAACCTAACCTAACCTAACCTACCGAGACCTAACCGGGGCAGACTACCGGGACCTAACCTAACATAACAGAACCGGGACAGACTACCGGGACCTAACCGGGGCAGACTACCGGGACCTAACCTAACATAACAGGACCGGGACAGACTACCGGGACCTAACCGGGGCAGACTACCGGGACCTAACCTAACATAACAGGACCGGGACAGACTACCGGGACCTAACCGGGGCAGACTACCGGGACCTAACCTAACATAACAGAACCGGGACAGACTACCGGGACCTAACCGGGGCAGACTACCGGGACCTAACCTAACATAACAGGACCGGGACAGACTACCGGGACCTAACCTAACATAACAGAACCGGGACAGACTACCGGGACCTAACCGGGGCAGACTACCGGGACCTAACCTAACATAACAGAACCGGGACAGACTACCGGGACCTAACCGGGGCAGACTACCGGGACCTAACCTAACATAACAGAACCGGGACAGACTACCGGGACCTAACCGGGGCAGACTACCGGGACCTAACCTAACATAGCCTAACCGGGGCATACTACCGGGACCTAACCGGGGCAGACTACCGGGACCTAACCTAACATAGCCTAACCGGGGCATACTAACCTAACCTAACCTAACCTAACCTAACCTAACCTAACCTAACCTAAGCTAACCTAACCTAACCTAACCTACCGAGACCTAACCGGGGCAAACTACCGGGACCTAACCTAACATAGCCTAACCGGGGCAGACTACCGGGACCTAACCGGGGCAGACTACCGGGACCTAACCTAACATAACAGAACCGGGACAGACTACCGGGACCTAACCGGGGCAGACTACCGGGACCTAACCGGGGCAGACTACCGGGACCTAACCTAACATAACAGAACCGGGACAGACTACCGGGACCTAACCGGGGCAAACTACCGGGACCTAACCTAACATAGCCTAACCGGGGCAGACTACCGGGACCTAACCTAACATAGCCTAACCGGGGCATACTACCGGGACCTAACCGGGGCAGACTACCGGGACCTAACCTAACATAGCCTAACCGGGGCATACTAACCTAACCTAACCTAACCTAACCTAACCTAACCTAACCTAACCTAACCTAACCTAACCTAACCTAACCTAACCTACCGAGACCTAACCGGGGCAAACTACCGGGACCTAACCTAACATAGCCTAACCGGGGCAGACTACCGGGACCTAACCGGGGCAGACTACCGGGACCTAACCTAACCTAACAGAACCGGGACAGACTACCGGGACCTAACCGGGGCAGACTACCGGGACCTAACCTAACATAACAGAACCGGGACAGACTACCGGGACCTAACCGGGGCAGACTACCGGGACCTAACCTAACATAGCCTAACCGTGGTATACTACCGGGACCTAACCTAACCTAACCTAACCTAACCCAACCCAACCTAACCTAACCTAACCTAACCTAACATAACCTAACCCTTAACCTAACCTAACCTAACCTAACCTAACCTAACCCAACCCAACCTAACCTAACCTAACCTAACCTAACCCTTAACCTAACCTAACCTAACCCAACCTAACCTAACCTAACCTAACCCTTAACCTAACCTAACCTAACCTAACCTAACCTAACCTAACCCTTAACCTAACCTAACCTAACCCCTAACCTGCTGCCCCCGCTGCCCCGCCGCCCCGCCCCGCTGCCCCGCCCCACTGCCCTGCCCCACTGCCCCGCCGCCGCCCGGCTGTCACCCCGCTGCCCCGCTGCCCCGCTGCCCCGCCACCCCGCTGCCCCGCCACCCTGCCCCACTGCCCCGCTGCCCCGACGCCCCGCTGCCCCGCTGTCCAGCCCCGCCGCCCCACTGCCCCGCCCCGCTGCCCCGACGCCCCGCTGCCCCCCCGCCCCGCAACTGCCCCACAGCCCCGCCCCGCTGCCCCGCCCCGCTGCCCCGCCGCCCCGCTGCCCCGCATCCCGCTGCCCCGCCGCCCTGCTGCCCTGCCGCCCCGCTACCCCGCCTCGCAACTGCCCCGCATCCCCGCCCCGCCCCGCTGCCCCGCTGCCCCGCCCCGCTGCCCCGATGCCCTGTCGCCCCGCTGCCACGCCGCCACGCTGCCCCGCCCCGCAACTGCCCTGCCGCCCCGCTGCCCCTAACCTAACCTAACCTAACCTAACCTAACCTAACCTAACCTAACCTAACCCAACCTAACCTAACCTAACCTAACCTAACCCTTAACCTAACCTAACCTAACCCAACCTAACCTAACCTAACCCAACCTAACCTAACCCTTAACCTAACCTAACCTAACCTAACCTAACCTAACCCTTAACCTAACCTAACCCAACCTAACCTAACCTAACCTAACCTAACCCTTAACCTAACCTAACCTAACCTAACCTAACCCCTAACCTGCTGCCCCGCTGCCCCGCCGCCCCGCCCCGCTGCCCCGCCCCACTGCCCTGCCCCACTGCCCCGCCGCCGCCCGGCTGTCACCCCGCTGCCCCGCCGCCCCGCTGCCCTGCCGCCCCGCTGCCCCGCCACCCCGCTGCCCCGCCACTTTGCCCCACTGCCCCGCTGCCCCGACGCCCCGCTGCCCCGCTGTCCAGCCCCGCCGCCCCACTGCCCTGCCCCGCTGCCCCGACGCCCCGCTGCCCCGCCGCCCCGCCCCGCAACTGCCCCACTGCCCCGCCCCGCTGCCCCGCCCCGCTGCCCCGCCGCCCCGCTGCCCCGCCCCGCTGCCCCGCATCCCGCTGCCCCGCCGCCCTGCTGCCCTGCCGCCCCGCTGCCCCGACGCCCTGCTGCCCCGCTGTCAAGCCCCGCCGTCCTGCTGCCCCGCCCCGCTGCCCCGCATCCCGCTGCCCCGCTGCCCTGCTACCCCGCCTCGCAACTGCCCCGCATCCCCGCCCCGCCCCGCTGCCCCGCCCCGCTGCCCCGATGCCCTGCCGCCCCGCTGCCACGCCGCCCCGCTGCCCCGCCCCGCAACTGCCCTGCCGCCCCGCTGCCCCTAACCTAACCTAGCCTAACCTAACCTAACCTAACCCAACCTAACCTAACCTAACCTAACCTAACCCTTAACCTAACCTAACCTAACCCTTAACCTAACCTAACCTAACCTAACCTAACCTAACCCTTAACCCAACCTAACCTAACCTAACCTAACCTAACCTAACCCTTAACCTAACCTAACCTAACCTAACCTAACCTAACCTAACCAAACCTAACCTAACCTAACCCAACCTAACCTAACCTAACCTAACCTAACCCTTAACCTAACCTAACCTAACCTAACCTAACCCCTAACCTGCTGCCCCGCTGCCCCGCCGCCCCGCCCCGCTGCCCCGCCCCACTGCCCTGCCCCACTGCCCCGCCGCCGCCCGGCTGTCACCCCGCTGCCCCGCCGCCCCGCTGCCCTGCCGCCCCGCTGCCCCGCCACCCCGCTGCCCCGCCACCCTGCCCCACTGCCCCGCTGCCCCGACGCCCCGCTGCCCCGCTGTCCAGCCCCGCCGCCCCACTGCCCCGCCCCGCTGCCCCGACGCCCCGCTGCCCCGCCCCGCAACTGCCCCGCCCCGCTGCCCCGCCCCGCTGCCCCGACGCCCCGCTGCCCCGCCCCGACGCCCCGCCACCCCGCCCCGCAACTGCCCCACTGCCCCGCCCCGCTGCCCTGCCCCGCTGCCCCGACGCCCCGCCACCCCGCCCCGCTGCTCCGACGCCCTGCTGCCCCGCTGTCAAGCCCCGCCGCCCCACTGACCCGCCCCGCTGCCCCGCATCCCGCTGCCCCACCGCCCTGTTGCCCCGCCGCCCCGCTACCCCGCCTCGCAACTGCCCCGCCTCCCCGCCCTGCCCCGCCGCCCCGCTGCCCTGCCCCGCTGCCCCGATGCCCTGCCGCCCCGCTGCCACGCCGCCCCGCTGCCCCGCCCCGCAACTGCCCTGCCGCCCCGCCCCACTGCCCTGCCGCCACGCCGCCCTGCCGCCCCGCTGCCCCTAACCTAACCTAACCTAACCTAACCCAACCTAACCTAACCTAACCTAACCTAACCTAACCCTTAACCTAACCTAACCTAACCTAACCCTTAACCTAACCTAACCTAACCTAACCCAACCTAACCTAACCTAACCTAACCTAACCTAACCCTTAACCTAACCTAACCTAACCTAACCTAACCTAACCCTTAACCTAACCTAACCTAACCTGCTGCCCCACCGCCCCGCAACCCTGCCGCCCCGCCCCTCTGCCCCGCCCCACTGCCCTGCCCCGCTGCCCCACCGCCGCCCGGCTGTCGCACCGCTGCCCCGCCACCCCGCTGCCCTGCCGCCCCGCTGTCCTGCTGCCCCGCCACCCCGCCCCGCTGAACCGCCCCGCTGCCCCGCGACCCCCGCTGTCAAGCCCCGCCGCCCCACTGCCCCGCATCCCACTGCCCCGCCGCCCCGTTGCCCCGCCCCGCAATTGCCCCACTGCCCTGCCGCCCCGCCCCGTTGCCCCGCCGCCCCACATCCCACTGCCCCGCCGCCCTGCTGCCCCGCCGCCCCGCTGCCCCGCTGCCCCGCCCCGCAACTGACCCACCGCCACGCCCCGCTGCCCCGCCGCCCCGCC
>JAWZYT010001738.1:0-2500 GCA_034508575.1 Petrolisthes manimaculis
AGAGAGAGAGAGAGAGAGAGAGAGAGGAGAGAGAGAGAGAGAGAGAGAGAAACATTTGAAACATTTGAAACATTTATTTATAGCTATCAGTTATACAAAATACAATTTTTTTTATAAGTATAATCATAGAAAACTATTAGTATGTACAACTAATGCTAGCTTATATAAAGCGATGCTTTTCAGGCAAAATTTAGTGAATGCTGGCCGTGAATAACTGAGCAGCATTAACAATAATTATAGTAGTGATGATATTGACAATGTTATTTAACTAATACTAAAATCTAAACACTTAATACTAAATACAAGTGAGATAGAACAATGTGATGATGATACAGTATTAAATATTGAACACAAGAGTTAGTAATAAAATTGTTATATACATTAGCTTAAGTAGATAGGTACCATTTATGCTGGTATAATAAGTTAATATTACACTATACATATAAATATATATATAATAAATTTAAAAGTGAATATACATGTTCATATAAAAATATTTAAGTTGGCTAATAGCTCCTTATGATATATATATATATAATTTTTTAAGACTTTACAATAAGAAACATTTGAGACATTTATTTGTAGCTATCAGTTTTACAATATAAAGATAAGTATAATTATAGTAAACTTTTAACAAGATACTTAAACCATCCAAACATACATGTACACAGACATGCACGTGCTATTGCATGTAAATATAAATATAAAGAAAGAGTAAGTTGGTTAATAGCTCATTATGATATTGTTTTTTAGTCGGCTTTTGAATGTGTAAAGGGAGGGAGCATCCTGAATATGTGTAGGAATAGAATTCCATATTACAGGACCCAAATAGGTAGTGGAATGTTGAAACTTTGAAAGGCGATGAATAGGTAAGTTTAGGTTGTTTCTGTGACGAGTACTATAATTATGAGATGGGCGGAGGTCATACATTTCGTTCTTGTTTTTATACATGAGTGTGGCTATTTCCAGTTTAGTTATATCATCTAGCTTTAAGATTTTTAATTCTTTGAAGAGTGGATTAGTATGTGCTAAGTAATCGCTGTTGGTAATAATTCTTACAATTTTTTTGAGCTGCAATCTTAAAGGGGTTAGATAGGTGGTATTTGTTGTACAACAAATGGGGTTGCAATAGGTAATTAATGAATAGATGTGAGCATAATATATGGACTTTAGTACACTTTGAGGCATGAGATCCTTTATCTGATAAAGTAGAGCAATGTGTCTTGATATTTTCAGTGTAAGGTTATGTATGTGATATTTAAATGATAATGAATCATCATATTCTACACCAAGAAATCTTATTCTGTTTGTTTTAGAAATTATTTCATTGTTGATTTTTAAATTAATAACATCTGGTGTTTTTTTAGTAGTGAATAGCATAAAGTTAGTTTTCTTAATGTTAATTGTGAGTCTGCTACATAGGCACCATTTGTGAAGTTTTTCAAGTTCATGATTTGCATGTTGTACGAGCCGATCCTGGTATGGACCTGTTACGTAGAGTGTCATGTCATCGGCAAACAAAATAGTTTTAGCTTCAGAGAAAAGATCTGATTTGTCATTGATATAATATATCAATGACATATCAGATCTTTTCTCTGAACAACTGTAAACCTTGGTGTTCGTCAAGGAAGTGTTCTAGGGCCAATTTTGTTCCTGATATATTATATCAGGAACAAAATTAGCCCTAGAACACTTCCTTGACGAACACCAAGGTTTACAGTTGTGGTATGTGAGTTTTATCCTCTAAATACAGTATATTGAGATCTATCCGTTAGGTAATTTTTAAACCAAGAGAGTATTTGGCCTCTGATTCCATAGTGGTGCATTTTACTAATAAGGATCTTATGATTAACTGTGTCAAAGGCCTTAGCGAAATCAATAAATATGGATAAGAGAGGGAGTTTTTTATCAATTGCAGAAAGTACATCATTGGAAAATACATTTAATGCCTTAAAAGTGTTGCAGTTCCGTCTAAAGCCATATTGTGAAGGATTTAATATATTTTTAGTTTCAAGATAGTTCATTAGACAAACTTTCATTAATGTTTCAAATATTTTAGAAAAAATTGAAAGTAGAGAGAGAGAGAGAGAGAGAATTCTAAGGTCCAAATCTTTTGTAAACTATAATGTCCATAACTTTTGAACATAAGGTCACAGAGACAAAATAAAAAATCCGTCAGGCCCAATTTACCAACTGAACTTCCATTCAAAATTTCATTCAAATCCATATATATCTTCAGGGTCAAAAATAGGTTCAAATTTGTATAAAAAAAAAACAGCCATAACTCCAAAACGGTGCATCGTAGAGGAAAACGGATAAACTTTGTCCCCCCTTCTTGCAACCTATCCCATATTGACCTATTCTTGCACACCCATAGCTCAAATGTGACATTAGACAATATTTTTGACCTATTCCAAAAACCCACATTTTTGGATGGAACTTGAAACGTGATAAAGATGAATTAATAATAAGTCTACAGATATCATATGTTGTTATTCCA
>JAWZYT010001738.1:5000-42500 GCA_034508575.1 Petrolisthes manimaculis
TGTGTGTGTGTGTGTGTGTGTGTGTGTGTGTGAGAGAGAGAGAGAGAGAGAGAGAGAGAGAGAGAGAGAGAGAGACATTTATCTTATACACACATATTATTACATAATTATTTTATCCCTACATTTTTACAGCTATGAAATTTTTAAGGGGGTGCGGGAGTAGGGGACAGGCTTGGGGGGTAGGGGATACTCTTGGGGGGTTGGGGGTGCGGGAATAGGGGGACTGGCTTGGGGGGGGTTAGGGGGTATGTGAATAGGGGGACAGGCTTGGGGGGGAGTTAGGGGGGGTGCGGGAATAGGGGGACAAGCTTGGGGGGTTAGGGGGGTGAAGAAATAGGGGACACTCTTGGAGGGTTTAGGTGGTGCGGGAATAGGGGGACAGGCTTGGAAGGGTTGGGGGGTGAGAGAATATGGGGACAGGCTTGGGGGGTTAGGGGGGTGAGGAAATAGGGGACACTCTTCGGGGGTTTAGGGGGTGTGCGAATAGGGGGACAGGCTTGGGGGTGAGAGAATAGGGAGACAGGCTTGGGTGGTTTGGGGGGTGAGAGAATAGGGGGACAGGCTTGGGTGGTTTGGGGGGTGCAGGAATAGGGGGACAGGCTTGGGTGGTTAGGGGGGTGCAGGAATAAGGGGACAGGCTTGGGGGGGGAGGTTTGAGTCCAGCTCATAATGTCCCGTATATTAAAATCCTATTATCATATTTTTCTTTAATGTTATGCAAGTATGGTTTTGACACTCACCACTTCTTATGAATAGTAATGTGTTCCATGTGTGTGTGTGTGTGTGTGTGTGTGTGTAGAATCACATCATGTAATTTCCGTAGACTTAATTCATCTTTATAACCACGCACCACGCTACATAAAAAAATGTTGGTTTCTGGAATTGGTCAAAAATGTTCTTGAATCGTACAGTTTTTTTAACCGAAATTTGACCATGGAGATCTATATGGATGAAATATGGACCCTCTCTTCAAAAGCTATGTACATTTTCGTTTCTCAAAAAGCTTAACAAATGTTAAAATGGTAAAAATAATGTTCAGTAATTTATTAATGTTTGAACATGAATAATGTATAATACCAAACATACACTCACACAACAAACAACAAAATTAATGTCACTCATCTGTGTGTGTGTGTGTGTGTGTGTGTGTGTGTGTGTGTGTTGCTATGTGAGTAACGTATGTCTATTTATATATATATATATATATATATATATATATATATATATATATATATATATATATATATATATATATATATATATATATATATATATATATATATATATGTGTGTGTGTGTGTGTGTGTGTGTGTGTGTGTGTGTAATAATAATAATAATAATAATAATAATAATAATAATAATAATAAACGGTTTATTCAAGGTAGCAGCAATACAGCTGAAAATTTACAAATACACACTATAAATATGGTTGGTACAAAGAAAACAAACAAACAAAAACACAAAAACAAGAACAAACACAGACAATATGCTAAGGGTTATTGATAATATTTACAATGGTGGGTATGGGGCTGTTTTTATAGCGGTCAGTGCGTGCCCTGATTGGGGTAATTATATTGTGGTGACGCACTGCTCGCCGTGGTGGTGGGGCTGGGGGTGGTAGTAGGTTGCTGTGGCGGGGATGGTGGACCAGGTTAAGGGCAAACGTGGTCAACATCTCACGATGACGGTCAGTGAGATTTGGGAGGCCAAGGGTGGTGAGGGCATCCTGGAATCTGGTGTAGTTATTACCCAGAATGGTGCGACAGGCTCTTTTCTGTACCCTCTCCAGTTGCCTCTGTTGTGTTATGGTGAGGGAGCTGGACCAGGCAGGTGACGCATACATTAATCTGGGCAGGATGAACGACATGTAGATGGTCTTGAGATCGTCAGCCTGTGCCCCCAGTGCTTTCAGGCGTCGTAGCATATAAAGCCTGTATGATGCTGCTCTGATGATGTTTTTGGTGTTATCTTCCAGGTCAGTTTGTTATCAATGATAATCCCCAATAACTTGGTCGACTGTACTACCTGAAGAGGGTGGCTATTTACACAGAGCTGGGGTGGGGGTGGGGCAAGGTCATCACTTGAAGTGTGGAAGTGTATAACCACGGTTTTATTATGGTTAATGGTGACCTTGTTGTGCACTGTCCACGTGTGTAACCTGTCCAGTGTATCCTGAAGTGGAGTATAGTTGAGCTCAGTGTTCATTACGGGAACTCCCACAGTGCAGTCATCAACATACTTCCACCTGTGCGGTGTGTTCCCCAGGGCATCGTTGATAAGGATCAGGAAACACAAAGGTCCCATCTTGGTCCCCTGGGGCACCCTGCAGCTCAGGTTCTGGACGGCCGACACACACCCCTTGTATCTGACAGACTGACACCGACCTGTCAGAAAGTCTGCCAGCCATGACACTAGGGAGGAAGGGAGGCCGAGGAGGATGGCTTTGGTGATTATGGTGGTGTGATCAACTAGGTCAAAGGCTTTCTTGAAGTCTATGAACACCACCGCAAGTGAAGTTTTGCGCTGCTCGAGATTTTGGTAAAGAAAGTCAAGGAAGCTGATGAGATAGTGAGAAGTAGAGGAGGTCTTCACATTGCCAAATTGCTGAGGGTCAATTACGTTATTGATTTTGGAGTATGCCCACTCGAACACAAAATCTTTACAAATCAAGCTGGGAATGGGAGTGATAGTAATGTGTTTAAGGTCACTAAGGGATTGGGGATTGGAGGATTTGGGGATGGGGGTGATAAAACCTGTGTGTGTGTGTGTGTGTGTGTGTGTGTGTATATATATATGAATGATTGAATGAATGTGTGTGTGTGTGTGTAACGTAGGACTATGTGTGTGCATTCGTATATTCTCATGACTGAAATAATAATAATAATAATAATAATAATAAACGGTTTATTGAAGTTCCACAATATGGATGAAAATACACAGCATATTATTATAAGGTTGATGATTGATGGGAATGGTTTTACATATACGACAATGAAAGATGTTAATATGATGCTGAGATAAATATGGAAATAGTATAAAGTCATACGCCTCCTCCCTTCGTCCTAAATTGGTTGCAGCATCCTTTCAACCCTCTCAAGAGGCAGCAGCTTTATGTTCTAGTCAGAATGTTTCTAAGGTTACACTACATAATAGTTTCTCTGTCTTGGAAACTTTATCAGACACTCATTCTGGTGACCCTTCAACTGATGACAATTCTCAGACTTTAGCTAAAGGTGTCCATGTGGTAGAGGTTCATGCTGCCACACGCTCTCCAAAAAGGTCACCTAAACTGCCACAGAGACGTCTTCGTGGTTCCTTTGAGGCACTTGATTTCATAGATGTTTCTCCTTGCAAGGCAACCGTCTCTGTGGACTTATCCATAGTTTGCTCTCAATTTCACCAGAAGCGTTATCGTGGCTCTAATGAATCTCTTGATTCAACAGCTGTTCCAACTCGCAAGCTTCCTTCAGGATCATCAGAGGGGCGTGAAGTGACTGTGGATGCCTCGGATGTTGTGACTTTAAAAGGTAGTTTTCTTATGATATTCTATCTCGTCTGGCGTTGTTTATATTCTGATAAATTAATTTTTATCTAAGTTACAAGATATTGTTAACCAGTTTGTCGCAATAGTTCATAACCATTGGGCAACATTAGTGCTTCCCTCCGACATGATTAATTAAATTAAATAACCAATTACATTATAATTATCCACCCCATATCAATGAAGTAAATGTGTTATGTACACTCGTGATACATAGTTTCTGACCAGAGTGTGAGGAGCAGAAAGCTTCGGATCGTCTGGTATTGCTCATTTCCCCCCACCCAGTACACCTATAGAGGCTGAGTTCGAATGCAGGGTATGTGTGTGTGTGGTGCCTGCCGTTCGTCTCTGGTCAGGGATTACGTATCACGATTGTACTGCAACCCATGATGGACAGCAGGAATAACCCAATATAAAGGGACATGACATTTATTGTTGCAGGATTGAAAATGTACTTTGATATTAATGTTTGAGTCAGAAGGAAAAAAAACGGTGGTTAAGGGGGAAGTTTTGTGTTGATAATTCTGGAGCAACTGAATACTCGCAGACTATTCCTAGCAACATGAGACCAAAAAAGGTAATGAAAGTAAAAAGTATTTCCAAGCAAACCTATTTTTTGGTAACTTGTCAAACAGCAGAAAAAAAAAGTGTGGTGGTGGTGGGTGACAAGGATATAGTAGTGGTAGTGAATCGTCGTTTAGCAAACTACGCTCCATTTTACTTAGTCAGTCAGTGCTCGTTGAACCTAATTTTGATTTACCTTTCAAAATGGCAGTTGCTGCTTGTGACACAGGGGCTGGTGCAGTTTTGCTGCAAGAAGATGAGTTTGGTGTGGAACATCCGGTATCTCATTATAGTAAGAAGTTTTCTCCATCCCAAAGGAACTACTCCACCATTGAAAAAGAACTCTTAGCTTTAATTTTAGGACTGCAACATTTTTCATTCTACTTTTGTTCTAATAATGGTCCTATTGTCATCTATTCTGACCATAATCCCCAGAGATATCTTAGCAAGTTTAGAGACAACAATCAAAGACTAACGAGGTGGAGCTTACTTGTACAGTAATATCCCTTAGATATAAGACATATAAAGGGTAAGGCTAATGTAATTGCTGATTTCTTCTCGAGGTTGTAAAAGGGTCGAAATTTCTCACGGGAAATTTAGTTCCTTGAAGGGGAAGGTGTTATGGAATATTCCAGGTTATCTTTCCAGGCTGGCTATAAAAGGTTCATATACAATGTAAAGCCTGAGGAAAGAATTAGAGACTTGTTTCAACTCTACACATTATATCCCTTATAGTCATTGAAAAAGCCTACGACATGACCTGGCGACATGGCCTCCTCAGGAAACTACATGCGATGGGATTACGCGGTAACCTGCCCTTATTTGTTAAGAATTTCATGTCTGACAGAACTTTCTCTGTCAAGATTTTTACGGATACAATCACTTTCTTGGACACATTTGTCCAGGCAAACGGGGTCCCCCAGGGAAGTGTTCTGTCTCCGACCTTATTTCTATGTATGATTAATGACATTCTACCAGCTCCTCCTCGAAATCTTAAATACTCACTGTATGCTGATGACTGTGCGATATGGCACTCCAGCCATAGTGCACAGTTTTCGGCAACTCGGATCCAATTGGGCCAAGTTATCCGCCTAGGGGTCGCACGGCCTCGGAGGGCACTGGCGTTAGGTCCCTCAGAGCAAGACTCCACGACCTCGTAGAGTGTGTCGGTATAGATTTATCAACAATCGATTCCCTGGTTCTAGTAAATATTGCACCCTGGGTAATACCCCCTTTTATTTGTGTGGAATCCTGGTTACCAGGGGTTAAATCCCAGGTGCCGGAGGTGGAGGTACACCAGAGGTTTCGTGAGATAATTGTCAAACATCTTTCTTATTTCCAACTGTATACCGACGGGTCCAAGACGGATGAATGTGTGGGTGCGGGTGTATGGTCGCATGAATGTCAGTTAAGATTCAGACTGCCGAATCATACATCTATTTTTCTTGCTGAATTATTTGCTATAGATAAAGCTTTGGATTTTGCCCTATCGACGACCCACGATAGGATAGTCATATTTACTGATTCACTAAGTTCACTTAAAGCTATTAAATCTTTGAATACAACTAACAATGAAATACAGGGTAATATCATTAGTAAGCTATTTAGTGCCAATAAATTGATCAAGTTAATATGGGTACCATCACATTATGGTATCTATGGTAATGAACAGGCTGATAAATTAGCAGGGTCGACTGTTGATCTGGACCTTAGCATAGTCCGTACGGATCTCAGGTGTTTTGTCTCTCTCATTAAATCTAAAATTCATCTCCTGTGGCAAAGGCAGTGGACCAGACTAGACATCAACAATAAATTCAAAGCAGTGATTGAACCCTGGGCCACGTCATCATGGCGTAGCCGTAAGGACGAGGTGGTGTTGGCCCATCTGAGGGTCGATGCCACTAGATTAACCCACCTCGATCCCTATATCAACAAAGATTTTCCACCTGAATGCACATCATGCAATACAGTAATGTCCAACTCTCACATATTACTTTTCTGTAATAAATATGAAAATAAAAGAGGTAAAATCAAACAATATTTCATGCAAAAAAAGATGGCTTTCACCATACACAATGTTTTAGCAGATGATAATATTATAAACAAATTGCTAAATTTTCTGAGGGAAACAAAACTTTATGACCTTATGTAGATTGATAAAATATAATGGAACCATTGGCTTAATGACCTTTGATTATATGTCTCTGGTAAATAGCCAATAAATCCAACAAGAAGTAGTAGTGAATAAATCAGGAAATCAGGAATGTATATTTACTATAATATCCTACAACACTAATGATTAATGGACTAACTACGGCAACGAGATATACACTGTCTCATAGTTTTCACAAAGGATAATAGTAAGAGAGACACACACATACAACTCTCTATTTTAGAGGCTTCACTAAGACTGGTGAGCAACACGACATTCTCAGCCTGGAAGTCAATCCTGGAAACGCATTCTTTCGGCTCCCCATGCACCAGGACCTCCTTGTTACCATTAGAAAATAAATAGAACACTTACTGGCAGCATCCCTTCGTTTTCCAGCCTTCTAGAAAACACACACGCACACACACACACACATTATATTACAAGTTCATTAATATATACTTCTTTCTCTTCCGTCATGGTATGTTCCGAGTCTGTCACGTTCACACCTCATTCCTTCGATGTCAGTTCTTCATCTTTCGTTCTCGTTCTCTTTCTCTGGAGGGGGAAAGTTGAGGTTGGGGGGGAGGAATAGACTATCACAACAGTCATATAAGTAAGTTCTATGGTAATCCATTTCGTATTATTTATTTTGTTCTTGTCTTTACGTGATTTAGGCAGTTGTTCCTAAAATATTTGCAGTCTATGTTGCTACTACATAGGAAATGATAGAAAAGAGACAAATCGTTGTAGATGCCTAGACACACTGGGCTTGATAATGTGAAGAAAGTAGAGTAGGAATAGAGAAGACTGACACACGTTTTGCTGGATATTATATACTAATAATAATGAGTAGAATGTTATGGAGGGAAGGTTGAAGGAGGTAAACTATTATACGGGTGTCTTTTTTAAATTTATGATATATTTAAATATGATAAGCTGAGTTGGGTCAAGATAAATCCACACATTTACTGGTAATAAGTATCCAGGTTAGCTTCGAATAGCCTATAGATGGAGTAATTAAGGGGGAAGTACAGTGGTGGTAAATCTTGAGCTAAAGATTCCTCCAAACTATTCCAGGTAATAGGATACCATAATTTTCTTCGTTTGGGTCTGTTTCCTGGCAAGCTTTGGAGGAATTAAAAGTCAACTATCCCCTTAACGAGCTCTATCAACTATGAGACAGAAGAATAGTGTTACATATCCAGTACCAGGGTGGTTCCCATAGTAGAACTTATATCATTAAAAGGTATTGGATAAGGGCAAGTTAGGTTCACTGATGGGAAACTCACCCCGAAACCACGTACATACCATGTGTAAATGGTTCTTTATCCTCGTTTGATATTATTTTGTTTTGATTAGGATAGCCTGCTATTCATACATGGTCTCATCGTCATTCCCCAGGGATTCATATAAAAAATCATAAATAAAGTTTCACTTTTAACAATATATTCCATAACCCCCCTTATTTACATCATATTCACATAGTTGTTAACAAGGTTTAAATGCGTAGATGAAATTCAATATGTAGCTTGAGTCCAGCACAGTAAATATAGGTGGATAACACACAAGTCTTCAAGGCCTCGGTTCACGTCACAACAGGACACCTTCCACATCTCACAGAGGAGAACCACCGGCACAGTCACACCACAAAGGCTGGCTCAGCACATCACCCATACACGCACACAGGCTGTAACCACATATTAAAAATAACGTACAGATCTCTTAAAGGCACTTTTCCACAATTCCTTAGTCAAACACTGAGGTAGGCTACTTACGATGGAACAGGAGTTATTCACTCGACCAGGAGTGAAGGCAAAGTGCCCACCTCACCTGCTTCTAGTAGGAAGTAAATTCATACCACCGCGCGCATGCGTATTCGACAGGGATGGTTTACAAACTCAACAGGCTCGACTCATGGATTCGAGTCGGCCGCGGAACATAGGAAAATACCCAACAATTGTTAACCAATAATTAATATATACAAACATAGGCTATTTGTAGAATCCCCTTACAATGCCCCCTTAATCAAGCTAAAATTGCAAATTTTAAGCAAATACCCAAGATTCTATAAATACCTTTACAAAGGGCAGCGACTCAAAATATCAGCACCCACATTCTCTTGACCCCTTATATACTCAATTCTAAAGGAGTATGACTGGAGTATCAGAGCCCAGTGCATAAGTCTGCCATTAGAGTTACACATATTACGCAAATAAGTAAGTGGTTGTTGGTCTGTTTGCAAAACAAATTCTTTAGCATATATGAATTTTTTAAATTTTTCTACAGCCCAAACTATGGCCAAACATTCTTTTTCTATGGTTGAATAATTTCGTTCCCGATCAAGGAGTTTTCGGCTCGTATAGGCAACCGGCATTTTGGTTCCATTATGTTCTTGGAGTATCACCGCTCCCAACCCATTATCTGAGGCATCTGTCCTTAAATAAAAAAAGAGAAGAATGGTTAGGGAGGGACAAAATTGGTTTGCTTGTCAATCTTGACTTTAATTCTTTAAAACTATGTAGGCTATTGACATCCCATGCAAGTTTATTACTGCAGTATTTCCTTAGCATTTTGTTAAGAGGACAAGCAACTTCTGCAAAATTTGGGATGAACTTCCTATAAAAAGAACAAGTACCAAGGAATGATCTTAACTCCTTTTTGTTTTGAGGCAAAGGTAATGAATTAATTGCTTCAATCTTATCATCCTGAGGCTCAATCGAATTATTGCCAAGCATTACTCCAAGATATTTTAACTTCTGGTACCTAAAGTGACACTTGCCCATACCAACCGTGAGTCCATGGAGTCGTAGGTGATCCATCAAACATCTAAGGTCCTGTAAATGCTGTGACCAATTAAAGTTGTGGACAAGCAAGTTATCAAAATAACAATCAGTATTAACAAGACCATCAGTCACCTTTCTCATCAACCTGATAAATGTGGCACAAGCAGTTTTTAAGCCAAATGGCATCACCCTGAATTGATATAAACCTTTGGGTGTGGCAAAAGCTGTATACAATTTTGAGTTTTCTGACAGTGGAATTTGCCAGTAACCTTTAGTAAGATCCAGTTCAGTAAAATAAATATAATTGACAAATTTACCTAGAGAATCCTCTATGGTAGACATGGGTTCACAATCAAAGAAAGATATATCATTTAAGCACCTGAAATCAATGCAAAATCGCTATGTTCCATCGGCTTTCTTCACCAGAACCACTGGGGAACAGTAGGGAGAATTGGAGGGCTCGATTACACCCAAATCTGTCATGTTATCAACCTCCTTGTTGAATATATCTACAAGGTGATGAGGAATTTGGTAAGGCTTCTTACTTATTGGATTATCAGTTTCCAGATTGATAACATGTTCAATACTAGTGGTATAGCCAGGCTTGTCAGAGAATACATCAGGATATTCAGATAATAGATACTTTATATCCTTTTTCTGATCTTCAGATAAATTATCATTTATGTTCCAACCCTGACTATTAGTATTTACGGTCATATCAGAATTGTTATCTTCTACCACACAGAACTGAACTTTATCTGTCTTCATTGTCACTGGATCTCTTCTGAAATATTTCTTTAACATGTTGATGTGGAATAATTTTGTGTTACCATGAACTCTAATCAAGTAATCAACACCATTATCCTTAACTCCTACAACTGAGTAAGGGCCTTTCCATTCCTTGATTAATTTGTTACGTGAAGTAGGCAGCAAGACGAGCACCTCTTCATCTACTCTTAGTTTCCTAGTCTTGGCTGTCCTATCATAATAATTTTTATAATTCCTCATGCTAATTTCAGCATGGGATGCAGCTAACTTTGCAGTCTCTTCCATACGATTCCTAAGATCAAGCACATATTGATAAGTACTTTTAACTTCACTCTCAATTTTGTCATTAGACCATAACTCCCTTAAAATTGATAGGGGACCTCTTACTTGTCTACCATATAGAAGTTCAAATGGGGAAAACTTAAGTGAATCATTTGGTATCTCCCTGTATGCAAATAGAATAGCAGGCAAATAACGATCCCAATCTTGGGGTTGATCAGAGCACAACTTTCTAAGCATAGTCTTGAGGACACCGTTTAGTCTATCTACGGCACCATTGCAAGCTGCGTGATAGGGTGACGTATACAAGGCTCTAATTGACAACAACCTGTTAATCTCTTGCATCAGATCTGAACGGAATTGGGTTCCCCTGTCACTTAAAACTTCTTTGGGAACCCCAATACGGGAAAATATTTCCACTAAACTTTCAGCAACAGTAATTGTATCAATATTCTTAAGGGGAACAGCTTCAGGGAACCTTGTAGCATAATCTATCAGGGTAAGTATATACTTATGACCCCTATCTGAACATGGGTACAGTGGTCCAATTAGATCTATAGCAACCCTGGAAAATGGTTCAGAGATTACTGGGACCTTATTCATAGGAACTTTTTTAACATTACCTTTTGCAGTAACTTTCTGACATTTATGACATGACCTACAGTATATTTAGATACATTCACCAGCTCCTGGCCAAAAGAATCTTTGAAAAACTTTATAACTAGTCTTTCTATGAGAGAAATGGCCTGCCGATAAAGAATCATGAGCTACTTTTAGTACTTTTTCCCTGTAAGTTTCTGGGACCACCAACTGCTTATTTCCTATCTCCTCATCGTGTTTACTGTCAATGCAAACCCTGTAAATTAACCCATTCCTAAGTTCAAACTTTACACTTCTTGATTTAACCCTTCCAATATCTCCCATCTTCACTTTCTCTCTAATAACCTTAAGGGTTGGACAGGTATTCTGAGCACTAAGGAAATCCTCCTATTCATTTCAAGATCATCCATCACTGGACACTTCAATTCCACAGTTTTGCCATCCTTCTTTTTACCTGCTCGAGTCTGAACTGCCATTGTTACATTTTGATCTTGTATTACTTCAGAAATGTTATTATCCACACATACCTTACTTTCATGAGGGGGAAAACGAGATAGCGAGACATCAAGAGAATCAGAAGGAAGATCTCCAGCCAGGGTAAGTTCCTGTGGAGAGTCATTTTGATTTTCAAACAGGGAATCCATCACTGTAGGAACACAACTGGTATTAGCTAAGACATCATGCCGCAAACTCACACCTGGAATTAAGCCAATTAAAACGTCTGCAAATCTGATGGGAGCAGCTATAGCATCAACCCAACCTGTGAAATATTTGCTGCTTAGATAACACCTGATTTTAGGAAAAGTCCTTTGAACTCCTAAGAAATCATACACAGTGGCTAATCTACCAAGTTTGTAGTGGGAAGGAACAAAGGAATCTTTGACAATTACAGTATTACACCCTGTATCAAACAGTACTTTGACCTTTTTTTTAAATACATAGCCCATATCAGTTACAGCATTTTCAGGTTGTAACTCTCGATCGAACACAAAACTAACTTTAGACGATTTCCCTTTATATAATTCTTTAGATTATCAGGGCAGTCAGGTCGCCAATGTCCAGGTTTACCACAACCATGACAAACGTTAAGGGTCTTATCTCTCTCTTTAGCAATAGGTTGGCTTGGTCTTGTAGCCTGGGGAGGTTTAGAACTCTTAATACGATAATGATGAGCACTTTTCCACTTATCAGCTGCATCTGCCATATCTTGGGAATTATTAAATTCACGCTCCTTAAGGAATACCCTTAATTCTGGATTGCAATTGCTCAGTAATTGCTCTCTAATCAAGAAATCAAACAAGGAAGCATAATCTTTAGCTACATCACTCAGGGATATCCATCTCTCGAGATATTGCCCCATTCGAACAACGAGTTGGGTGAAGGACTCATTGTCTCCACATTTACTCTCTCGAAACTTGTATCTAAAAGAGTCTGCATCAACAGAATATGCTCTAAGTAAAGCCTCCTTAACCTTTTCATAATTGGTGACAACATCATTCGGTAAGGAAACATACACTTTTAAGGCCTGACCTCGTAATAATGAACCTAAATAAATATGGTAATCTGATTTTTTCCATTGGTGTAACCCAGCAATCCTCTCAAACCTAAGCAGAAAACTATCAATATCATCATGGTTGTCATTAAAGGTAGGTAATTTTAAATCATGAAACATAGTATTCCCCGGATCATGGTTAGAGCCTGCAGCAGAGTGCAATTCAGCTAACCTCAATTCATGAGCACGAACCTCAGCAGCTTCAACACGAGCCTTTTCTGCTTCAGCGTGGTCACTTTCATGCCTCCTTTGGCCCACCACCAGTTGTTCTTGTTCCAACTCTAATTTTCTTTGTTCTTTTTCAGCATAACGCTCTTCTATCTCAGCCTTATCTTTCTGTAAACATATTTCTTGCTGCACTAACTTTTCAATAGCTTCAGGGCTCATCCCCAACGAATGAGCCGTTTTCATAATTTCAGATATGGAACTCATTTCAACCTGAATCAATGAATTAACTGACAAATTGTAGGCTGATTAATAAGATCAATACATAAAACAATACATGGGTTAAAATATATACAAGAAATGCTAAAGTTACTTAATGCGTAGCATACCGACTCATGTGACAAGACAATAATTCAAACAGATCACGGACCTAATATTTGCTGGTTATATCCAAGCAAAAATAATTACCCACAACTTCTAGAGGAACGACACTCGTAGGTAGCTATGGGATTAAACAATTTCAGTCATGAGAATAAAAAAAATTTCCAACTGTAGAGTGAACAAATAGCCAGCAATACGGCACTCACCCAAGATAACAAAACAAATAACGTAGTATACAAGTGAAAATATTAAAGCAGAGTATAAACACTCTTGGCTAAGCAACAATGCATACTAGTAAATGGAAGGAAATTCTTCCTGTGGCACCCACAGCGAAATTACAAAGCAAAAACTTATTAGTAACTTTATCAAGCTGATCTCCACTTTTATGCGGCATCACATGTAAATATATGCCAACTAGGCAGCATGTACACCTAAAACATAACAAAAATGTAGGAGTGAAAACAACTCCCCAAAAACTCGGATTGTATGAATGCAGTGGCTATAGCCTTAAATCGTCTGGGCACGAGATAGACTATCACTACCAATACAGAACACGAGAAAAATAATACATAGGACTTTGCCTCACCTGTACCATCCCTTTCAGCATGCGCGTGGTTCACACAAGACTCACCAGTGGAGGAGTTACAAAATAGTGTATACAGTCCATAAGCTTGGTAGATTAAAGATGTCAACACAGTCGTAACATCTTAAAAGAGAGATAAGTGAATAATCTTTATAACACATATGATCGTATGATCCCGGCGACATGAGAATGTAGACCAGCAGAAAATAATGCAGATAGAAATCCTAATCCTACTCACTGCGCCACTGTAAATGGTTCTTTATCCTCGTTTGATGTTATTTTGTTTTGATTAGGATAGCCTGCTATTCATACATGGTCTCATCGTCATTCCCCAGGGATTCATATAAAAAATCATAAATAAAGTTTCACTTTTAACAATATATTCCATAACCCCCCTTATTTACATCATATTCACATAGTTGTTAACAAGGTTTAAATGCGTAGATGAAATTCAATATGTAGCTTGAGTCCAGCACAGTAAATATAGGTGGATAACACACAAGTCTTCAAGGCCTCGGTTCACGTCACAACAGGACACCTTCCACATCTCACAGAGGAGAACCACCGGCACAGTCACACCACAAAGGCTGGCTCAGCACATCACCCATACACGCACACAGGCTGTAACCACATATTAAAAATAACGTACAGATCTCTTAAAGGCACTTTTCCACAATTCCTTAGTCAAACACTGAGGTAGGCTACTTACGATGGAACAGGAGTTATTCACTCGACCAGGAGTGAAGGCAAAGTGCCCACCTCACCTGCTTCTAGTAGGAAGTAAATTCATACCACCGCGCGCATGCGTATTCGACAGGGATGGTTTACAAACTCAACAGGCTCGACTCATGGATTCGAGTCGGCCGCGGAACATAGGAAAATACCCAACAATTGTTAACCAATAATTAATATATACAAACATAGGCTATTTATAGAATCCCCTTACACCATGGAAGGAGAGCCATTATGACGCCTTCATCGACCACCACTGGGCCATAAACACACTCAGTATATGCCCCCCCCCCCATCCCCCTACACAGACCTTCCCCACCTCCTGATCAAGTGTAATTTCAACTCTTTTTTTTAGTTCTTTATGTGTTCATCAGTGTGTTGTTTTGTGTGAAAGGATAAGAGTCGTGTTTACATTCTATCAGATGTTTTTTTACAGACACAGAACGAACAAATTGCACTGAAACCAACCCGATTTTTTTTTTTTTCTTTAGCTAGGTCATTTTTTTCTGATGGGATTTTGTCCTTGTGGTTTTGTCGTAGGGTGATTGTTGTAGTGGTTTTGTTGCAAGGGTCTTATCGCGGGGGATTTGTCTCACGGGGTTTGTCGCAGTGTTTTTTTTCTCAAGGGTTTTGTCCCAGTGGTTTTGTCTCAAAAGCTTTGTCGCAGTGGTTTTGTCTTAGTGGTTTTGTCTCAAGGGGTTTGTGTTGGGGGTTTGTCATGGAGGTTTTTGTCTTAGTGGTTTTGTCTCTAGAGGTTTATGTAAGAGGGTGTTAATTTTAGTCTATACACTCCCCTCCATCTATCCACACAATAGTTATGACACCTTCAATTTGGTCCCGTATTCACTTCTCATCCTGTATCTTGGTTTTAGTATTCAATGGAAAGTAAAAAAAAGTTGCCCCAACTCCAGTCACACACCCGTAGTTTTAAAAAAATTGAGGGCCCTTACTGGAGCTCTATGAACCCTCCAAACTACTGCAGGCAACACATTCCCTGTTTGAAACACTGAAGCGTTTTGTGGCCTGTATTATTTGGAGGGTTCATAGAGCTCCAGTAAGGATGTTTTAAAACTACGGGCGACAGCACCAGTCACAGCCCCAGCCCCAACCCCAGTCCTAGCCCCAGTCCCAGTCCCAGCCCCAGTCCCAGCTCCAGTCCCAGTCCCAGCCCCAGTCCCAGCCCAGTCCCAGTCCCAGTCCCAGCCCCAGTCATAGCCACAGTCTCAGCCCCAACCCCAGTCCCAGTTCCATCGCCCCTCCCTCGTCACCTCATAAAAAGTTAATACCCTTTGTGGTTAATTGCCATAATGACCTTTAGGTTGGGTGATCTGCATAAATTCAGGGCAATTTGTGTAATTAAATATTGTGTTGATGAATTTGGAGCAAAGGATTTTTCCAAACTATTCCCTGACATACATACATTGATTGGTAACATCTCTCTTGAGTATATTATTATATTGGACCTGTTTCTTAGCATAGTTTAGATATATTTACACACATACACACACACAGAGATTGATGGTTAGACTGATGGATGAATTTACGGGTGAATTGATGAATGAATTAATTAATGAATTGATGGATGTTTTGATGGATGAAAAAGTGACACAAATTTGTCTATTTTCAGCCAATCGGTGGTAATGCTAGAGTACTTGTTAGGTAAATTTAGTATCTGCTGTGGAAAACAAATTATAATATAGAGAGCTGTTCATTTCATGTTGTTTTGGAAGACAGACAAACACTCCTTTACAAAATAATGTATAGGCCCTATACAACCACGTTCCTCCACTCATTTACATCTACACAACCATTCTCAATTATCTACACATACTGTATATACAACCACTCCCTCCACTCATCTACATCTATACAACCATTCTCAATTATCTACACATACTGTATATACAAACACTCCGTTCACTCATCTACAGACTACAGTAAATCAACCTACTATAGTAACACCTGAAAATTGCTTCAGTATTCATTTTCTTTCTAACCTGTTCATAAAAGAAAATGTTATTATTTTCATGCTCCAACTAGAGATAAATTAATAATACTTGATGATGGATTCACCTACTCATGTTCAAATTCCTGTTCAAGTTCAAGTTGTGGGTCCCTCAGAGAGCCGCTCATGGCCAGAATAATATGCATGAGTCCCTCAGAGAGCCGCTCATGGCCAGAATAATATACATGAGTCCTTCAGAGAGCCGCTCATGGCCAGAATAATATACATGAGTCCTTCAGAGAGCCGCTCATGGCCAGAATAATATGCATGAGTCACTCAGAGAGCCGCTCATGGCCAGAATAATATACATGAGTCCCTCAGAGAGCCGCTCATGGCTAGAATAATATGCATGAGTCCTTCAGAGAGCCGCTCATGGCCAGAATAATATACATGAGTCCCTCACAGAGCCGTTCATGGCCAGAATAATATGTATAAGTCCCTCAGAGAGCCGCTCATGGCCAGAATAATATGCATGAGTCACTCAGAGAGCCGTTTATGGCCAGAATAATATGCAGGGGTTGTGCGGGGGAATTTAGGGATCTAGGGGAGGATTAGGAAGGGGGTTAGGAGAAGGGTGGATTGGGTCAGGGATTGCGGGTCGATGATTAGGATTGGGGAGGTAATGATTGGTGATCCTATTTCTAACCGTTTCAAGAGTGGGGCTATTAACGACGTAAGATGGGAGATGATTCCACTCTTGAATGCTGCAGGGAAAGAATGAGTGCCTAATATATCATTGTTTGTCTGGTAAGCTATCGTCTGCAAAGGTCTAGGTAGCCCAATCCTCCGCTTGGACCACCAGATGACGGCTTAAATTATATTGTTTATCAGTCTTGCTAGATGCATGGAAATCGTTTTAGGTATTATTGAGATAAATAAGTGAAATTGTAAATGTAAAGTTAAGGTAACGATGCCAAATAGATCTGGAAACACTATTCATGATGGCTGCCGTACAGTGTTGCCAGCCAGGTGCAGGGAAATGTTTGTTTTAGGGAATTTCGAAGTCCAGACAGGGAAAAAAAATGATATACAGTTCGTTCAAGAGTAAACAGTGAAATTTCTACAAAATGCAAGCCTTGTTATTATTATTATTATTATTATTATTATTATAATTATTATTATTATAAGTGAAATTGTAGAGGTAAAGTTAAATCAACGATGCCAAATAGATCTGGCAACACTATTCATGATGGCCGCCATACAGTGTTGCCAGATGCATGGAAATATTTTTAGGCAAACAAAGTGAAATTGTAAAGGTAAAGTTAAATCAACATTGCCAAATAGATCTGGCAACACTATTCATGATGGCCGCCATACAGTGAGAGGCGGGAGGTTGAAAGAAGGTCGTGCTTGGTGCTTGAGCATAAATTTATTTTTACTAAGTTATAGTGTAGTGATTAAGGGTCGATTCCACAGTGGTTTGTTTTGGTTTGTAAGCTCGCAAACGAAAGAATGTTTGTCTTGTAAATGCCTTATGGGTGAATTATTTAATGAGTTTGGTGAGTAATCTATACAGTGATTATTATTATTATTATTATTAAATGCCTTATGGGTGATCTATCTATCTATCTATCTATCTATCTATCTATCTATTTATCTATCTATCTATCTATCTATCTACATGGAGGCTTCACAGGACCTTTCAATACTCTTCTCTAAGTCACTGCCGTCCTTCCAACCCTAACACCCTGTTGTTGTTGTTGTTTCTGCTGTTGTTTGGTATCGTAGGTGTTCCCCCCCTTCCCCACTACTACCCCCCAGCCCCCCCCCGCCCCCAATACCGCCCACAACGCCGCTCCCCCCACCTTCCCGGATGCTAAGGCGTGATTTCATAATAATTATTATTATTATTATTATTTTATTAATTATTATCGTCGTCGTTGCCGCCGCAGCTGCCACCGCCCCTGCCGCCGCCGCCGTCGCCCCCGCCACCGCCGCCGCCGGCCCCGCCACCGCCGCCGCCGGCCCCGCCGCCGGCCCCGCCGCCATCTTCGCCGCCGCCGCCGCCGCCACCACCGCCGTCGCCGCCGCCCCAGCCACCGCCACCCACGCCGCCGTCGCCCCCGCCGCCGCCGCCCCCGCCGCCGACGCCGACGCCGCCGCTAATTAACTTTATATATATTTTTTTAATTAATGTTTTTTTTTTTTTTAATAATTATTAATATTATTATTATTATTTTTATTTCTTATTAATTATTATTGTCGTCGTCGTCGTCGCCGCCCCCGCTCCCGCCGCCACCCCCGACCCCGCCGCTGCTGCCCCCGCCGCCGCCATCACCGCTGCCGCCCCCGCTGCTGCCGCCCCCGCCGCCGTCGCCGCCGCCGCCGCCATCGCCGCTGACGCCCCCGTCTCAATCGCCCCCGCCCCCGCCGCCGCCCCCGCCGCCATCGCCGCCGCCGCCTCCACTAATAAACTATCTTTTTTTATTACTAATTTTTTTTTTTTTTTTTATTAATTATTATCGTCGTCGTCGTCGTTGTCGACCCCGCCACCACCGCTGCCCCCGCCACTGCCGCCGCCGCCGCCGCCGCCGCCGCCGCCGCTGCCGCCGCCGCCACCGCCGTCCCCGCCATCACCGCCGCCGCCGCCACCGCCGCTAATAAACTATTTTTTTTATTAATAATTTTTTGGTTTTTATTTTTTGGTAATAATTATTATTTTTTCTTTTTATTTATAATATATTTTTTTGTTTATTAATTATTATCGTCATCGTCGTCGTTGCCGCCGCCACCGCCGGCCCCGCCACCGCCGTCGCCGCCACCGCCGCCACCGCCGCCTCTAATAAACTATATTTTTTATTAATATTTTTTTTTTTTTTTTTTTTTTAATTGTTATCGTCGTCGTCGTCGTCGCCGCCGCCGTCACCACCATCGCCGCCGCCCCCGACGCAGCTCCCGCCGCCGCCACCGCCATCGCCGCCGCCCCCGACGCAGCCCCCGCCGCCACCGCCGCCGCCTCTAATAAACTATTTTTTTTATTAAAACTTTGTTTTTTATTTTTTTTTAGTATTTATTATTTCTATTTTTTTTTAATATTTTTTTTTGTTTATTAATTATTATCGTCGTTGCCGCCGCCGCCGCCGCCGCTGTCGCCACCCCCACCCCAGCCACCGCCGCCGTCCCCGCTGCTGCCGCCGCCGCTAATTAACTATATATATATATATATATATATATATATATATATATATATATATATATATATATATATATATATATATATTTTTTTTTTTTTAAATATTTTTTTTTGTTTATTAATTATTATCATCGTCGTCGTCGTCGTCGTCGTCGTTGCCGCCGTCACTGCCCTTGCCGCTGCCCCCGCCGCCATCGCCACCGCCGCCGCCTCTAATAAACTGGTTTTTTTTATTAATACTTTTTGTTTTTATTTTTTTTTAATAATTATTATTATTTTTATTTTTTATTTTATTTTGTTTATTAATTATTATCATCGTCGTCTTCGTCGCCGCCGCCGTCGTCGCCGTCGCCACCGCCGCCGCCGCCGCCGCCGCTGTCGCCGCCGTCACCGCTGCCGCCACCCCAGCCTCCGCCGCCGCCCCCACCGCCGCCCCCGCCGCCGCCCCTGCTGCCGCTGCCGCCGCCGCTAATTAACTATATATATATATTTTTTTTATAATTATTAATATTATTATAATTATTTTTATTAATATATATATATATATATATATATATATATATATATATATATATATATATATATATATATATATATATATATATATATATATATATATATATATATATATATATATATATATATATATATATATATATATATATATATATATATATATATATATATATATATGTATTTTAATAATTATCATTTTTTATTTTCTTTTTAATATTTTTTTTTGTTTATTAATTATTATCATCGTCGTCGTCGTCGTCATCGTCGTCGTTGCCGCCGCCACCGCCGGCCCCGCCACCGCCGTCGCCGCCACCGCCGCCACCGCCGCCTCTAATAAACTATATTTTTTATTAATATTTTTTTTTTTTTTTTTTTTTTAATTGTTATCGTCGTCGTCGTCGTCGCCGCCGCCGTCACCACCATCGCCGCCGCCCCCGACGCAGCTCCCGCCGCCGCCACCGCCATCGCCGCCGCCCCCGACGCAGCCCCCGCCGCCACCGCCGCCGCCTCTAATAAACTATTTTTTTTATTAAAACTTTGTTTTTTATTTTTTTTTAGTATTTATTATTTCTATTTTTTTTTAATATTTTTTTTTGTTTATTAATTATTATCGTCGTTGCCGCCGCCGCCGCCGCCGCTGTCGCCACCCCCACCCCAGCCACCGCCGCCGTCCCCGCTGCTGCCGCCGCCGCTAATTAACTATATATATATATATACATATATATATATATATATATATATATATATATATATATATATATATATATATATATATATATATATATATATATATATATATATATATATATATATATATATATATATATATATATATATATATATATATATATATATATATTTTTTTTTATTTTAAATATTTTTTTTTGTTTATTAATTATTATCATCGTCGTCGTCGTCGTCGTCGTCGTTGCCGCCGTCACTGCCCTTGCCGCTGCCCCCGCCGCCATCGCCACCGCCGCCGCCTCTAATAAACTGGTTTTTTTTATTAATACTTTTTGTTTTTATTTTTTTTTAATAATTATTATTATTTTTATTTTTTATTTTATTTTGTTTATTAATTATTATCATCGTCGTCTTCGTCGCCGCCGCCGTCGTCGCCGTCGCCACCGCCGCCGCCGCCGCCGCCGCTGTCGCCGCCGTCACCGCTGCCGCCACCCCAGCCTCCGCCGCCGCCCCCACCGCCGCCCCCGCCGCCGCCCCTGCTGCCGCTGCCGCCGCCGCTAATTAACTATATATATATATTTTTTTTATAATTATTAATATTATTATAATTATTTTTATTAATATATATATATATATATATATATATATATATATATATATATATATATATATATATATATATATATATATATATATATATATATATATATATATATATATATATATATATATATATATATGTATTTTAATAATTATCATTTTTTATTTTCTTTTTAATATTTTTTTTTGTTTATTAATTATTATCATCGTCGTCGTCGTCGTCGTCGTCGTCGTTGCCGCCGTCACTGCTCCTGCCGCCGCCACCTCCGCCGCCGCCATCGCCGACGCCCCCGACGCAGCCCCCGCCGCCCTCGCCGCCGCCTCTAATAAACTAATTTTTTTATTAATACTTTTTGTTTTTTATTTTTTTTAATAATTATTATTATTTTTATTTTTTTAATTTTTTTTTTATTATTAATTATTATCGTCGTCGTCGTCGCCGCCGTCGCCGCCACCCCAGCCACCGCCGCCGTCTCCGCCGCCGCCGCTAATTAACTATATATATGCTTTTTTAAATATATATATATATATATATTTCTTTTATAATTATTAATATTATTATTATTATTTTTATTAATATTTTTTTTTTTTTTTTTTTTTCAATTATTATCATCGTCGTCGTCGTCGTCGTCGTTGCCGCCGTCACTGCCCCTGCCGCCGCCACCGCTGTCACCGCCATCGCCGCCTCCCCCAACGCAGCCGCCGCCGCCACCACCGCCGCCTCTAATAAACTATTTTTTTATTAATACTTTTTTTTTTTTTTTTTTTTTAATAATTATTATTTTTATTTTTTATTTCTTTTTGTTTATTAATTATTATCGTCGTCATCGCCGCCGCCGCCGCCACAGCCACAACCACTCCCGCCCCCGCCGCCGCCACCCCCGCCGTCGCCGCCGACGCCGCCGCTAATTAACTATTTATATATTTATTTAATTAATGTTTTTTTTTTTTTTAATAATTATTATTATATATATATTTTTTTTTTTATTAATGATTATTGTCGTCGTCGTCGCCGCCCCCGCCGCCCCCGCCCCCGCTGCCGCCGCCCCCGCCGCCGCCCCTGACCCCGCCGCTGCTGTCCCCGCCGCCGCCATCGCCGCTGCTGCTGTTTATTAATTATTATTAATTGTTATCGTCGTAATCGTTGTTGCCGCCACCGCCGCCCCCGCCACTGCCGCCGTCGCCGCTGCCGCTGCCGCCGCTGCCACCGCCGCCCCTGCCATCACCGCCGCCGCCACCGCCGCCGCCACCGCCGCCGCCGCTAATAAACTATTTTTTTTATTAATAATTTTGGTTTTTATTTTTTTTTTAATAATTATTATTATTATTTTTTTTCAATATATTTTTTTGTTTATTAATTATTATCGTCGTCGTCGTCGTTGCCGCCGCTGCCGCTGGCCCCACCGTCATCGTCGCCGCCGCCGCCACCGCCGCCCACGACATCGTCGCCGCCCCAGCCGCTTCCGCCGCCTCTAATAAACTATTTTTTTTATTAATATACATATATATATATATATATATATATATATATATATATATTTTTTTTTTAATATTTTTACTTTTATTAACTGTTATCGTCGTCGTCGTCGTCGCCGACGCCGCCACCGCCGCCACCCCAGCCCCCACCACCGCCCCCGCCGCCGCTAATTAACTATATATATATTTTTTTAAATATATATATATATTTTTTTTTATAATTATTAATATTATTATTATTATTTTTATTAATAATTTTTGTTTTTTATTTTTTTTAATAATTATTATTTTTATTTTTTTAATATTTTTATTTTTTTATTAATTATTATCATCATCATCGCAGCCGCCGTCGCCGCCGCCGCCATCGTCGTCGCCGCCGCCCCCGCTGCAGCCGCCGCCGCCGCCTCTAATAAACTAATAAACCCCCGCTGCTAATTAACTATATATATATTTTTTTAATTAATATTTTTTTTTTTTTTTTTTTAATAATTATTATTAATATTATTATTATTATTATTATTATTATTTTATTAATTATTATTGTCGTCGTTGCCGCCGCCCCCGCCACCCCCGCCACCGCCCCCGCCGCCGCTGCCCCTGCTGACGCCATCGCCGCTGCGATATATAATATATATAATATATAATATATATTTTTTTTTTAATAATTATTATCGTCGTCGTCGTCGTCGTTGCTCCCCCCGCCGCTGCCGCCGCCCCCGCCACTACCGCTGCCGCCGCCGCTACCGCCGCCACCGCCGCCGCTAATAAACTATTTTTTTTATTAATAATTTTTGGGTTTTATTTTTTTTAATAATGATTTTTTTATTTTTTTATTTATATATGGCCCCACCACCATCGTCGCTGTCACCGCCACCGCCGCCACCGCCGCCCACGCCATCACCGCCGCCGCCGCCGCCGCCTGTAATAAACTATTTTTTTTATTAATATATTTTTTTTTTTTTTTTTTTTTTATTAATTGTTATTGTCGTCGTCGTCGTCGCCGCCGCCGCCGCCGTCGCCGCCGCCGCCGCTGCCGCCATCGCCGCCGCCGCCGCCGCAGCCGCCACCGCCGACTCTAATAAACTAATTTTTGTATTAATCCTTTTTTTTTTTTTTTTTTTTTTGGTTTGTTTGTTAATTATTGTCGTCGCCGCCGTCGCCGCTGCCGCTGCCGCCGCCACCGCCGCCCTAGCCCCCACCGCCCCCGTCGCCGCCCCCGCCGCCGCTAATTAACTATATATATATTTTTTTAATTATTATTATTATTATTTTTTTTAATAATTATTAATATTATTTTTTTCTTCTTATTATTAATTATTATTGTTTTTCGTCGTCGCCGCCGCCGCCCCCCCCGCCACCGCCCCCGCCCCCGCCGCCGCTGTCCCCGCTGCCACCATCGCCATCGCCGCCGCCGCCATCGCCACTGCCGCCCCCGCCTCCGCCGCCCTCGCCCACGCCGCCACCGTCCCCGCCGCTAATAAACTATTTTTTTTATTAATATTTTTTTTTTATTATATTTTTTTTTATTATTTTTTTTTTTATTTTTTTTTTTAATATTTTTTTTTTTTATTAATAAGAGAACTAGTCCCCCTCAATCTTTCTTTTCATTCTATAGCTCCCCCTCCTTCATCTCTCCCCCTTCCTCACTCTTTCTCTCCACTGCCCACTCTCTTCCCCCTCTTTCTCTCCACTGCTCCCTCCCGAACCCCTTTTTCTCGCCACTGTTCTCTCTCCCACTCTTTCTCTTCATTGCTCGTTCCATCCCTTCTCTACCAAACATGCGCCTTCCATCCTCATCTGTCTCTCTTGTTCCCTTCATTCCTCAATAATTCCTCTCTCTCTCTCATTCCCTTAACTTATCCTGTAACTCTCTCTATCTGTCGTTTTCCTTTCCTCTTTCTACTAATCTTACTCACACTCTCTTGTCTACTAATCACTCTCATACTCTAATTGTTTTACCTCGTATTGATTTCGAATTTCTTTCGTATTTATTGCTTTTATCTATGAGTAACGTTTATTAATTTCTTCCTTGTATCTAGTGGTTTATTAAAGATATCTATTTTTGTCTGACTTAAATTTCTTAGTGATATTTGAGTCTGATGGATCATGAAATAAAAGGGTTTATTTATGATTGGTGGACTCCACATTTCTCCTAGACCTTATACTTTCCATCAATTCAGCCTAACGACAGGTTGGAATCTTTTTAGCATTGTCCATTAATATTTTCAAATAACAGTGTAGAATTTAATTTATTTCTCTTTGTTTTTGTTTATATGGCGGTGCCATATTAATAATACTAACATTCATTTAATTTAATTCCTGATTCAGCAAGATAGGGCTAATGGAGAAAAGAAGCTGTTTCACAAATATAGTTATTCATATTGGATTGTGTGTACTGATTTTAAAACTATGAATTTATTTTCTTCGTATACTGTAGGGGACTTGGTATTAGTTTATTACAGCTGCAGTGAAATGCAGTGGTATGAATATAGTGTGTTCGGCACTGCCATGAGAGGTTTGTTGTTTTGTTTCATAAATTTATAAAATATTAAGTTATTCGTAATTATAATGCAACTTTTTTTCTTGATTTTTTACACTTTTTTTTTTGTGTGTGGACAGCCACGAACTGACAAGAGGTGGTTGAATCACATTTGTTTCGACTTCGTTCGACTGCATGAATCTTTCGAATCTCTAGGGTTGAAGCCAAAGGATTCCTACTCATTATAATACTATTTTCTGTCCTTTGGCTGACGTCAATACCCTGCATGATAAGCAAAATTTTTCGGGATAGAATACAAGTAAACTACACATTCGTAGGATCATAAGCCCGATCAAATTACGATACCAGATTACAATAATATTATGACAGCCGACTTGGCATAGCTTAACTTATTTGAAAACGATCCAGATGTATTAATATATCATTTCCTAGAATGAATGGTTCTGTGCTTATTCCTGTTAAAATCTTTTCCTTGGATTTCTATAAGTTCAAGGAAACCAGAGCACACCGACGTATAAAATGGGAACAGTAATACATGTGCAGCTATGTTGAACAAATATTTTATATGCAAAAACGTAAACATTCGTTGTCGAGTATTTGCAAAAGTTTGAAATTACTTCATTAATTATTAGGCGAAAAAAAGATGTGGCTAATACTGGAATTTGTCCTCAGATTGGGAAGTATAACTAAATAACAAACACACACGCACACACAGGTGGAGAGAGAGAGAGAGAGATAGAGAGAGAGAGTAATCGAGGGAGGGTGGAAAGGAGCAAGGAGAGACAGGCAAGGGAAGGGAGGGAGGTAGCAGGGGAGACAGAGAGGGAAGGAGGTAGCACGGGAGAGGGAGAGTGGGGAGGGAAGGAACAGGAGACAGAGAGGGAAAAGAGGAGGGGGATAGGAAATGGAAACCTTAATATTCATCAATAAAATCATTCTAATTTCCCAGTAAATACAGTTTGACTGAATAGATGGATAAATCACAGTATTCATAGAATATTACTTCAAGGTATATACAGTAAATAACTACGAAAATGTAAAAGGAAACTGAGGTGGTAAATAGAGGATATCATACATCTGGACATTGGAGACTGGGTTCAGTGTTACCAGATGAATTCTGGTTGAGGTTCATCAGAGGTGGGTTACAATACTTGTGGCTGATAGTACACAGAGGCAGCCCCGCCCCGCCCCGCCCCACAGCTCGTAGAGTTGCCAAGTCGGAATAAACGTTCATTTTATTTGAGAATAATGTGTAAAATTTGAAATAAAATGCACGTTTATTCCAACTTTGCAACTCTACGAGCTGCGGGGCGGGGCGGGGTCCTGGGCGGGGCTGCATGCTTGTTGGCATGGCAATGAGTGGGAGGTCAGTAGTCACTGAAGAGAGAGAGAGAGAGAGAGAGAGAGAGAGAGAGAGAGAGAGAGAGAGAGAGAGATTTTTTTGTTTTGATTAATTTATTACGCTCAAGCATGAGCGGCAAACATTGTACAATATATATTATATCAAATTACATGTATAAAGATGACAAACTTATATAATAATGAACTAGAGAGGTAGGCTTATAATATACAGTGTTGCAGTAAATAGTAAATTCTTACAGGGAAATTACTATATGTATAAAGATGACAAAATTACTATACTGAACTAGAGAAATAAACTTATAATGTACATACAGTATTACACTACACAAGATATGGCTACAGGGAAATTACTATATGAATTGAGACCACAAGGAAAATACTATTCGTATAAAGACAACAATATTATTATATTGGACCAGTGAAACAAGTTTATAATATACTGTACAGTACAGTGTTACACTACATAGTATATTGTTACAGTTAGATTACTATATATATATTGATATTACAAGGACAATATTATTATATTGAATATACAGTATCACATTAGATTGAATATACAGTATTACATTACATTGAATATACAGTATTACACTACATTGAATATACAGCATTACATTATATTGAATATACAGTATTACATCATATTGAATATACAGTATTACATTATATTGAATATACAGTATTACATTATATTGAATATACAGCATTACATTATATTGAATATACAGCATCACACCATATTGAATATACAGTATTACATTAGATTGAATATACAGTATTACATTAGATTGAATATACAGTATTACATTAGATTGGACATTGTTACAGTTAGATTTCTATATATATTGATATCACAAGGACAATATTATTATATTGAACAAGATAAATAAGCTGTTAATATACAGTATTACACTAAATAGGACATTGTTACAGATAAATTATTACATGAATTGAGATCACAAGGAAATTACTATGTATTCAGGTCACAAGGAGATTACTATGTGTATAAAGATGACAAAATTATTATATCAGCTAGTGAGAAAATATACATATACATACACATATACACATACATACACACATATACACACATACATATATATACATACAGTGGGCGCGAAAGAAATAGCCGCACCCCTTGTTCTCTGGTCACATCTACACTATATAAGAATCTAAGGTATATGAAAGAGATTAAAATACAAGTGCTGCTATATTTTGTTTTTATTGATATTTTGTCATATTACCCTTCACTTTCAAAACAGCCTTAATTCTATTTGGCATACTGTCAGACAGCTTTGTTTGAATATTTCAGGGTTACGTCATCCTACAGCACGAGAAATAAATCGGTTGGAACACTAGAAGTTACCAAGTATTTTTTTTTATTTCATATCACACGTTTTTCATGGCATTTAAGACTGGATTATTGTTAACTTATGATGATCTACACAACATTATTTCATTGACAAAAAATGCCGTTGTAGTTTTAAATGCAAAGTATTAGGGTAAAAAGATAGGTTAAAAAAAAGTCCCATTTGGCATCTCTAGGGATTAGTGTACGCGCGGGAGATGATACATCATAAAGCACTTATTACTCACCACTTAGGCTCCCAGTTGTCTGTGTGGTCAGTGAGAGGAGGTACTTCCGGTTTCTCCCCCTTTTTCCCCTGATATCGTTCACACTTCTACATAATATAGACGAGATAATTCACTGTTTTCCTCTTCTGCTGGTATCATCACGACAGAACAAGGGGTGCGGCTATTTCTTCCGCGCCCACTGTATATACATATATATATATATATATATATATATATATATATATATATATATATATATATATATATATATATATATATATATATATATATATATATATATATATATATATAGAGAGAGAGAGAGAGAGAGAGAGAGAGAGAGAGAGAGAGAGAGAGAGAGAGAGAGAGAGAGAGAGAGAGAGACAGAGAGAGAGAGAATTACATAGAGTTACATAGAAACACAGACAAGGAAGGGGAGGAGCTTGTCTGGTTTGGTCTCCTTTGCTACTGACGTCAGGCCATGGAGGTATAATCTAAGAGGAGGCGGCATGAGCCGCTCGTCCTGTACACCCAAAGTGAAGCAAGGGGCGGAGGCTATTACCCTACCCCCCATTGACTCAAGACATTGCCTCGGCCACCTTACTCCCATTATAATTATGGTCTTATTTTCTCATATATCCTATAATCATAGCCAGAAAGAGACTTGAATTTGTTCCATATATGATAACTACATAAAATTATCCAATTCTGTATATTATCAAAAGTACCTAAACCTATTAAATATCGCTGTTTCCAGCTACAGCATTACCTCTTCTCGCAAACTTTCCTAGGAGTATGAATGAAAGAATGAATTGAATAATAAATGAATAGCTTATTTTATGCAAAAAGTATAGTATAAGAGAAGGTGATAGCTTACACACCAACCCACAGACCGTATTATAACGTTACAGAGAAATAACAACAAGTACAGTTGACCACACGTGAATCTGGTACGCCTCGCTACTTGCGAGATACCTACAACAGGAAGGAAAGTGAGCAAAAGTTATAGTTTGTTGACAAGCAGGTAGTAATAATATTTTACTGTCTGCCTGTCAACAAACTACATCTTTTTTCACTTAAATTTCATTTCGTTGTAGCCAAGCACCTCACAAGTAACGAACCATAGGCCTACCAGCTTCATGTGTGGGTATTAATTATATAAAGATTTCTAGTATGAGACTGTGGAAGGCCTTGTGTCACTCTTTAAGTATAGTATATAAATAAGATTATAATTTATACAGTAAGATGTGTATAGTGAAGTGAAGATGTGTGTGTGTGCTGTGAAGATGTGTGATCTGCAGTGAAAATGTAGCCTATGTAGTGAAGATATGTATAGGGTAGTGAAGATGTGGTGTGTTGTGATGATGTGTATAATTAAGGTAATGGAGATGTGTGTATAGTGTACTGAACATGTGAATAGGGTAGTGAAAATGTGTATATGGTAGGCGTACTGGAGATATGTGATGTGTAGTGTAACACCCAGAACTGTCATGTAATTGAGTTGACACTCAGGTGTGTTGTGTTGTATCAAACACATTTTACCACTTATAAGCCACATGGAATCTTACCATGATGGCTGTATATGTTACAGCATAAAGTGTGTCATCACTTCCTCAGTTTCAGTTCACTCTAATTTACACATAAATATTAATTTTACTCATCAGTCCCAGGCCATATAATTTCACAATTATAAAAACTCTTTCCGCACATTGGCTTAACTTAGACTACGGTTTTTTAACTTACACCTAAATTCTCAACAACCAAATAGTCTACATAGTAAACACAATTATAAATTAAATATCTTTAAAACATTATGAAATATGCTAAAACATTCATAATACAATCTCTCAACACTCGAGTTATCCTTCAGGCCAACCCTAACTTAGGTACAAATAGGTCCCCCCATGGAGCCAGTTTATCTTTTATAACCCTGTCAATGCTATATATACGTCATGTTATACATTAATAGTTAATATCACAACATTATAATAGCCTTGGCTTTACAGTTTTTGTGTGTACAGTATTAATATTCTACAGGACATGGGTACGTGTCGCGGTGTGCGAGGCAGGTGATGAAATTCACTTCGTTGATTTGTCAATTTCTGTTGTATATTTTTTTATATGACTTTCTTAACATACATATGAAATGTAGTAGAAAGACTCCTGTCTCTCTGGGTACACCCATATGCTGAACACGCCAGCATTATCTTAAACAATGGCAAAGAATGATGGTGAAATTGATGGTCCGACGTGATCAGCTGATGTTTGTTTTGAGTCAATGGGGGGTAGGGAGGACAGCCGACCAATAGAAAATTGGCTTCACCTCTGTGACGTCATGCCGCCTCCTCTTAGATTATATCTCCATGCGTCAGGCCCAGTATTGCCAGTGTGAGGCAATCAGCTGATCGGTTGTAAATAATGTGTGCATGTGTGTGTGTGTGTGTGTGTGTGTGCATTTGTATGTGAATGGAAGTTGATGGCCGCGAGGAGGTGAACTTGGTGTATATCAGAATATTAGGTGTGTTTAAAGGGGTTAAGGGGATGTACTGTATAATATATTATTCTTTATATTATATATATATATATATATATATATATATATATATATATATATATATATATATATATATATATATATATATATGTTTTAAAATATTCGCAAAGTATCAACAAAGACCCAGTAATAATGTATATATATTTTTGAAGGGTTTATAACCCCAGCAGTATAGGGGGGAATGTTTTCAGGGACTGTAAGCAACCCTGTGATGTAGTCAGAGAATTGAAGGTAAACGAATCCTTCAAATATTGCCACGAAACACCACCTATATTGAAGGAACGTGTTTCGTGGCCTAGTTAGTAGGAATCAGAAGCCTCCAATTCTCATACACAATCACAGGAACCTTAAGGAGGTTGTGCAGTGTTGGTAATTCTGGAGTAACTGATTCCTCCAAGCTATTCCAATAACTGAGTCATGATTCGTATATCTGTTAATCATGTTCTGTTTCCTGACATACTTTAGAGAAATCAAAGCACTCCACTGTACCATGAATATACTATCCCATTAATGATCTTAATATATTTCCAACTCATTAACTTATCGTATGATATATACTGTACGTCTGATACAAGATAACTATGTGTATATGTATGCATGTAGACTAGTTAGAGAGATGACAACTAATAATGTCCCGGACTTGACTACTGCCATGCACAGATTAAAACACAACTTGGCAACTAATAATAATTCATCCAGACGTATGACTTATAAAATGATGAACCCAGATTTTTCCCTTCATTATGTCTACAAAGAAAAACATATAATAAATGAATGGCATAGGTTATCTTTCACGAAGTTTCGTGTTAGTGGTCATAACTTAGTTTGTGAGAATGGTCGCTGGAACAGATGGGGACGTGGCCGCTTACCACTGGAAGAGAGACTTTGTTCATGTGGAGCTGTTCAAACTGAACAACATGTTGTGCAACAATGTCCATTAACTAGCAATATTAGACAACAATATAACTTCTATCAAATACAAGATTTGTTTTCTGAATTTTTTTGCCTGAACTGACATGTAAGATTATCCATGAAATCCTATCTGTTTATGATTAACAGGTGCATATGACAGTAATGGGAAATTTATTATATTTGTATTGTGAAAATTTAATTTGACATAATTATGAAAATGGACTGCAGTAAGACAAATTCAGTATATGTATATATGTAATGAATATAAATTGTTAATTGTATTTCTGATTCTGTGGTCAATAAAACTATCTATCTATCTATCTATCTATTGAGAAAGTGTGTGTGGGTGGTTGGGATTAATTAAATTTTCTATTTGTAGTGGATGTGGCAGCTTCCTCGTATATACATGAATATATCAATACTTCGATGAAATGAGAAACAGATAACGTGATCTATACAAGACAGATGACCTGACAAGTTTATGTATGTGTTTAATCGAGTAATAGTTAATCTAACATGTTTGCCTTGGTGTGTATGAGAGAGAGAGAGGGAGAGAGATAGATAGAGATAGATAGAAAGAGATAGAGATAGATAGATAGATAGATAGAGAGAGAGGAAGAGTTACATTTTAATGTTTTTGTGTGTGTGTGACAGACAGAGAGAAACATAACATAAATTTTAAGCTCTGAGTGTAGGAGTCAAAGAGGAATATAATGTAAAGCAGAACCAACCAAGACTGAAGGGGAGAAATCACTGGAACGAGAAAATAATGCATAGAGGCAAATGGAAATGAGAGGGTCACTTAGTTCATGTATATTTAGTTTGTATTCAAAATTCTTGTGTTGTTTTTATATTATGTAATGAAATGGAAATAAAAAAAACATACCGTACGGAGAAACAGAATTTCTTGTGCTCTATGTATAATAATTATGTAATGAAATGGAAGGATAGGGTTATATATTTCTATTGAATTATCTTCAAGGTTGCTTATGATTTATAGTTAAACTGATATGTTTCATGACTTGCTTTGGCTGGCTGTCTGTCTGTCTGGTGAGGTCTGTCTGCCTGTCTGTGTGTCTGTCTGTATACGGACTGACAGGGAAGAAACTAGCGCCACAAATTAAATTATTTCGCAGAGAGAGAGAGAGAGAGAGAGAGAGAAGGAGAGGAGGTGGAAAGATAAGACAAACTTACTGCTGTACTCTTCTCTCTCTCTCTCTCTCTCTCTCTCTCTCTCTCTCTCTCTCTCTCTCTCTCTCTCTCTCTCCATTAAAGTATTTCCAGCCAATCAGTCAGTCAGGCCTTGGTAGATATTAGTTTTCTAAGTAACTCAAACTAATGTTAAACTGACGGCACTTCACCATCGATTCTCAGCTGCCCATTTCACCCCACACATACACACGAAACTCCCTACCCTTCCCCTAACACGAAACTCCCTACCCTTCCCCCAACCACGAAACTCCCTACCCTTCCCCTAACACGAAACTCCCTACCCTTCCCCTAACACGAAACTCCCTACCCTCCCCTAGCACACGACCCCTGCCCTCCCCCAACCACGAAACTCCCTACCCTCCTCCCCCCCCCCCCCCCCACACACACACCTGCAGGTCTCCTTTGCTACTGACGTCAGGCCCAATATTGCCAGCGGGAGCCAATCAGCTGATCGGTTGTAAATAATGTGCGCGTGTGTGTGTGTGTGTATGTATGTATGTGAATGGAAGTTGACGGCCCCGAGGAGGTGAACTTGGTGTATATCAGAATATTGGGTGTTTAAAGGGTTAAGGGGATGTACTGTATAATATATTATTCTTTATATTATCTTATGATGAATTTAATACCCGTTTGTCACTTCCCTTATATATATATATATATATATATATATATATATATATATATATATATATATATATATATATATATATATATGTGTGTGTGTGTGTGTGTGTGTGTGTATGTAAGTAAGTAGTAAGTAAGTAAGTAAAGGTTTATTGCCCTTAAATTTCCAATACATAACATAACATAACACATTTATACAAGGCATAGCCTGTCAAGCCGAAGCTTCCCGACAGACTTGATTACATATTATAACATATGAATGTTCACACTGCAACACGCAGCTAGAGCATAATATGAATAGTAATGAGCAATGCAATAATTGTAGTGATATTTACAAATCCCAAGACAACAATGCAATAGTTATAGTAATATTTACAAATCATAAAATAACAATAATAACAATCAACAATATCATCATCCATACCATAGTAACACACCAAATATACAATATATACAAACTTATTTCAATATTAACTATTTTGGTAGTTATATAAATATGTTTTTATAGATTTTTTAAAAATTGATAAGCTACCATTATAAAGAAGAGTTTTAATTCTTAATGGCAATGAATTCCATAATTGAGGACCGAAGCATAGTACACTGTGTTTAAAAAGAGATGTTCTGAACTGTGGACATATGAGATTGACATTATTACCACGAGTGTTGTATAATGTACATACCACTCTCAAAGGTTGACCTCCACAGTATTGTGTAAGATGTTTGTATATATTTAATAGTACAAAATATTTATGAATGTTTGTGAAATTAAGAAAATTTTGTGTATTTATTATATTTCGTGTGGACTGAAACCTATTCATATAAAATATGCATCTAAAGATTTTATTTTGAGCTATTGATAATTTTTTAATGAAGGACTGCCAGGTACATGCCCAGACTGATACACAATAGGTGATGTGGGGGTAACAAAGTGTATAGTAAATACTAATGAGGGATTCAGGTGTGAGAAAATTACGAATTCTGAATAAAATGCCACACATTCTTGCCAATTTACCTGCAACAAGTGAGATCTGTTGATTCCAATTCATATTCTCATCTATACAAACTCCCAAAAATTTTGTGAATTTTACTCTGTCTAGTGTGTTTCCTTCTATGGTTACAGGAAGAATGCTATGTTGTAGTGAACGGTTTTGAAATAATATATAATTAGTTTTTGCGATATTCAAACTTAAATTATTTATCTTAATCCAATGATTAATTTTTTAATTTTATTTTTATTTTTTTGTGCGTGCGTGCGTGCGTGCGTGCGCGCGCGTGCGCGTGTGTGTGTTGGTTCTGTTAAGCGGAGATTCACTTGTTGGTGAATTGGAATGTTTCAAATTCCTTAAGACTTTGCCAAGAAACAGATCTTCTATGAGTACCATTGAGGGTGTCTGTTTTCTGGTATAGTAATAGAAGGAATCAGCAGCCACACAATTTACCAGCTCCATTTAGTTCAGGAGAAAATTAGGTTTTGGTAAATTTGGAGCAACTGATTCCTCCAAACTATTCCAAGCAACAGAACATCATTATTTTTGCTCATCTGGTCATGTTTCCTGGCATACTTTGAAGGAATCAAGACACTCCAATGTATCAAATAATTAAGCCTATATAATGATCTGCTGTGGATGATGAAGAAGATGGATGTACAGTCGTGGTCAATAATAATCATCTACATATAGGTATCGAAAAACAATTTACTGTCTAATGTTTTCACGTTTACATATAATATTATTGTTTTAAGTATTGTGTAGCTGCTTGTATTAAACTAAAAGATGGTAGTTACCCTATTTATTGAAAAGTTTATCATCTTAGGAACAGAGGGAAGCTGTCAAACTCTTACATGAGTTACCCCCCTATATGGATGATTATATTTCACCACGACTGTATGTATGTATGGATGGATGAGTGGTGTTGCTTAGGTAAGGTTGGTGGTGTGGTAGTATAGAGGCAACAACATTGGTAGTGTTAATGATGATGTGGTATTCTGTGTGTGGTGTGTGTGTGTGTGTGGCATGGTGTGGGATGCGTGTGTGTGTGTGGTGTGTGTGTGTGTGTGGCATGGTGTGGGATGCATGTGTGTGTGTGGTGTGTGTGTGTGTGTGGTGTGTGGCATGGTGTGGGATGCGTGTGTGTATGTGGTGTGTGTGTGTGTGGCATGGTGTGGGATGCGTGTGTGTGTGAGTGTGTGTGTGTGTGTGGCATAGTGTGGGATGTGTGTGTGTGTATCTTAAAAATTGCAACCTTTCCAAACTTTCAAAAAATCACAGAAAATATTCCATGTTCATTCCATGATAAAATGTGGCATCTTCACTACCTGGTGTGACATCAGATTGGGGGGTGGGGGCAGGTGGAGCGGCGAGCGAAGCGAGCCGCGAGTGGGTGGGGTGGAGGGGCGAGCACAGCGAGCAGGGGTAGAGGGGCGAGCGCAGTGAGCCGTGATTTTGGGGGGCTGGGGCGAGCGTAGCGAGCAGCGCCGCAGGCAAAGCCCAGTGCTTGTCATGATAAAAAAAAAAATTATAGCAGACAATCTTTTTATTTTCGTCGAGGTTTGTTCTTTCCGTCAAGCCAGGCGGAAACGAGCGAATGAGGGCAGGGAGGGAGGGTGAGAGGAGGGAGGAATGGTGGGAGGGTGAGAGGAGGTAGAGAAGGAGGAAAGGAAGGGTTTGGAGAGAAGGGAGGGATGGAGGAAAGGGTTTAGAGAGAAGGGAAGGAGGGAGGGGAAAGGAAGGACAGGCAGGGGAAGAGGGAGGGAAGGGTGTAGAGAGAAGGGAGGGAGGGGAAAGGACAGGCAGGGAGAGAGGGAGAGAGGGGAAAGGAGGGCAGGGAGAGAGGGAGGGAAGGGTGTAGAGAGAAGGGAGGGAGGGGAAAGGAAGGACAGGCAGGGAGAGAGGGAGGGAAGGGTGGAGGGAGGGTGGGGAAAGGACAGACAGGGAGAGAGGGAGGGAAGGGTGTAGGGAGGGAGGAAGGGAAAGGACAGGCAGGGAGAAAAGGAGGGAGGGGAAAGGAGGGCAGGGTGGGAGTGAGGGCTGGGGAGGGAACTATAGGGACTGAAAGGGAGCAGGGTGGTAGGGAAAGGAGGAAAGATGGATGGCAGGAAAGGGAAACATGCAGGGAAGAGAGGGAAAATGGATGACATGGAAAGAAGGAAGGGAGGGGAAGGAGGTAGGGAGAAATGCAGGGGAGGGAGGGAAAGAAGGGAGATAGGGAGACATGCAGGGAATGGAGGTAGGGAGAAATGGAGGGGAGGGAGGAAGGTAGGCTTAGTGAAGATGAAACCAAGTTCAATATTTACTCCCCAACTTTTACTATTTCCATCTTTTTTAGAGGGTCGAGTCGGAGGTAATTTAGGCTTTGTGAGGATTAATTATAGCTATATTTAAAAGTGTTCAAGAAAGAATGTGTGTAAGGGAGTGAAAGAGAGAAAGGGACAGAAAGACAGTTAAGAGGGAAATAATACACACACACACGTTTTGCATGAGGTAGGTTAGGTGGTTGTGCTGAACCAAGGCCCCCGTGAACTAGTTTGCCAGAGAATATTCATGGTATTCCATTGAGCCTGGGTTGTACGGACCTGCTGTGGTGGTGATGGTGGTGGTGGTGGTTAGGGTTGTGTGGTTATGTTATGATGGTGTTTTGTGGTGGTTGGTGGAGCATGTGTGTGTGGGTGGGGTGTTATGGTATGTTTGGGTGTGTGGGTGGTGTGTTGTGGTGTGTGTGTGTGGATGGTGGTGAGGTGTTGTGGGGTGTGTGTGGGTGGGGTGTTGTGGTGTGTTAGGGTGGTGAGGTGTTGTAGTGTGTGTGTTGTGGTGTGTTAGGGTGGTGAGGTGTTGTAGTGTGTGTGGGTGGGGTGTTGTGGTGTGTTAGGGTGGTGAGGTGAGGTAGTGTGTGTGTTGTGGTGTGTTAGGGTGGTGAGGTGTTGTAGTGTGTGTGGGTGGGGTGTAGTGCGTGTGGTTGCTGGTGGGGTGTTGTAGTGTGTGTGGGCTACGGTAGGGTTTTGTAGTGGTTGGAGAGTAGCATACTGTTTTATATTAGTGTTTGTGTGGTGCTGATATGGATGTAGTTGTGTAGTGGTAGAGTGATAGCTATGTGGTCGTTGTGTGGTGATGGTGTGATGTTTTGGTGGTGGAAGAGTAGTACTGCCCTTGTTTACCCTCAGTTATGGTTTCTATATATTATGATCTGGTGGTGTTCATTCCCATATCACAAAGAAAATCGTAAACCATCAAGCCAATATCGAGGCCTAG
>JAWZYT010001738.1:47500-57500 GCA_034508575.1 Petrolisthes manimaculis
GGCTTATAAGGAGGTGAAAGGATAAAGGGAGTAGGAGGAGGAGGAGGAGGTGGAAGGAGAACAAGAGAAGGAGGAGGAGGTGAAAGGAGAAAGAAAGGAGGAGGGGGAGGAGGAAGAGAATGGAAAAGATTAGTGGGGAAAAAGAAGGAGACTTAGAAGAAGGGGAAATAGAAATTGAGAAGGAAAAGACGAAAGAGGAAGAGGAAGAACGGGTGAGAGAAGGAGGGAGGCAGAAGGGAAATGCGTCTGCCTCTGCCTGCATGTTTGATCAGAGGAGAAGGCTGCATGGGGACTGGATGGGTACCCTCCTCTTCTTCCTCTTCTTCTTTTTGCTTCTTCTCTTCTCCTTTTTGTTACTACCTTCTCCTCCTTTTCCTTCCTTCCTTCCCTAATTCTTTTCTTATCTATATGCCGCCTGCTCTGGAAATGTGTTCGGTATATTTTCTCATAATAAAACTCAAGCCAACAACTCTGTTTATAAATGCATAAGGCTTTTAAACCGAAGAGGGACAGTTGTTAGGTCGACCCACATTATTCCCAAGTCTCTCACAGTGTAGTGCAATAAGGTGGTGTGTTGTACAAGAGGAAGTATGTGTACAGCACCAATTCTGCCAAGGTATAGGGAAGGTGGGGGGGGGGAGGTTAATGTATTACAGAAGAGAGTGCTATACCAAGTCTCTCATTGTCTAGTACACCTTAAGGAGAGAGTGAGAGAGAGAGAGTACCCAGTTATGTAGTTACCATGATGATTATGTAAGTTAATAATAATAATAATAATAATAATAATAATAATAATAATAATAATAATAATAATAATAATAATAATTAATAGTAATTAATAAGTCCTCCTATACATCACGCCAATCCCTACCAAAACACATAGATGAGGGCGAAGAAAGAAGGAGGAAAAAAAGTGGAAGGGACAGCCAAACCAAGTCAAATAAAAATGGCCTTCCTTCACTCTACTACTTCCTCGTAATAATAAATCTGACAACTTTATCCATTGTTCCTTATCATATTCTATCTTCGCCTCATTCACTCCTTCAAAGCCAATTCTGATATATTGGCCTTGTACTTATCTATCTCCTTCATGATTCTCTACCATTTTTTATTGTTAGTTTTCTCTGTGATTCTTTTTGAGGGTCAATGTGCAAAATTTAGGAGTCTCGGGTCATTTGTTGCATATCGTTTATTATTATTATTATTATTATTATTATTATTATTATTATTATTACCAGATTTTTTTACAGAGTTTCGTGTCCCTCATTATGTAACTCCTGAATCTCACTTTATTTCTCTCTCTCTCTCTCTCTCTCTCTCTCTCTCTCTCTCTCTCTCTCTCTCTCTCTGTGCGCGCGCGCGTGTGTGTATGTGTGTGTGTGTGTGTGTGTGTGTGTACATATATAAGTTCATTTTCTGTTTATCTATCTATACACCTGTTTATATTTCTCTCCCAATGGCTCCCCTCCCGCTAAAGTTCTCACCCCACCCTCTCTCCTCCTCCACCTCCCACATGCCCCCTTCCCCTTAAAGTTATCTCCCCCCTTCCCTCCTCCTTCTCCACTTCTCACATGCCCCCTTCTCTCCTCCTCCACCTCTCACATCCCTCCCTCCCCCCTAAAGTTCACCCCTCCCCTTCCCTATCCCCACCTGCTTCAAGTAATCAACAAAAACACTTCGTTGCCTCGTTTCCCACTGATCAAATTGACACTGTAATAATCTCATAGGTGTGTTAGAGGGAGCGATAGGCTCAGTTGGGAAGGTGTATTGTAATTATGGTGTGTATATGGAGAGAGAGAGAGAGAGAGAGAGAGAGAGAGAGAGAGAGAGAGAGAGAGAGAGAGAGAATTTTTGATTGATTGATGGATATTTGGCGCTGCAACATATTGTCACGCAACACCACCTACTGTATATGGAAGGAGCTTGTTTCGTGGCAAGGTCAGGAAGAATCAGAAGCCTCCAATTTTTATACACGATCACAGGATCCTTAAAGGTAGAGTATTTTGTTAGTGAATTTAGAAGTTCTCTTATTTCTCTTAACTATGCCATGTAACAGATCTGCTATTAGTACAGTCTCTTACATTTCCGACTAGGCCACTCAATGTTTAGTTATCATAAATGTGGCAACAGTGTGTGTGTGTGTGTGTGTGTGTTAGTTTGGGTGTGCATACTTGAAAACATAAATACACACACACACACACACACACACTTACATACAAAGACAACACACACACACTTACATACAAAGACAACATACACACATTTACATACAGAGACAACACACACACGTACACACACACAATAACACACATACACACGCGTACACACACACACATACACACCTTTCCTCACACTTGCTAGTTGTTACTGGGGAGGGTGTTACTGGGGAGGTTGTTACTGGGTGGTGGGTGTTACTGGGTGGTGGGTGTTACTGGGTGGTGGGTGTTACTGGGGAGGTTGTTACTGGGTGGTGGGTGTTACTGGGTGGTGGGTGTTACTGGGTGGTGGGTGTTACTGGGTGGTGGGTGTTACTGGGTGGTGGGTGTTACTGGGGAGGGTGTTACTGGGTGGTGGGTGTTACTGGGTGGTGGGTGTTACTGGGTGGTGGGTGTTACTGGGTGGTGGGTGTTACTGGGTGGTGGGTGTTACTGGGTGGAGGGTGTTACTGGGTGGTGGGTGTTACTGGGTGGTGGGTGTTACTGGGTGGAGGGTGTTACTGGAGAGGGTGTTACTGGGGAGGGTGTTACTGGGTGGAGGGTGTTACTGGGTGGTGGGTGTTACTGGGTGGTGGGTGTTACTGGGTGGTGGGTGTTACTGGAGAGGGTGTTACTGGGGAGGGTGTTACTGGGGAGGGTGTTACTGGGTGGTGGGTGTTACTGGGTGGTGGGTGTTACTGGGTGGTGGGTGTTACTGGAGAGGGTGTTACTGGGTGGTGGGTGTTACTGGGTGGTGGGTGTTACTGGGTGGAGGGTGTTACTGGGTGGTGGGTGTTACTGGGTGGAGGGTGTTACTGGGTGGTGGGTGTTACTGGGTGGTGGGTGTTTCTGGGGAGGGTGTTACTGGGTGGTGGGTGTTACTGGGTGGAGGGTGTTACTGGGTGGTGGGTGTTACTGGGGAGGGTGTTACTGGGTGGTGGGTGTTACTGGGTGGAGGGTGTTACTGGGGAGGGTGTTACTGGGTGGTGGGTGTTACTGGGTGGTGGGTGTTACTGGGTGGTGGGTGTTACTGGGTGGTGGGTGTTACTGGGTGGAGGGTGTTACTGGGTGGTGGGTGCTACTGGGTGGTGGGTGTTACTGGGTGGTGGGTGTTACTGGGGAGGGTGTTACTGGGTGGTGGGTGTTACTGGGTGGAGGGTGTTACTGGGTGGTGGGTGTTACTGGGTGGAGGGTGTTACTGGGGAGGGTGTTACTGGGTGGTGGGTGTTACTGGGTGGTGGGTGTTACTGGGTGGTGGGTGTTACTGGGTGGTGGGTGTTACTGGGTGGTGGGTGTTACTGGGTGGAGGGTGTTACTGGGTGGTGGGTGTTACTGGGTGGAGGGTGTTACTGGGTGGAGGGTGTTACTGGGTGGTGGGTGTTACTGGGTGGTGGGTGTTACTGGGTGGAGGGTGTTACTGGGTGGTGGGTGTTACTGGGTGGTGGGTGTTACTGGGGAGGGTGTTACTGGGTGGTGGGTGTTACTGGGTGGAGGGTGTTACTGGGTGGTGGGTGTTACTGGGGAGGGTGTTACTGGGTGGTGGGTGTTACTGGGTGGAGGGTGTTACTGGGTGGTGGGTGTTACTGGGTGGTGGGTGTTACTGGGTGGAGGGTGTTACTGGGTGGTGGGTGTTACTGGGTGGTGGGTGTTACTGGGTGGTGGGTGTTACTGGGGAGGGTGTTACTGGGTGGTGGGTGTTACTGGGTGGAGGGTGTTACTGGGTGGTGGGTGTTACTGGGTGGTGGGTGTTACTGGGTGGTGGGTGTTACTGGAGAGGGTGTTACTGGGGAGGGTGTTACTGGGTGGTGGGTGTTACTGGGTGGAGGGTGTTACTGGGGAGGTTGTTACTGGGTGGTGGGTGTTACTGGGTGGTGGGTGTTACTGGGGAGGGTGTTACTGGGTGGTGGGTGTTACTGGGTGGTGGGTGTTACTGGGTGGTGGGTGTTACTGGGGAAGTTGTTACTGGGTGGTGGGTGTTACTGGGTGGTGGGTGTTACTGGGTGGTGGGTGTTACTGGGTGGTGGGTGTTACTGGGTGGTGGGTGTTACTGGGTGGAGGGTGTTACTGGGTGGTGGGTGTTACTGGGTGGTGGGTGTTACTGGGGAGAGTGTTACTGGGTGGTGGGTGTTACTGGGTGGAGGGTGTTACTGGGTGGTGGGTGTTACTGGGTGGAGGGTGTTACTGGGGAGGTTGTTACTGGGTGGTGGGTGTTACTGGGTGGTGGGTGTTACTGGGTGGTGGGTGTTACTGGGTGGTGGGTGTTACTGGGTGGAGGGTGTTACTGGGGAGGGTGTTACTGGGTGGTGGGTGTTACTGGGTGGTGGGTGTTACTGGGTGGTGGGTGTTACTGGGTGGTGGGTGTTACTGGGTGGTGGGTGTTACTGGGGAGGGTGTTACTGGGTGGAGGGTGTTACGGGGTGGTGGGTGTTACTGGGTGGTGGGTGTTACTGGGGAGGGTGTTACTGGGTGGTGGGTGTTACTGGGTGGTGGGTGTTACTGGGTGGAGGGTGTTACTGGGTGGTGGGTGTTGCTGGGTGGTGGGTGTTACTGGGGAGGGTGTTACTGGGTGGTGGGTGTTACTGGGTGGAGGGTGTTACTGGGTGGTGGGTGTTACTGGGTGGTGGGTGTTACTGGGTGGTGGGTGTTACTGGAGAGGGTGTTACTGGGGAGGGTGTTACTGGGTGGTGGGTGTTACTGGGTGGAGGGTGTTACTGGGGAGGGTGTTACTGGGTGGTGGGTGTTACTGGGTGGAGGGTGTTACTGGGTGGAGGGTGTTACTGGATGGTGGGTGTTACTGGGTGGTGGGTGTTACTGGGTGGTGGGTGTTACTGGGTGGTGGGTGTTACTGGGTGGTGGGTGTTACTGGGTGGTGGGTGTTACTGGGGAGGGTGTTACTGGGGAGGTTGTTACTGGGTGGTGGGTGTTACTGGGTGGTGGGTGTTACTGGGTGGTGGGTGTTACTGGGTGGTGGGTGTTACTGGGTGGTGGGTGTTACTGGGTGGTGGGTGTTACTGGGTGGAGGGTGTTACTGGGTGGTGGGTGTTACTGGGTGGAGGGTGTTACTGGGTGGTGGGTGTTACTGGGTGGTGGGTGCTACTGGGTGGAGGGTGTTACTGGGGAGGGTGTTACTGGAGAGGGTGTTACTGGGTGGTGGGTGTTACTGGGTGGTGGGTGTTACTGGGTGGAGGATGTTACTGGAGAGGGTGTTACTGGGTGGTGGGTGTTACTGGGTGGTGGGTGTTACTGGGTGGTGGGTGTTACTGGGTGGTGGGTGTTACTGGAGAGGGTGTTACTGGGGAGGGTGTTACTGGGTGGTGGGTGTTACTGGGTGGAGGATGTTACTGGAGAGGGTGTTACTGGGGAGGGTGTTACTGGGTGGTGGGTGTTACTGGGTGGTGGGTGTTACTGGGTGGAGGGTGTTACTGGGGAGGGTGTTACTGGGTGGTGGGTGTTACTGGGTGGTGGGTGTTACTGGGTGGTGGGTGTTACTGGGTGGTGGGTGTTACTGGGTGGTGGGTGTTACTGGGTGGTGGGTGTTACTGGGGGAGGGTGTTACTGGGTGGAGAGTGTTACTGGGTGGTGGGTGTTACTGGGTGGTGGGTGTTACTGGGTGGTGGGTGTTACTGGGTGGTGGGTGTTACTGGGTGGAGGGTGTTACTGGGTGGTGGGTGTTACTGGGTGGTGGGTGTTACTGGGGAGGGTGTTACTGGGTGGAGGGTGTTACTGGGGAGGGTGTTACTGGGTGGTGGGTGTTACTGGGTGGTGGGTGTTACTGGGTGGAGGGTGTTACTGGGTGGTGGGTGTTACTGGGTGGAGGGTGTTACTGGGTGGTGGGTGTTACTGGGTGGTGGGTGTTACTGGGTGGTGGGTGTTACTGGGTGGAGGGTGTTACTGGGTGGTGGGTGTTACTGGGTGGAGGGTGTTACTGGGTGGAGGGTGTTACTGGGTGGTGGGTGTTACTGGGTGGTGGGTGTTACTGGGTGGAGGGTGTTACTGGGGGGTGGTTGTTACTGGGTGGTGGGTGTTACTGGGGAGGGTGTTACTGGGTGGTGGGTGTTACTGGGTGGAGGGTGTTACTGGGGGGTGGGTGTTACTGGGTGGTGGGTGTTACTGGGGAGGGTGTTACTGGGGAGGGTGTTACTGGGTGGTGGGTGTTACTGGGTGGTGGGTGTTACTGGGTGGTGGGTGTTACTGGGGAGGGTGTTACTGGGTGGAGGGTGTTACTGGGTGGTGGGTGTTACTGGGTGGTGGGTGTTACTGGGGAGGGTGTTACTGGGTGGTGGGTGTTACTGGGTGGAGGGTGTTACTGGGTGGTGGGTGTTACTGGGTGGTGGGTGTTACTGGGTGGAGGGTGTTACTGGGGAGGTTGTTACTGGGTGGTGGGTGTTACTGGGTGGTGGGTGTTACTGGGTGGTGGGTGTTACTGGGTGGTGGGTGTTACTGGGTGGTGGGTGTTACTGGGTGGTGGGTGTTACTGGGTGGTGGGTGTTACTGGGTGGTGGGTGTTACTGGGTGGTGGGTGTTACTGGGTGGAGGGTGTTACTGGGGAGGGTGTTACTGGGTGGTGGGTGTTACTGGGTGGTGGGTGTTACTGGGGAGGGTGTTACTGGGTGGTGGGTGTTACTGGGTGGAGGGTGTTACTGGGTGGTGGGTGTTACTGGGTGGTGGGTGTTACTGGGTGGTGGGTGTTACTGGGTGGAGGGTGTTACTGGGTGGTGGGTGTTACTGGGGAGGGTGTTACTGGGTGGTGGGTGTTACTGGGTGGAGGGTGTTACTGGGTGGAGGGTGTTACTGGGTGGTGGGTGTTACTGGGTGGTGGGTGTTACTGGGGAGGGTGTTACTGGGTGGTGGGTGTTACTGGGTGGAGGGTGTTACTGGGTGGTGGGTGTTACTGGGTGGTGGGTGTTACTGGGTGGTGGGTGTTACTGGAGAGGGTGTTACTGGGGAGGGTGTTACTGGGTGGTGGGTGTTACTGGGTGGAGGGTGTTACTGGGGAGGGTGTTACTGGGTGGTGGGTGTTACTGGGTGGAGGGTGTTACTGGGTGGAGGGTGTTACTGGGTGGTGGGTGTTACTGGGTGGTGGGTGTTACTGGGTGGTGGGTGTTACTGGGTGGTGGGTGTTACTGGGTGGTGGGTGTTACTGGGTGGTGGGTGTTACTGGGTGGTGGGTGTTACTGGGTGGTGGGTGTTACTGTGGAGGGTGTTACTGGGGAGGTTGTTACTGGGTGGTGGGTGTTACTGGGTGGTGGGTGTTACTGGGTGGTGGGTGTTACTGGATGGTGGGTGTTACTGGGTGGTGGGTGTTACTGGGTGGTGGGTGTTACTGGGTGGAGGGTGTTACTGGGTGGTGGGTGTTACTGGGTGGAGGGTGTTACTGGGTGGTGGGTGTTACTGGGTGGTGGGTGTTACTGGGTGGAGGGTGTTACTGGGGAGGGTGTTACTGGAGAGGGTGTTACTGGGTGGTGGGTGTTACTGGGTGGTGGGTGTTACTGGGTGGAGGGTGTTACTGGAGAGGGTGTTACTGGGTGGTGGGTGTTACTGGGTGGTGGGTGTTACTGGGTGGTGGGTGTTACTGGGTGGTGGGTGTTACTGGAGAGGGTGTTACTGGGGAGGGTGTTACTGGGTGGTGGGTGTTACTGGGTGGAGGGTGTTACTGGAGAGGGTGTTACTGGGGAGGGTGTTACTGGGTGGAGGGTGTTACTGGGTGGTGGGTGTTACTGGGTGGAGGGTGTTACTGGGTGGTGGGTGTTACTGGGTGGAGGGTGTTACTGGGTGGTGGGTGTTACTGGGTGGTGGGTGTTACTGGGTGGTGGGTGTTACTGGGTGGTGGGTGTTACTGGGTGGAGGGTGTTACTGGGGAGGGTGTTACTGGGTGGTGGGTGTTACTGGGTGGTGGGTGTTACTGGGTGGTGGGTGTTACTGGGTGGTGGGTGTTACTGGGTGGTGGGTGTTACTGGGTGGTGGGTGTTACTGGGGGGAGGGTGTTACTGGGTGGAGAGTGTTACTGGGTGGTGGGTGTTACTGGGTGGTGGGTGTTACTGGGTGGTGGGTGTTACTGGGTGGTGGGTGTTACTGGGTGGTGGGTGTTACTGGGTGGAGGGTGTTACTGGGTGGTGGGTGTTACTGGGTGGTGGGTGTTACTGGGTGGTGGGTGTTACTGGGTGGAGGGTGTTACTGGGGAGGGTGTTACTGGGTGGTGGGTGTTACTGGGTGGTGGGTGTTACTGGGTGGTGGGTGTTACTGGGTGGTGGGTGTTACTGGGTGGAGGGTGTTACTGGAGAGGGTGTTACTGGGGAGGGTGTTACTGGGTGGTGGGTGTTACTGGGTGGTGGGTGTTACTGGGTGGTGGGTGTTACTGGGTGGAGAGTGTTACTGGGTGGTGGGTGTTACTGGGTGGTGGGTGTTACTGGAGAGGGTGTTACTGGGGAGGGTGTTACTGGGGAGGGTGTTACTGGGTGGTGGGTGTTACTGGGGGGAGGGTGTTACTGGAGAGGGTGTTACTTGGAAGACTGTTACTAGGGAGGCATTACTGTAGGTGTTACTGGGGACGTGTTACTGGGGACTAGCTTTAATAAGGAATGGTTACAGTTACTGGGATATGTTATGTTACTGGGAGCTATAGGTTGTTTCCGAGAGCAACTGAATCCTCCAAACTATTCCAAGCAACAAAACACCATTATTTTTATTAATGTTTTCTCTTCTGGTTCTGTTTCCTGGCATACTTTGAAGCAATTAAGGCACTCCAATGTAACAATAAAAAGAATTACCACTTTAATGTGGACTGTTGTGAGGAGTGTGTGTTTGTGTGAGTGTGTGTGTGTGTATGTGTGTGTGTGTGTGTGTGTGTATGTATGTGTATGTGTGTGTGTGTGTGTGCGTGCGTGTGTGTGTGTGTGTGTTCGTGCGTGCGTGCGTGCGTGCCTGCATGCGTGCGTGCGTGCGTGCGTGCGTGCGTGCGTGCGTGCGTGTGTGTGTGTGTGTGTGTGTGTGTGTGTGTGTGGCCAAAAACACAACATGATCACAACCAACAGGAATAATCATCCACCCATCTGAAAAAAAAGATAATAATAAAAAAATCAATAAAAAAATAATCTGCAACTGGATCTTACTTTTTACTTACTTTACTTACTTTTTACTTACGTGAAGATGGTCAGGAGGCAATATTGTTTCTCCCTTATCGTCTGCTTGGAACTGTACACACACACACACACACACACACACACACACACACACACACACACACACACACATATCTTTTAACACGTATAGCTCTCTTCCACTCCACACCCACAGACCCTAATCAAAGGAACAAATGACAAAGGGAGACGACGAGTGGGGGTCGCCGCTCCCCTGGGTACACTTGCCTGGTTCCTGTGAATAGTGAGGGAGGAAATTAGTCCCGTCACATTTTCTCATCATCCCTTTCACTCTCTGCCCTGACGTACCCCTAATCTTCTCTTCGTCCTACTCCCTTCCTTTTCTGCCCTGACGTACCCCTAATCTTCTCTTCGTCCTACTCCTACTCCCTTCTCTTCTTTCTTTTCTCCCCTGACGTACCCCTAATCTTCTTCGTCCTACTCCTCCTCCCTAATCCTCCCTCCCTCCCCTGATGTGCCTCTACTCTTCTTATTCTTCTCCTCCTTTTCTCCCTCTCTCTTTTAGTCTTCCTCTGCCTTATTGAAGTTCATTCTGTGGATATGCCAGTATAAAGGCAAATCGTTAAGGGTACATAAGAGTGCTTTGATACCTCCAAACTATGCCAGGAAACAGGACCAGACTACCAAAAATAATGGTGGCTTGTTGCC
>JAWZYT010001738.1:62500-210000 GCA_034508575.1 Petrolisthes manimaculis
ACTTATATATATATAAGCCAGTAGACACACACATAACATAATAATGCTGGTGACAAAGGTTCTATTGGTTTTATCTATCATGAGTTGAGAGAGAACTATATATATTCATAATTATTTAAACATTGTAATAGTTCCATCAAGTAATACATTGGATGCTCAGTTGAGGTTTCATCAAACATGTTAATAATGAAGCTGGAAACTATTATCAACATTTCTTAAAATTAATCTTTATTGAAGGCGTATTAAGGTGTGAAATCCTGTGTTTCCCATCATACAACACCTTCCCAATACTCACACTGTTGTATTTATTGCCGTATTGGTTTTTACTGTCTTCTGCTACAAGGTTGATATTAGTGTGACTTTCCATAATTATACACTCTACCACTACTCACACCATTGTATTTGATGCCGTGTTGGTCTTTATTATCTTCTGCTACAAGGTTGATATTAGTGTGACTTTCCATAATTATACACTCTACCACTACTCAAACCATTGTATTTGATGCCGTGTTGGTCTTTATTGTCTTCTGCTACAAGGTTGATATTAGTGTGAATCTCTATATACACATTGCCTTGTGAACTGACTGACTGCACCACCTTACACATCTTCAAGTCATCAGGACTACCAACATGTTGCAGAGGGAATATTTCCACACTCAGTCTTCAGAACCCTTACCAATTTAATGCTTTTCAACCAACTCATAATCCTCTTCGAGTATTTGAGACTAGAGTGATAGTGAAGTCAGAATGAAGTGAAAGTGAAGTGAGAGTGGAGTGATAGTGAAGTCAGAATGAAGTGAAAGTGAAGTGAGAGTGGAGTGATAGTGAAGTCAGAGTGAAGTCAGAGTGGACAGAGAATGAAGTGAGAGGAGTGATAGTGAAGTGAGAGTGGAGAGAAAGACAGGAAAGAAGAGTGAGAGTGAAGGGAGAGTGTGAAGACTGGTGGTGTTAGAGTGAGAGTAAATATTATTGCCAATTTTATTAATATAAAGTTAAATTATTTTAATATGAAGTTCAGTTTTTTTAATATGAAGTTCAGTTTTTTTAATATGAAAGTCAGTTTTGTTAATATGAAGTTCAGTTTTTTTTATTATGAAAGTCAGTTTTTTTTATTATGCAAGTCAGTTTTTTTTAATATGAAAGCAACTTTTTTTTAAATTTGAAGTTCATCTTTTTAAATTTGAAGTTCATCTTTTTAAATTTGAAGCTCATCTTTTTAATTTGAAGTTCATCTTTTTAAATTTGAAGGTGAAAAGGTGGTCCTCATGGAAGTGTGACCAGATGTACAGTTGCTAAAAAAGGTATTGCGACAAATATTGATAGAACTTTAACCCTAGTAATATCCACAACTATTTGTATGGACTATATGCATGTATAACAGGAGGAAATATACATATCCTTCTATAATACATACTCATAATCCCTACAAACATCTATGAACATTAATATATTTAATGTTGTATCAGTAGTTGTTGCAATACCTTTTTTTGGCAACAGATGAGCAAAAATAATGATGTTCTGTTGCTTGGAATAGTTTGGAGGAATCAGTTGCTCCAAATTTACCAACACCTAATTTTCTTCTTAATTAAAGGGAGATTGTCTTGCTGGTAAATTATGTGGCTACTGATTCCTCCTATTACTATACCAGAAAACAGACCCCCTCAATGGTACTCATAGAAGATCTGTTTCTTGGCATATATAGTCTCAAGGAATTTGAAACATTCCAATTCACCAACAAGTTAATCTCTGCTTAACAGAACCAACACACACACACACACACACACACACATATATATATATATATATATATATATATATATATATATATATATATATATATATAAGGGAAGTGACAAGTGGGTGTTAAATTCAGCATAAGATAATATAAAGAATAATATATTATACACTACATCCCCTCAACCCTTTAAACACACCCAATATTATGATATACACCAAGTTCACCTCCTCGGGGCCATCAACTTCCATTCACATGCATACATACACACACACACACACACACACACATGCGCACATTATTTACAACCGATCAGCTGATTGGCTCCCGCTGGCAATATTGGGCCTGACGTCAGTAGCAAAGGAGACCTGCAGGTGTGTGTGTGTGTGTGTGTGGGAGGGGGGGAGGGGAGGAAGGTAGGGAGTTTCGTGTTAGGGGAAGGGTAGGGAGTTTCGTGTTAGGGGAAGGGTAGGGAATTTCGTGTTGGGGGAAGGGTAGGGAGTTTCGTGTTAGGGGAAGGTAGGGAGTTTCGTGTTAGGGGAAGGGTAGGGAGTTTCGTGTTAGGGGAAGGGTAGGGAGTTTCGTGTTAGGGGAAGGGTAGGGAATTTCGTGTTGGGGGAAGGGTAGGGAGTTTCGTGTTAGGGGAAGGTAGGGAGTTTCGTGTTAGGGGAAGGGTAGGGAGTTTCGTGTTAGGGGAAGGGTAGGGAGTTTCGTGTTAGGGGAAGGGTAGGGAGTTTCGTGTTAGGGGAAGGGTAGGGAGTTTCGTGTTAGGGGAAGGGTAGGGAATTTCGTGTTAGGGGAAGGGTAGGGAGTTTCGTGTTAGGGGAAGGGTAGGGAGTTTCGTGTTAGGGGAAGGGTAGGGAGTTTCGTGTTAGGGGAAGGGTAGGGAGTTTCGTGTTAGGGGAAGGGTAGGGAGTTTCGTGTTAGGGGAAGGGTAGGGAGTTTCGTGTTAGGGGAAGGGTAGGGAATTTCGTGTTAGGGGAAGGGTAGGGAGTTTCGTGTTAGGGGAAGGGTAGGGAGTTTCGTGTTAGGGGAAGGGTAGGGAGTTTCGTGTTAGGGGAAGGGTAGGGAGTTTCGTGTTAGGGGAAGGGTAGGGAGTTTCGTGTTAGGGGAAGGGTAGGGAGTTTCGTGTTAGGGGAAGGGTAGGGAGTTTTGTGGTTGGGGAAGGGTAGGGAGTTTCGTGTTAGGGGAAGGGTAGGGAGTTTCGTGTTAGGGGAAGGGTAGGGAGTTTCGTGTTAGGGGAAGGGTAGGGAGTTTCGTGTTAGGGGAAGGGTAGGGAATTTCGTGTTAGGGGAAGGGTAGGGAGTTTCGTGTGTATGTGTGGGGTGAAATGGGCAGCTGAGAATCGATGGTGAAGTGACGTCAGTTTAACATTAGTTTGAGTTACTTAGAAAACTAATATCTACCAAGGCCTGACTGACTGATTGGCTGGAAACACTTTAATGGAGAGAGAGAGAGAGAGAGAGAGAGAGAGAGAGAAGCAGTAAGTTTGTCTTATCTTTCCACCTCCTCTCCTTCTCTCTCTCTCTCTCTCTCTCTCTCTCTCTGCGAAAGAATTTAATTTGTGGCGCTAGTTTCTTCCCTGTCAGTCCGTGTACAGACAGACACACAGACAGACAGACAGACCTCACCAGACATCCATCACCGTATGTTTCTCCATATTTTTATATTTTTCTGTAACACTATCTTTCCATTTCATTACATAATTATTATAAATAGAGCACAAGAAATTCTGTTTCTCTGTACGTCTCCCCTTCAGTCTTGGTTGGTTTTGTACGTCTCCCCTTCAGTCTGGGTTGGTTCTGTACGTCTCCCCTTCAGTCTTGGTTGGTTCTGTACGTCTCCCCTTCAGTCTGGGTTGGTTCTGTACGTCTCCCCTTCAGTCTTGGTTGGTTCTGTACGTCTCCCCTTCAGTCTGGGTTGGTTCTGTACGTCTCCCCTTCAGTCTGGGTTGGTTCTGTACGTCTCCCCTTCAGTCTTGGTTGGTTCTGTACGTCTCCCCTTCAGTCTGGGTTGGTTCTGTACGTCTCCCCTTCAGTCTGGGTTGGTTCTGTACGTCTCCCCTTCAGTCTGGGTTGGTTCTGTACGTCTCCCCTTCAGTCTTGGTTGGTTCTGTACGTCTCCCCTTCAGTCTGGGTTGGTTCTGTACGTCTCCCCTTCAGTCTGGGTTGGTTCTGTACGTCTCCCCTTCAGTCTTGGTTGGTTCTGCTTTCCATTATATTCCTCTTTGACTCCTACACTCAGAGCTTATAATTTAGGTTATGTTTCTCTCTGTCTGTCACACACACACACACAAACATTCAAATGTAACTCTCTCTCTCTCTCTCTCTCTCTCTCTCTCTCTCTCTCTCTCTCTCTATCTCTATCTATCTCTATCTCTCCCAAGTTGTGGAATGATTTACCACATCACATTGTAACATCTGGAAGTTTACATATGTTTAAGGCTGGACTTAAAAACATATTGTTAAAAACCAACAATTAAGTTTTCTTATTTGACATTTTATATACTAATTTTATGACATTTTATTTTTGGTGATTAGTGGAAACCAGTTTCCTTGTAATAATATTTTATATATGTATGTAACCTTACAGAATAAGCATGATTCATGGAATAAACAATTTGACTTTGACTTTGACTTTGACTCTCTCCCTCTCTCATACACACCAGGGCAAACATGTTAGATTAACTATTACTCGATTAAACACATACATAAACTTGTCAGGTCATCTGTCTTGTATAGATCACGTTATCTGTTTCTCATTTCATCGAAGTATTGATATATTCATGTATATACGAGGAAGCTGCCACATCCACTACAAATAGAAAATTTAATTAAACCCAACCACCCACACACACTTTCTCAATACATGCATACATATACACATAATTATCTTGTATCAGACGTACAGTATATATCATACGATAGGTTAATGAGTTGGAAATATATTAAGATCATTAATGGGATAGTATATTCATGGTACAGTGGAGTGTTTTGATTTCTCTAATGTATGTCAGGAAACAGAACATGATTAACAGATATACGAATCATGACTCAGTTATTGGAATAGCTTGGAGGAATCCGTTGCTCCAGAATTACCAACACTGCACACCTTCCTTAACATGATAAGAAAAGCAATTTTTCAGGGAAATAATATTTTAGCCTGTACATTTTGGCATTCACCTCAGATATTAGTTCATTTGCGAGATGTCTGAATAACTAGTAATATTTTTATATATTTCTAGATCTTCCTTATGTAGAAAGAAGCATAGCTAAAGAACTGAAAAAGAGTGGCTGGGGCCGAAGGGGCACCCAAACCTTTAAAGTATTGCCCACATCATTATCTCAACGGGGTCAGAGTTTGGATGAACCTGTATCACACAAACAACGACCCTATAACTTGCTGATCGAAGACTTCTGAATATTATACTTTTGGTGCTATGAATTATTGGTGTGAGTCATCTGCATCATTCCATTCCTCCGCTGCAGCTGTGGGGTCTAAGACACCTGTGGAAGAGGGTATATAAAGCCCCCAAGGTTAGGTCGTGGTTCAGGTTAACTCCACATAACCAACATCCAGGTTCATCGACGCTCTACCCTTCTTGGATCAGGTGCAGTTACTCTTCTTGTTGTCCCTTCCTCTCCCTTATACCTCTTGAATTAACACAGAATAAATCTATATATATAAAACACTCCGTCTGTGTGCTTAGCCCAGTGTTATTCACTAATTTTTTCACGAGAGCCAAAAGTTCAGGACATATTCAGAGTGAGAGCCGCATAAACCACATGGATAAGCAGAAAAACATATATATGGGAACTAAATTATATAATTATTTTTGTGGGTTTCCATAACCACTAGTTCCTATACAGAGAGCTCGTTCTCTCTCTCTCTCTTTGTGTTGAATAATTATGAAAAATAAAGAATTGCCAGGGCCACTGGGGCTATTCCCATTAGCAATTCTATGAAATGATACATCTGATATGGCATAGTGATGCAATTTATATCTAATACTTTGGACTTTTTCTCTGATCACTGATGATTTCTCTCTCTCTTGGGAGCCGCCAATCAGGTCATTGCGAGCCTCTCAATGAAAATCCCTTGTTTAGTCGCTAGGCACGGCCGCATCAATTGACCTACGGTAAAAATTAATACGTCATTTTAATCAGTTCGAATCCCCAGTGGGGATACAATAGAAAAAAATGTTAACAAATTATACAGCATTGTGACCGGTGTAGTCCCGGGAATGTCCTCAGTCTAATTTTATATTTGGTGGATATATGTTTCTTGAATTATCAGCTTAAAACAACCAAACATTTATGGCTTTCTCAACATAGACTCTATGGTATCAAGGCAGGCCTGGCTCGCATACCCAGTTTAGGAATAAACTCATACCACAAAATGTTGAACACCTAAATTTAATACTAAATCTAAGGACAGTGATTTTTTGTTTTAACCAATGTGGGAGAGGGATCAATCCCAGTACTCCTGCAGCCCAAGCCACTTGGGCCTTGCTATTTAATTGTGGCTGTTACAATGCCACCTTCTGCTGTAGTTGTGTCATGGATAACTTTTATGGTTGTAAAGCTGGCATGGTTTCTCTGGTGGACCAGCAACCACACCGGATAAAGGACTCCTTCCACCCTCCTAATAAGTTCACATACAAATAATTAGAGGAAATTTATTGACAAAACCACATGTAGGCGGACAACGTCGGATATCGCTGCTAATAAAACATAAACATTTACACAATATATGAGTAAACTAAAAAGTTCACATCCCTTCACTGTTTTGCTTACATCCCTTCACTGTTTTGTTCACCTACTGTTCATTGCATTGTTCACATCCCTTCACTGTTTTGTTCACCTACTGTTCATTGCATTGTTCACATCCCTTCACTGTTTTGTTCACCTACTGTTCATTGCATTGTTCACATCCCTTCACTGTTTTGTTCACCTACTGTTCACTGTTTTGCTTACATCCCTTCACTGATTTGTTCACTTATTGTTGACTGCATTGTTCACATCCCTTTACTGTTTTGTTCACTTAATGATCACTTTCCTGTTCGTTGTCCTGTTCAAATACTTATACTGTCTTGTTCATCTATTGTTCACTGTTTTGTTCACATCCCTTTGATGTATTGTTCCCCTAGCTATTGTTCACATCCCTTCACTGCTCTGTCAAAATCACTTCACATTATTGTTAATATTATTTCAATATTTATTAATGATACTGATTCATATATAGAGATTCAACTCACTTGAATTAATAAGCGTATTGTTGTTCACTTCACAACACAGGATGCTGAAGGTGGTAATAGCAGTGGGTCTTCTTGGGGTATTGGTGTTAGCAGACTCCCCGATAGACCTCATGGATCCTGATACAACAGCTAACATGACAATTGATGAGAGAATAACCATCGAGTCACCGAATTATGGAACATCAGACTACCCTGTTAACTATATGTAAGGAATAGACAGCAAAGTGGATCTCCTAATTATATGAATATTTTTGATTGAGCTAAGAAGGAGAACCATGTGTGAATGTATCCTATTCTTCCTTGTTAAACAATTCCATCACAATATCATAAGTCATTAGTATATTGTGTATTTGGATTGTTCTGTACATTACATACATCTTCTGTTGTATCATAGCGAAATATGATTATTTAAATTTGACGCAAAGTTTAACACAATTTTATCAGTGAAACTTAATATTAAGAAAGAAAATGCTAACCAATTTAGCAGTTATTCGCAATTTTTCAGGACATCAATACTAGACTATTGTTTTTACAGGTGTGATTATACCATGATTTGCGAACCTCGGGATAGTACCCAACTGATATTTAGTATGGATTCACAAATATTTGAGCCAAAAGACGCTAGTTCTGGTTGTTACGATTATCTATGGTTACAGGATTACAACGCATCTATTAAGTAAGGAAAACGTTGTTAATTATTATTTCTCCTGGTTTAAAATGTACTACATGTAGATATATCTTGAAGGAATATTTTATTAATAATTTCCACTGTCAATTTGTCTGTTTGTCCCTCTGTCTCACACATACACACATACATAATATAGTAATTGTTTCCTACAATTGCAGGAAATGTTTTGAAAACTTCCACGGTTACACCACTGTTGATGGTTACGTCAAAATTACCTTCAAATCTGACGGAAGCAATGCAGCTGCTGGGTTCAGATATCATGTGTGGTGCCGAGAACAATGCAACCAACAGACATCTACCTCTGCTCCTTCTTCTACCTCTGCCCCATGCAAATAATTGTGGTGTGAGTTGGGACCTGCTTGCCTTATTATATTCAAGATCATTAATAAATTGAGGTGGTGTTAGTGATGGTTGGTGTAGTCAGGTATCGGGTATACGATGACTCCATAAGGTCATCGTACCGTAACTACTGCTTCATCGTCAACACCACCACGGTTATACATACGCACCTACTAACTCCTCTTGTCTCTTACATATATACATACATACTTACTTACATACCTAGGCTACCTACATATTCACCAACCTCTACTCGGGTAAACACACACATTTTACATTAAGAATGAAATCAATAACTGTGTCCTCAGAAAATAATATTCCAAAGTATAATAATGTCATTCACAATACTAACCAGTATTTGTTTCCTATATAGAGTTATATACAATACAGTTGTAGACAAATGAAACAGGTACACTTTAAAACCACAGGCCTCTTATCAAGCATATAGAATAGGACTCATCGCATCTATACACACACACACACACTCACAAACACACACATACATATACACATACACATACACACATACACTCACGCACACATACACAGATACACTCACATACACATACATACATATACACATACACACTCACACACACATACACATACACACACACATACACATACACACACACACATACACACACACATACACATACACACACACACATACACATACACATACATACACACACATACACATACACACATACACATACACACTCACACTCACTCACACACACACATACACATACACATACACACACACACATACACATACACATACATACACACACATATACACATACACACATACACATACACACTCACACTCACTCACACACACACACACACACACACACACTCACACACACACACACACACACACACACACACAGCGTTTCATCCTACCATATGTTCAATGAGTGGTCCCGTTTCAGGTGTGTCGGTTTCATATGTCCCCAACTATATGTATGTATATATTCATGTAGCCTAAATAAGTATACAAGTCAATAAGAATGTATACATGAATGGATGTATATTATATGTATGCTTAAGTGACCCTGTGATGTAGTCAGAAAATTGGAGGTAAATGAGTCCTTCATATACTGCCATGAAACACTACCTATATTATGGAAGGAGGTTGTTTCATAGCATTGATAGGAGGAATTAAAAGCCTTCAATTCTCATACACGATCATTGGGTCCTTAAGGTGAGAGACAATTAGGTTATATGTTTCTTTTCTGCACATTTATAATAATAATGAATTTGGCCATGTTTGATTCGACTGAATAAGATTATTCTTTTGGGTGTATGTTATTACTCACATATTATTGGATTTTTCCTTAGCACTGACCCTAATAAAATGTTTCAATATTAGTGAGCATTCACCCTAATAAAATGTTTCAATATTAGTTAGTACTCACCCTAATAAAATGTTTCAATATTAGTTAGTACTCACCCTAATAAAATGTTTCAAAATTAGTTAATACTTTTTTATTACTGACCCTATTAAAATGTTTCATTATAAGTTAGTTGTTAGTAAGCACTGACCCAAATAATATGTTTCATTATGAGTTAATTCTTATTAGTTAACACTGACGCTAATGAGATGGTTCATTATGAGTTAGTAGTTAGTAAGCACTGACCCTAATAATATGTTTCATTATGAGTTAGTTGTTATTAGTTAACACTGACCCTAATGAGATGGTTCATTATGAGTTAGTTGTTATTAGTTAACACTGACCCTAATGAGATGGTTCATTATGAGTTAGTTGTTATTAGTTAACACTGACCCTAATGAGATGGTTCATTATGAGTTAATTCTTAGTTAGTTAGTTTAGGCAGTATAGTATTGGTAAATCTGGTGCTACTGATTCTTCCAAACTCTTCCCAGCAACAAGGAGCCATCACTATTTGGGTTACACTGGTCCTGTTTCCTGGCAGACTTTGGAGGAATGAAGGTGCTCCAATGAACCAAAAGTATGATCTATTTTTTAAGATCCTTAATTAATTACCTTTAATTAATATGCTCTGGGGAACGTTGATGATGATATGAAAAATTAATAATAGACAAATTTTACAACGGGCTAAAGAAGACATAACCCACTTATCTCAGCCCCACGACACCATTCCCTGAACACCGTGGGTCCCATCAGGGCAGAGGAGGCGACGTCACTCCCACCGCCTACTATACATAAACATATACAAACACAGACACACACATATACATATATATATATATATATATATATATATATATATATATATATATATATATATATATATATATATATATATATATATATATATATATACTCACACAAAAACACACATGAGACACCATAACAAACTGAAACCGATTTAGGCTTCTAGAGAAAGGTACATAAAGAGTGCAATTCGTTCAGTATCATAAAATGTATTGTAACAGCTAAACTCTGTATAATTCCTCATTTTATCATAGAGACATTTTGCTTATAATTTTTCAAGCAGGTCATCATTCAATTTAATGCATGGAATGTTGAATCACCCTGTAAATAAAATAACTGCTGTAAGAGTAATAATGTTGCCAAAGAAAATAGTGATATAATAAATAATAAAGATTACAAAATAATTGTCAACGGCTACGTCACAACAGTGATTGATGGTGTGACTACTACCATACAGGTGTCATTGTGAAGGATATTACGAACAATTTAGGATGTCGTATTTCGTGTCGTAAGACAAGATACTCAAAACAAATTTCCGACGTCCTAATCGGTTCGTAACTACTTACGACTGTCTTTTCCTCTAGGACATCGGAAAATATTCAGCCAATCAGGTGGCGTCTTTCACGTGGATCCAGCCAATGAAAAGCAAGGAATGCCACAGTGCCAATATGGACCCCATCAGCTGTGTTGTGTAAACATAAAGTAATGCTGGGACGTGAGAAGCGTGTGATGCAGTGACAACAGTATTATCTCTCTTATCGCCTACAGAGAGACTGTCAACAGCAGTAGTAACGTCGCAATAACCAAGGAAAGGAGTGAAATGAGAGTGACAGGTAAGTTTTTAGTAACATCATTGACTATTGACGTTCATAATAACCATTAAATATTAGTTTTTCTATTATATTTATGTACTATATTGCCATTGTGCAGTAGATTGTTTCTTCCATTGTTACTAGTAGGCCTATATAACGGGTTGCCACAATTAAATCCCTGCTGTAGTCTGGTTAGATCAGGTTAATTACCAAAATTTGACTTGGGGAAAAACATAGTAGAGAACTGCATTAGCTTAAATATTTGTTGTTGTTCTTGCATTATACATTTAAGTGTGCATCAAAATATTTGTTAACTCATCCTAAATACATTAGGTTAGGTTAGGTATGTAATTAAAGAAATTTTGGGGTACAATGTGTAGGCTATTCTAAGTGATCATTAAATACTGTATGATGTAGGATAGTTTTAGGAATTCCATCAACTAATGTAATGTATTGAGAAAGATTGGCAGAATTATACTTCACAATACAGAAAGAAATTAAGCATTCAAGAAGCCCAATACAGTATACTGTACTAGAGTTTGACTACTTAAAGCAATGCTGCAATGATACTACTGTTCATCTTAGCTATGACTGTAATTTAATGGCTTTTACAGGTGGTGGAATACCTGACACAAAGGACTGGAAGCCTACAGAGGAGGCACTACTTGCTTTCAACGAGACAGAAGCTATTGAGGGGCACTCTGGCCCTTTCGAAAGCGAGGACGTCATTGCTGGTAAATTTAACTAATTTTTACGGAGTGCACATTGAGACAATGTTCTCTCACAAAAGATAATGGAAGAACTGTGTAGGGGATTGTCATGCCTTTCTCAGTGACTTTGTATTGTTAGGCCTGTACATTTAAGGTCTAAAATAACTTATAGAGTGCAGGGGAATGCAAGGCCCCAATTCTGTACTGTATTTGTGTCTTTTATACATACAGTATTATGATTATTATGTGTTGTCTGTTACTACAAAAGCTCAGAGTAAACATGTTGCATTAGTACTGGATATAATGTTGTGTAACACTGCACACATTATTGTTACAGATGAGCCTCTGCCATCGACCTCTGCTGGTAGTGTTGCCAGACCCATACCGTTGACAAGGACACATGATGAGCCTCTGCCATCGACCTCTGCTGGTAGTGTTGCCAGACCCATACCGTTGACAAGGACACATGATGAGCCTCTGCCATCGACCTCTGCTGGTAGTGTTGCCAGATCCATACCGTTGACAAGGACACATGATGAGCCTCTGCCATCGACCTCTGCTGGTAGTGTTGCCAGACCCATACCGTTGACAAGGACACATGATGAGCCTCTGCCATCGACCTCTGCTGGTAGTGTTGCCAGACCCATACCGTTGACAAGGACACATGATGAGCCTCTGCCATCGACCTCTGCTGGTAGTGTTGCCAGACCCATACCGTTTACAAGGACACATGATGAGCCTCTGCCATCGACCTCTGCTGGTAGTGTTGCCAGACCCATACCGTTGACAAGGACACATGATGAGCATGCACCACTACCCAGTAAGTAGATGCATAATTGGTCATGAAGATGTTGCTGAGCTTAGCTGATGTTCATTATAAAATCTTCAGTAGGTTGACGAGATGCAATACATACTGTACTGTATTGAAGATGTTGTTCACCAGTGGTTCTCAAATCTTTTTTCAGCAGATGTTAGGCCAAGTGTGATTGTACCAGTCCTGTTAGGCTTTAACTCGTTCAAGCTCTGGTAACTTATTTGTATTTGCTTCTTGAGACTTGTAGTATTGTTATTATTATTAGTTAGGTAGTGTAGACGTGGGTGTTTTCTAAGGTAATTGACTTCACAGTTGTAACATGGAAAGTTCATTTATTTACACTTATATCTCTATACACACACAGACAGGGAATGATATTGATGTGCTTCTTTTCTGATATAGTAGTGGTCTCTCTTGGCGAGACAAGTATATAATAGCCCTAAGGGAGCAAGTTTAAGAATCCTACCTATTAGGTAAGTGTCACTGTTTATATACAATTTCACTTGAGTTGTCAGTTGTCTTTGGATACAATTATTACTGTGTGTTGTCATGCTTACGTGGCCAGATGCCACGTGGGTAATGTGGTAGGAAGCCACGTGTCTTAGTCCTGGGGTATAGTCCTCGTGCTCTTAGTCCTACCTATTCTGCTACATTAATCAGTTTATATTATCTGTGGATTAGGCATATCTCCTTGTGACCATTCCTTGGTTATGTCGGAGTCTTACTCTCTTTCCCTACTCTCCTTTCTACTCTCTTTCTCTATTCTCTCCCTACTCTCTCTCGTAGGTAGAGAACAACAATGATAAGAACAACCCCTGTGTATTCAGGTGTTAGCCAATATTAATAATGTTGGTGTTATCTAGTTATTTGCTATACACTGGCTTCTATATCACATGGGTACCACTGTGACTCTCACTGCTTATCTTGTGTACAGGGTCATAGGCAGGCAGTCTGTTTACCTGTGTATTATCTTATGATTGTGGCATACAGCACTTGCCTTATTGTGTACAAATGCTCGGCCGCTACCCTAATCTGTCTCAGATTACCTTGATTGTGGAAACAAACATACAATGTAGGTAGGGTACACAATAACTAAGATATTATCAGTGAATACCTCAATAATAATATAAAATTGACATCAAAGACATAGGCACATCATATACTTAAAATGAACATCAATACATGAATAAAATACACTGTTAAGTACATAAAGAAATAATCTTAAAATTAATGTGTTGAGCTAGGTGCTTGTAGTTATGTGTATAAGCTAACCTATGCTAAAAATTCACACATTAATGAAGAGGCCTTGTTGATATGTTGTGGCTGTGCAATAACAGCTAAATGTTAATTTTCCATAACAAGATAATTCAGTCTACATTGATAGAGTTCTCTTATACAATGCAAAATATGACAGTAGACTTTTTCTATATAAAAATGTTATAGTACCTGCCAGAAAGATAAGACATGGGATAATAAATATTTGTACCAAGTTTTATTTTCATCAATATATGGAGTAACCAACTGATCTTAGAAGGATGTTTGATTCCCAGTTTCCTTGAATAACTTCCCAGCTTCACTTTTTTCTGAAACAACTGATAATAGGGAGATATTAAACAAGTCGATATTAAATGAAATATATTGAAAGGTGGAAGAGAGTGGGATATGTTGTCTAGCAATTATATATTTTATTTTCCAATGTAACGATTCCCTTGAATCGATTTTATCTGAGTCTGCCTCTCTAGAGTAGCCTTAATCCATGCCATGTGTAGGGTGAGTAGGGTAATATATTGTTAATAGTCTATCAGTAGTTAAGTATAGATAGTAGGAATAGAATTTTGATGATATAAGAGAGGTTTGATTAGTAATAGATATGAATTACATGCATATAGTGCCTGAATTGCTTTAAAGCAAGTGGAGATTTCGCATCCTTTGGAGGAATACTTGCCAATTTTTATGCAGGACCAACATATAAATAAGGACATGCAACATGGTACTTGAGGAGTGTGTGTCACTGATGACATCATCACTAAGTATAATACTTCTTGGAGGAATTTTTGAACATTAAAAGATTATTTCTATTTTCATTGGGAATTCTTGAAGTGCGTAGCTTGTGAATATTACTTTACCTTCTATGGGAATAATAATGAGTATATAATCTTGTATTAAAATACTACGCACGATTGTATAATAATATTTAAAATAGGTGGAAGAAGATATTTTGGTAAGATAGTACTTCACACTGATTTTTCCTTTGTATGTTATAGTTATTTGAGTGATATTAAGTAGAGTTAATCTTATCTTACCCGCAGTAAATACTCTCCTAATAAATGGTTGTACTTTTTTTCAAAGTTCCGTACTCGTAATACAGCTTCCTGCTTCCCGCAGAAATAAATAGAAGCTTACTAAGTATATGTGAATATTTTCTTTTATTGGTAAAGTAAAGCTCTATAATTCGTTTTTAATTTCTGTGCAATGCTTTCTACCTGTTACACTTACCACGATATGCAACAGTTTGTCTCATAATCCTTTATTTTATAGGATATATTTGTATACCACTATGTAAGCAGTACCAAATAATGTTCACGAAAATACACGTAAAATTTTCCCAACCACGCTCTGGGCTGTGGTGATGGCTCAAGCCATTATATATTTTGTATAATAAGCGAACAATATTACCTTAGTCGCTGGATTCCATTTGTGTGATACCTGTCAAATAAACTAGTGTATCAGTAAATACTTGTAGCTGTAGCCACTGCTCACTGGGATAAAATCTGTAAAGAGTAAGAAATAGTGATTATATCATTTGTCACCATTAGTTTATTTATTTTTCTTTTCTTTTCATCTGCTTGTTAATAAAATTGTATACGAGAGCTCTCGGATTGAAGACGTCATTTGTACTGCGTTGTGTTCCTCGTCTGAGCCTGGAGCTGTTGAGAGTAGAGACAAAAATTATTATCCATTTTGGTTGATTTGGGCCACATCTGTAAAAAAGAAATATTATTTTATTTCATAGAAAACCGATCGGATTTATGTTTGTAATTGATTATTTCATTATATAGTATATAGTATATAGTAGGGAAAAATTTACTAAGAAGAGGAAATTGTTATGTTCCAGTGATATGGATTGGTTTCATTTTGGATGGTTTTTGCGCGCTTTACCAATCTCTTTATCCTGTTTACATATACAATATCAACCGCCTGGTAAAAATATTCTTTATTATTAGTTTATTACCTACTAAAGATATGACTGTGTGAAGTTTTTAAACTTCGATCGGGTACCCGTATTATTTTATGTATCACCTGGAGTGAACATTTGAATTATTTGCTTTATTAGACCGGCGATTACGCATTTTATTCCTGCAAGCCCGTAAATTGCTTGTGTAGGCGATTACGCATTATTTCCTTGCAAGCCCGTAAATTGCTTGTGTAGGCGATTACGCATTTTTTTCCTTGCAAGCCCGAAAATTGCTTGTGTAGGCGATTACGCATTTTTTCCTTGCAAGCCCGAAAATTGCTTGTGTAGGCGATTACGCATTATTTCCTTGCAAGCCCGTAAATTGCTTGTGTAGGCGATTACGCATTTTTTTCCTTGCAAGCCCGTAAATTGCTTGTGTAGGCGATTACGCATTTTTTTCCTTGCAAGCCCGAAAATTGCTTGTACATCATGATGAAATTGTTGAACTGCAACTCACTGTTGTTCAGCGAAGTTGTCCTTGTTGTAGCCTGGCTTCTGTGTGGCAATTGTTATCTCATATAATTATATGAAAGACGTTTCTTGTACGCCATATAGTATTTCCTGAGGAGTTTTTTCCTTTTATTTCAACGTTTTGTAGTATTCATAGACTGTCATTTTTTTTGATGCAGTCTTTCCATGTGGAGGGATTTCCATTGTTTCTGTGCCACCAAGTACTTGTAGTATTTTACGGTTTTGCCGTATTGTTACCCATTAGCTGCTGGGAGATATGGGGAGATATGGTTATACAAACGTTTGCTTCAAATTAGTAGAAATTAGATATCTTTATAATATCGGGACATGTATATGAGCATATAATAATTTGGGATTAGATATATGTGCACGTAATATTTGCGGTTTTTATCATGTAGTGGTGCCGCCACTAAATATTTAGAAAAATGGTTAACCATAGGTAATAGTTTATTTATGCCCTGATTTGTAATTGGTAAGGAAAGTAGAATTATTCCTATTATGTCTCCTGATTCGTCCAGGATTATATTCCTGTCATGGAGCATTGTATGTTTCGCACTGAGCGATATATGTTTTATCATCTACCCATAGTTTATGTTGATAATATATTATATGGAGATTGTTTTGATATTCTCTCCCAGGATGTCCTGTTGCATTTTGATAAAAGGGTAATTAACACTGAGGGAAGCATTATTTAATGTATCACTTTCATTGGTTTATAAGTCACTTTTACTAAGTTTTTTTTTGTAAAAATCTTATCATAAAGGGAAAGTTATTTAAGTGACTGTAATTCTCGTCCATTATTTTCATCCTCAGAGTTAAATAATGTCTTAGTATATTTTAGCATAGGAATTGCTAATGTTTATGCATGTTTACCACGTCCATGAGTGACTTCGGAAGTAAATGACAAGATGATTGTTTAAGGGATTTGTTATTTTTATCTGTAATCATCCTGGAAGGTAGTTAATAACAATATGTGAGATAAATTCCTTAATGGTTCGATAATATCTGGCTAATTTTCACGCTAAGGTTTGAGATTATAGTAAGCCAAGAATATATTTAGTGATTCACGAGTATTTGTAAAGGATAGCCTAATACGATTTTCTAAAAGTACGCATTGCCCCTAACATTATTTGTTAATTGTTCCTGGTCCGTTACAGAGTAACGAGTTTGCTGTGCATTTAATATTCTTTATGCATAAGTACATACCTGACATAGAACTTAGCTATATCTTACCTAAGTACAGTGCCTAAGTCTACTGAAGAAGCATCTGTACACGTGATATTATTATTATTAAGGTAATGAATAGGATGGAAATGCATGAATTGGAGCTGACATTAATTAACCTTTATTAACTGTTCTGACTTCCATACACATCTGTCACTCTCCTGAGGAGATTATTTAGTGCGTTTGTTAAATGGGAAAAATGTCTTTATAATGATTCTCTATATACGAACATAAACTCGAGTAATTTTACGTTAGTTGACTGTCATTGTTCGTATTTTATGCTTGTGTATGGAGCCCAGTGGTGGTTAATGTATAACCTATCATTATAATATCCTGGTAATCTAATGAAACATATATATTTAACGTTTGAGGCCTACCTCATTCAATGTCTATTTAACCTTCCTTATTGTTAAATATTGTGATTGTACCTTATTAGAAAAATAATCAAATTGTCTAGCTAAGCGATGACTACGTTATTAATAACACTAGCACGAAAATTTAGCATATGCTTAAATGTTGATTGAGCATTACGTAACCCAAATGATCTACGAATGTATTCATAATAACCATGGGACGTATTAAATGTATTATTATATAATGCTACTTGCCAGTGTCCACTGACCAATTTTAATAGGTTTTGTTTGAGCAATGTTAGAGAAACATCCTTAAAGGAGGGAGGGGATATTTATATTTACTTGTAGCATTATATCTCTGTAAGAAGTACTGGCTTAAATTCACCATCATTTTTTTAAACCAAAAACATTTGACTGTTAAAAGGGGGAGTTAAAATCTTAATAATACTTTCATCCAACATTTCATTTATCATTTATAATTTTCTGTCTAGTATAAGGTATGGTCGCCTATATGCTTATTTATAAATAGGTTATTCCTAAAAATGTTACCAGGTAGGGCAATCGCATTTTGATATGTGGCTAGTATATTAATAAAATTATCACGATAAATTAGAAAATATCGTCTCCTGACCAAATTTCTAAGTTTCTCCCTTATGTGATTATCCTTTAACTCTTCGGTTAAAATTGATATAATATTTCTTGTGGTATTTAGTCTAACTTCCATCTTGTACCGATCATATAAATATGTCATTTTCTTTACCTGATTATTGGTAGATGATTTCTTAAAGATATAGATAGTAGCAATATTATTATTCTTTACATTAGTGAAAGTAGATACATTCCCAGGTTATTTTCCCAGACTCTACTAAGGATAGAACACTAATATGTGGTTGTAACATGAGATGGAAGCTCTACCTTCAATTTATGGACGAAATTTAGTGGTAATATAGTATTATGTGCAGTAGGCCTTTATGATAATGTAATAGTTCCCGTTTTTTGTTTTGTTTTTTCAATACATATATATGGACTTATATTTTGGCCTGGACAATCCTGTATTAAAATACATTAATACCTAAAATGTATTATTTTATGTTTAGGGCATATTATTATGGGTATTGGTTAGTTTTTGTCTAACCGTACATGAAGGGTTTAGTGTCCCTAATACCTGTTAATTTATTATTTGTCATATGTGACAATTTTATATCACCTGTTCAATCTTAGTTTATAAAACCCGCTGGGGATCTAAGTTGCACAATTTGTTAAAGGAATTATCCGATAACAAGGAAACTGCTGCTCCTGTGTCTATCATTAATGAAATATTAGTATGTGATACTTAGACAGGGATTATTATTATATTATAGGTATTTACGACGACAGGGCAGTATTTATTTACTTATGTGATTTATTGATGCCATTTTAATATCGTGGTGGTCTCGTTTCATACATCATGTTTCGATTGTGCAAGCTTTGTTTCCTTTTGTTAAGGATCATGTGTTCATTTAAGGAATACGAATTTGACTCATGTGAATGACAGTATTTATGCTTTGATTTCCCATTATTTCCTGTGGATTTATTACTATCAGATTCACTGGTCTTATGCTTATCTTCGTTACCATGTTTGCAACGTTGTCTGTGTGATTCCCTTTGAGTTATGGTATCAAAATTATAATTCTTCTTATCCCTGGAGTGAGTAATATGTAATACATGATGTATGATGCGAGATTTCTTTGAATATAATTCTAGCGATCCTGCTGATGCAAGTGCTTTTGCTAGTTCCCTTGTATTTATTTTGTTTGCCTTTCTTTTAATCATTCTTTGAACCCTTGAGAACGATTTATGTACTTTACCATCCCCCAAAACATCAATAAGTGACTGTCTAAATGTGGCATATGACGTTAAATTCTTTGGATTAGAAAAAGCACTTGTGTTTAACCTAGAACTGGCTGGACTAACCTGTGCAATATACTCTCTTACCAATGCTATTTTATGTTCGTCCTGCTCTATATTCGCTTTGCAAAATATCTTCTCCAAATGACGCAAGAAGAGATGAATCCCATATCTTGGATTATCTCCCTTAAAATGCTTTACATGAGAAATGGTGGTAGGTAAGAGTTTCATTGTTAGCATAGAAGAGACAGTGGAATCAGTATTTGTTAGATGATGAGCAGAGACGATAGGAGATTGTAGAGGAGCAGTCATTGTTAGTGATAATACAGGATGATATAATAGACAGATTGAGTTTTTAATGGGATTATGGTTGGAGAAGAAGAAAATGTACTCGTATGTGTTGGCACCACAACGAGACTTTTTAGGGAGGCAGGGGAATCTAGCTCAGAGGGTAATGAATCATTATCAGGGATATTCGAAGTTATTGCGATACCTTTAGATTAATGGGGAAGAATTCTTTACTTTGTTTTAATTTGGCACTTCTTTTCTTTCTTTCTGGGCTTTAATGAGGAAACCTAATTTTATCCTAACATGTTCGTAGACAAGTGAAAAATAATGTAATGTACATGTAATGTGTACCTACTTTTAGTACTTTAGTTGCAACGATGATGATGACGACGAGTTGACGTCTAGGTGGGGTGTCTGGCCAGTCGTGGTGATGAGTAGCTCGCACACTAACACACTAGTAGTCGTTCTTGGAGTGAAGATGATGAATGTTGACTTGCCTTTTACGAGAGAATTTACGTAACAAGGTGTCAGCTTGGAGAATGGAGATGATGAAGTGATGACGTTGTCCTACGTTCCAGGGACGCTCATGGGTAGTGATGAAGTGATGACGTCCTTACGTTCCAGGGACGCTCATGGGTAGTGATGAAGGGATGGCGTTGTCCTTACGAGAGAATTTACGTACAGGGACGCCTGGGGTAGTGATGATTGATTGTTGTGAAGTAGATGAGGTCCCCTTGTAGGTCTAGTTGCAGTTATGTTGAAGTAGGTGTCTTGTAGGTGATGAATTTGTGGTTTATCTCCCTCGTTTATAGAGGTCGTGAGAAGAAATTACCTGAGAGAAGTTTACAAGTAAAATCTTCAACTTGTCCTTGAACTATGTTATTCACTGTACTCCCTGTAAGTCAACCCCTTTGCAATCTTGTTATTGCAACCACTGCTGCCACCATAATGTACCAGTCCTGTTAGGCTTTAACTCGTTCAAGCTCTGGTAACTTATTTGTATTTGCTTCTTGAGACTTGTAGTATTGTTATTATTATTAGTTAGGTAGTGTAGACGTGGGTGTTTTCTAAGGTAATTGACTTCACAGTTGTAACATGGACAGTTCATTTATTTACACTTATATCTCTATACACACACAGACAGGAAATGATATTGATGTGCTTCTTTTCTGATAGAGTAGTGTGTCTCTCTTGGCGAGACAATTATGTGTAATAGCCCTAAGGGAGCAAGTTTAAGAATCCTACCTATTAGGTAAGTGTCACTGTTTATATACAATTTCACTGGAGTTGTCAGTTGTCTTTGGATACAATTATTACTGTGTGTTGTCATGCTTACGTGGCCAGATGCCACGTGGGTAATGTGGTAGGAAGCCACGTGTCTGGTTGTCATGTGGTCATGAGGTATAGTCCTCGTGCTCTTAGTCCTACCTATTCTGCTACATTAATCAGTTTATATTATCTGTGGATTAGGCATATCTCCTTGTGACCATTCCTTGGTTATGTCGGAGTCTTACTCTCTTTCTCTCTCTCCCTACTCTCCTTTCTACTCTCTTTCTCTACTCTCTCTTTCTACTCTCTCCCTACTCTCTCTCGTAGGTAGAGAACAACAATGATAAGAACAACCCCTGTGTATTCAGGTGTTAGCCAATATTAATAAGGTTGGTGTTATCTAGTTATTTGCTATACACTGGCTTCTATATCACATGGGTACCACTGTGACTCACACTGTTTATTACTAATATCTGCCCTCTGCTTATCTTGTGTACAGGGTCTTAGGCAGGCAGTCTGTTTACCTGTGTATTATCTTATGATTGTGGCATACAGCACTTGCCTTATTGTGTACATAGGTGTTGTGTTAACATACCTTTAATTAAACAAACTCAAACAAGTAAAACAAATGGAGGTGGTAGTTATTAACAAGGAAATATCTTAATGATTAGTATTGTATTGTTCCCTTGTTATAAGTAAATATGGAAACTGGTGGTAATTATTTTATTCATTGAGAGAGTTAATTAAAGGTTTGATTCTCTTGTTGGTGAAGGAAGGTCTCTAGAGATTCTTGTAAACTATGTCATCAAACAACTGATTCTTTATTAGTACCATTGAGGGAATCACTACCACTACTACATCCACCACTACTACCACTACCACTACCACCACCATTACTACTACCACTACCACTACCACATCCACCACCACCACCACCACTACCACCACCACCACTACTACATCCACCACTACTACCACATCCACCACCACTACCACTACCACTACCACATCCACCACTACCACCACTACTACATCCACCACCACTACCACTACCACTACCACATCCACCACCACTACCACTACCACTACCACCACCACCACTACTACATCCACCACTACTACCACTACCACTACCACCACCATTACTACTACCACTACCACCACCACCACCATTACTACTACCACTACCACATCCACCACTACCACCACTACTACATCCACCACCACCACTACCACTACTACATCCACCACCACTACCACTACCACATCCACCACCACTACCACTACCACCACCACTACCACTACCACCACCACCACTACCACCACCACCACCACCACCACCACATCCAACACCACCACCACTACCACCACCACTACCACCACCACCACCACCACCACCACATCCAACACCACCACCACATCCACCACTACCACCACCACTACCACATCCACCACCACTACCACCACCATTACTACTACCACTACCACTACCACCACCACTACCACTACCACTACCACATCCACCACCACCACTACCACCACCACCACCACTACCACCACCACTACCACCACCACCACCACCACTACCACCACCACCACCACCACTACTGGTTGTCTGGTACTTGTGGTGGTACATAAAGAAGGTGAGCCAGCCTACGACACATTGGAGCAAGGTACAGCAAAATATTAATGTTCACAAAGCGATTCCAAGAGAAGTATAATATTACAGATATTACAATGGCAACCAATGATGTCACTACTACCACTTGCATCACATACTTTGGCACACTGAGCATAATAGGTCCCCACACCACCAGGCACATCTCCATTGCCTCTGTCGAGTTGTTGTCAGGGTCAAGGTCTGAAATATTAACACACACGTTCACTAGAAGACAAAAGGAGACAGTGAGAAAAATATTAACACCTATGTTGAGTATTTGGAGAGAGAGAGAGAGAGAGAGAGAGAGAGAGAGAGAGAGAGAGAGAGAGAGAGATTTATTTGATGTATGTGTGTGTGTGTGTGTGTGTGTGTACCACCGAGTTATTTTGTTGGTTGGTGTTTCCCCCTGTGTGTGTGTGGGGTGTGTGTACTACTGCATGGGTTATTTAGTTGGTTGGTGTTTCTTCGTGTGTGTGTGTGTGTGTGTAAACCATTGAGTTTCCCCTGTGTGTGTGTGTGTGTGTGCATTGATAGGTCAGGTTGTATGTTATATTGTGTATAAGATAAGTTTGGTTATACTCACCAGTGGGACAGGGTTGAATCACTGTACCACACTCCTTCTTATACCAACAAGTAAGTGTAATAGTAAGGTTGGGAAAGTGAGGCAGTGGTCGGCTACAGTTGTGTTGTTGTACAGTCTGGTTGTGTCCTGGTGTGGTATCAGTCACCCTCATCCAATCTATTCCAATCTGTAAGATTAAGTTATTATTATTACACATTCATAAACACACCTAGTATAATGTACAGTACAGTTGTAACATATAGTCCTTGACCAGCTCGGGTGTGAAGGAAAGTCTGTTCAATGACTATGTGCTTTGACTGTACATAATGTGTATATGTGTACAGGACTAATGTACATAATGTGTATATGTGTACAGGACTAATGTACATATAATGTGAACACTTGTATTAATATAACTGTATTCAGTGAAATACAATACACATACACACACACACACACACAATTCCTGTTGGATTCACAATATTCTCATTTTAATTTGTGTGTGTATGTAATGAATGGGTTGAATTGAAGGTTACTGATTCTTACGCACAGGGCCACAAAACATTTATATATATATATATATATATATATATATATATATATATATATATATATATATATATATATATATATATATATATATATATATATATATATATATATATATATATATATATATATATATTCTTTATTATAATAATTATTATAATTATTATCATTATAATTATCATTATTAATAATATTATAATTATATTTATAATAATTATCATTATCATTATTATGATTACTATAACAATGTAATAAAGGTTGCCGCTACATTACTATTATTATGATTACTATTATTATGATTATTATGATTATTATTATTATTATTATTATTATGATTATTATTATTATTATTATTATTATGATTATTATTATTATTATTATTATTTTTATTATTATTATTATTATGATTATTATTATTATTATTATTATTATTATTATTATTATTATTATTTTATTATTATTTATATTACTATCATTATCATTATTATTATTATTATCGTTATTATTATTACTATTATTTTCCTTATTATTATCATTATTATTATAATATGACTATCATTATCATTATTATTATTAATATTACTTTCATTATCATTATTCTTATTATATTATGATAATAATAATTATATTTATTACTATCATTACCAAAAATTATTAATAATAATAATCAATAACAACAACAACAACAACAACAACAGCAGCACAACAACAACAGCAACAACAACACCAGCAACAACAACAAATATACAGCAAAACAATAACAACAACAACAACAACAACAACAACATCAACAACAACAACACAACAACAACAACACAACAACAGCAGCACAACAACAAGAACAGAAAGAAGAAGAAGAAGATGATGATCATTTTGATATATATATAATAATGAGAGAGAGTTAATAATAATAATAATAATAATAATAATAATAATAATAATAATAATAATAATAATGAGAGGGATAGTTAATAAGTATAATAATGAGATAGAGAGAGACATGACCTATTAATGGAGTGAACTGAACACAACTGACCTGAACCAAGTAGTATCGTGGAGGTGATGTGGTTGAAGGTGTGTCATTGTATACCTTAACACGGGTGGAGTCAGGAATGTAGCTACCACACTTCATCTGTTCCAGCCACACGTGTTGACTCATGATGGTGTTGTTTGGAGTGTTAGTCATCATTATATTGGCACCAGTATCATCACTAAAAACATCATCACTAGAGTACAACAACACGATACTCCAGTGTTGGTTTGGTAGGTCCTTGAATGTAAGTGTAATCTCCTGCTCCATCCCTTCAATCACATCTATTATTCTCACTTTCGGCGACTCTCTCTCTCTCTCTCTCTCTCTCTCTCTCTCTCTCTCTCTCTCTCTCTCTCTCTCTCTCTCGGTAACTTGGTGTACTCTGAAGGTGAGATAATGAAATGATAGTGTTGTGTTCACCTTAATAACTTCCTTCTCAACCCTTCCTTATCAATACAGTTATAGTTAGACACACACACACACAGAGAGAGAGAGAGAGAGAGAGAGAGAGAGAGAGAGAGAGAGAGAGAGAGAGAGAGACCTTGTAGGATTTAGTCAATAGCGATAGAGAGGTAGGATAGTAAGAACAAAGAAAATAGAAAAAAAGAGGAACATATAGCAATTACAATAAATAAAATAATAGTTAGTGCTTCAATCGTTTTCTCTGGTGTCCTAGTTATAGAAAACGATTAGAAAGTACTGTTTTATGGGTAACTATGATAAAAGAATCATTTATATATTACACTTACATTAGTAATTTCTCTTCTTTTAACCCCTTTCATTCTCTCTCTCTCTCTCTCTCTCTCTCTCTCTCTCTCTCTCTCTCTCTCTCTCTCTCTCTCTCTCTTTCTCTCTCTCTCTCTCTCTCTCTCTCTCTCTCTCTCTCCTGCCTTCTTTTTCCACCTTCTTTCATTTTGCTCTCTCTCTCTCTCTCTCTCTCTCTCTCTCTCTCTCTCTCTCTTTGTGTGTGTGTGTAAAGAGATAGATGTATGAATAAATATACTAATAGATATATATTGGTGTTACTGACCTGTTATTATCCTCCACCATTTGCGAGGTGTTAACACTTGACCACAGTAATCACCGTCATAACACGTCACCCTCAGCTTCTTGTAAGGGAAGCCAACCACACCTCGGGGACACTGTTGCTCACCTACAAGACTTTGTTGATTCTCTCCCACATGTTGATATACCTGCATCCTCCACTCTGTAATCTGTAACACCAGTAACACCATTAGTTTAACACACACACACACACACCACTCTGTAATCTGTAGCACCATTAACACCATTAGTTTAATACACACACACACACACACACACACCACTTTGTAATCTGTAGCACCATTAACAACATTGGTTCCACACACACACACACACACACATACACTCACACCACTTTGTAATCTATAGCACCATCAACACCATAGATTTCACACACACACACACACACACACACACACACAGATATATTATTCCTTCATCCCCCAATTTTTCACACACACACACACACACTATCTTCTTATTCCCGCACCCCCAAAACATCCCCCAAGCCTGTCCCCTACTCCCGCACCCCCTTAATCTTACATAACCAACATAACATAATTTTCCCCTAATTACAAAGAGAGAGAGAGAGAGAGAGAGAGAGAGAGAGAGAGAGAGAGAGAGAGAGAGGTTTACCTTGAGTATGATACTGATGGTGTTGTGTGCTGGTGTGATATTCCAGGGAGTCAACACACGACCAATATAATCCTGGGGACAAGAGAACCCCAGATACTCATTACCAGCAGATGGATAGCGGTGGAAGCCTATCCATCCCACAGGGGTATTATGAGTATCTGGAGTACTAATATCCAGTCCTACAGTGTTGTCATACTCAGTGCTTAGTGGAGGTGTGAGGACGAACTCTGCCTCCAGCACCAACACCTCCTTCATCATCATCATCATCGTGTTGTTGTTGTTGTTGTTGTTGTAGTAGTGGTGGTGGTATTGTAGTGGTTCCTTGTAGCCTATTAGGTGTGGTATATTCATTACGTCACAGTGTGTTGGGTTATTCACTGTTGTGGCTTCACTCTCTGATGGACAACACATAGACATACACATTACCTTAAATTTTATATGATGCAATATATATTAGGACGGTGCAGGAGTAGGGGACAGGCTTTGTGGGGGGCTTAGGACGGTGCAGGAGTAGGGGACAGGCTTGGGGGGGTTACGAGGGTGCGGGAGTAAGGGGACAGGCTTGGGAACGGTTTAGAGAGATGCGGGGGTTGAGGGGTGCGGGAGTAGAGGGACAGGCTTGGGGGGGGTTAGGGGGTACAGGAATAGGGGGACAGGCTTGGGAAGGGGGTTAAGGAGTTGCGGGAGTAGGGGACAGAATTGGGGAGGTTTAGGAGGGTGCAGGAGTAGGGGACAGGCTTGGGTAATTTTGGGGGGTGCAGGGGTGAGGGGACAGGCTGGGGGGGTTTAGGGGGGTGCTGGAGTAGGGGACAGGCTTGGGGGGGGTTAAGGGGGTGCAGGAATAGGGGAACAGACTTGGGAAGGGTTTAGGGGGTGCAGGGGGGGTTAGGAGGGTGCGGAAATAAGGGGACAGGCTTGGGAACTGTTTAGAGAGATGCGGTTTTTTTTGGGGGGGGGTGTAGGAGTAGGGGACAGTCTTGGGGAGGGTTAGGGTGGTGCATGAATAGGGGACAGGCTTTCTACCCACCCCAAGCCTCTCCCCTTATTCCTACACACCCCAGTCCTCCCCAAGCCTGTCCCCTACTCCTGCACCCCATTAAGGAGGTAATGTATGTATGTATGTACTCGTATGTATGTGTGTTTTATTATTATTATTATTATTGTATGTGTGTGTATGTGTATATGTATGTATGTGTATGTGTATGTGTATGTACGTATGTGTGTGTATGTGTATGTATGTGTATGTGTATGTATGTACTGTACATATGTGTGTGTATATGTATGTGTATATGTGTGTGTGTATGTACGTATGTGTGTGTATGTGTATGTATGTGTATGTGTATGTATGTACTGTACATATGTGTGTGTATATGTATGTGTATATGTGTGTGTATATTTGTTTATTATAGTATATTATAGTACATTTAGTATATTAGTATATTTGTTTACCTGGTCCTATGTGTCTGTGTGACAAATTAGTGGATGAAGAAATAATGTAGGCCTATCTTTGCGAGTGTGTGTGTGTGTGTTTGTGTGTTTGTGTGTGTGTGTGACCACTCCAATGTACCACAAGTGTATAACCTCCTTACCTTGGTGTTACGTGCTTAATTTTCTTATATTGATATTTATATGATAGTTGTCAATAACTTTTCATTCACAATTAATGCTATAAAAATCCTTGTCTGACATTCAATATAATACTAATATAGTATATAATTTAATTAATTAATATAAACATAAGTTGATGGATTAGACTAACCGGTGTTGCAGAAGTTGATGGTTGCACATTGTTCCACATTATCTGGACACTTGACTGTCAGTTGGAGTTGTGGGAACTCTGGTAGGTCGTAGGGACACTTGTATTCCATCAACTTCTGGTTCTTCTCCTCCTCATAATCATTGTTAGTCGACAACTCCACCCAACACTCTCCTCCCTGAAATAATAATACACATCATTATTTACATCATTATTATATTTATTCATCTGGTAATAGTTAGGTTAAGTTAGGTTACTGTATGTTAGGTTACATCAGTTTTGGTTAGGTTTGGTTAGGTTAAGTTAGATTAGAATTAGTTAGGTAAGGTTTGGTTAAGTTATTTCATGTTAGGTTAGGTTACGTTACTGTAAGTTAGGTTACTGCATGTTAGGTTAGATTAGCTTTGGTTAGGTAAGGTTTGGTTAGGATAGATCAGGTTTGGTTGAGTAAGGTTTGGTTAGGTAAAGTTAAGTTAAGTTAGGTTTGGTTAGGTTAGAGTTGGCTAGGCTAGGCTAGGTTAGGTTAGGTTAGGTTATGATAATATTTGTCATGATTTTACATGTATGAATTGCTAATAAAGATAACAACTGACCTTCTTCTTGAGATTTTTAGGTTGTTTTTTCCACTTGAAGCTGGTGAATGACAATGGGAAGGTGATCTTGTCGTCGGTGTCGTAGTAAAGATGCCAACATCCAACACGCAGCTTGAAAAAGTCTTGAAGTGCCAGGTTGGTGATGTCATCTTGTCCTGTGATGGTTTTGACACTGGACAGATCATCTTCACTAGCACAGGAACACTTGATGTTGACTTGGTTATGAGGTCCGGTAATGTGATCGATGTCAAGTGTTGCCAAAGTTTGATTATCCTCTTGATTCATGATGTGGAGACTTGTCCCCCACGTGGTATTATTATCAGGTGGAGACAACAACTGAAAGCGAGTCTCCAGGAAACCTTCACCGATTTTGTTCATCTTTAATGGTTGTTGAGGCACCATGGATGACTGGTTGTAGGCGGGACATTCTGGTGACAGGAAAGTTGTTAGTGATGTTTTTAATATTGGGTAATTTTAATATTAGGTAATATTATTTTTGGGTAATTTTAATATTGGGTAATTTGAATCAACAATGTCTCGATGGTATTTGTCTAATTTTACAGTACATTGTTTGATTATTATACACTATATGGTTATTACAACACTTTATCACAACACACACACACACACGCACACACACACACACATAAACTTATTCCTTCCTTTCTCCTTTTTGCACACACACACACACACACACACACACACACACACATCCTTCTTTCTCCTTCGACCTTTTTTGCACACACGTACAAACAAACATACAAACACACACACATCCTCTCTCCTTTTTGCACACACAAACACACACACACACACACACACACACATAAACTTATTCCTTCCTTTCTCCTTTTTGCACACACACAAACACACACACACACAGTACAGAAGAGGGCATGCAGGGTCATACTTGGCCCTGCCTACACCAGCTACAATCATGCCCTCACCACCCTGAGTCTGCTCAGCCTGACAGTCATGTATGAGCAAGCCCTTATCAAGTTTGGAGAAGGCTTGTTAAGTAACCCACGTCACCGTCACCTACTACCACCTAACGCTCCTCCATTAGCCAGGGCTACCCGACACCAAAACAAACTGGTGCCGCTCAAAGCCCCTCGCACTGACCGCTATCGCCATAGCACTATTCACACTTTAGTGCGAACGATAAACAATTAAATTAACATGTACTGTATGTCTCCAAGTTGTAGCATTAGTTCTTAGAATTAAGAATTAATATTAATGTAATTTTTCCCCTATGTATATTTTCAGTCTCTGACTGCCATGTAAATAAACCGTTAATTATTATTATTATTATTATTATTACATACACACACACACACACACACACACACACATACACACACACACATAAACTTATTCCTTCCTTTCTCCTTTTTGCACACACACACACACACACACACACACACATACACACACACACATAAACTTATTCCTTCCTTTCTCCTTTTTGCACACACACACACACACACACACACACACACACATACACACACACACACACAGTAACAAACAATAATGAGCCAACTTACCAGTACGTATACGAGCATCAATAGATGGTGTGAGAGCCAACACCATCACCACCATCACCAATATTACACTCTGTCCACACATCATGTCTGTAATATAATAATAATAATAATAATAGCCTCTGTACACACACACACACACACATATATATATATTACCCTATCATTGTAAACACACACACTACTCTATCGTTGTACACACATACACACACTATCAATCTACACACACACACACACACACACACATAATATTTCACTCCATCTGCACATGATGTCTGTAATATAAACAATAGTAATAATAGCCCCTGTACACACACACACACACACACACACACACACACACTACCCTATCGTTGTAAACACTCACAGTATTACACTCCGTCCACACAATCATGATGTCTGTACTATAACAATAACAATAACACTGGGTCCATTATACAGTTATATTCGTTTGTTACCTTCCTAACCAACCACACTTGTACAGTTGCGGAAGCATATTCTGCCTCACATTTGTTTAGCATGTGGAGATATCTGGCAACTCTCTCTGAATAAACATTAGCTCGTACGAACCACAATGAGTGAACCACCAATCAGCTCCAGTCACGAAGAGTGTGTGTGATATCAATGACCTGGAATTTCACACACACTCTTCGTGACTGGAGTTGATTGGTGGTTCAGTCATTAGGGTTCGTATGAACTGCGATCTGTTCAGAGAGAGTTGCCAGATATCTCCACATGCCAAACAAATGTGGGGCAGAATATGCTTCCGCAACTGTACACCCGTAGTAAAAAAAGAAATTGAGGGCCCTTACTGGAGCTCTATGAATTCTCCAAACTACTCCAGGCAACTGATTCCCAATTAGAAATACTGAAGGGTTCTGTGGCCTGGATTATTTCGAGGGTCCACAGAGCTCCAGTAAGGGCCCTCAATTTTTTTTTAAACTACGGGCCTTACACCTGAAATGCTCTACACTCTACACTACCGTCTACAAGTGCCAAAGTGCCAAAGGATGACTCCACACCTATCACAGTCGTTCTCGCAACCCTTGACAGGTTCTTCAAGGCTCAAACGAATGAAGCCTTGAGGAGACGTGAGTTGTTTAGTTGTAGACAGGAGGCAGGTGAGCAGTTCAATGAGTTCTTTGTTCGAGTAAAGAATTTATCTGAAGCAGTGGATGTCTGTAAGGGAGGTGATGTTAGTTGTGAGGAAACTCAGATGAAACAGGTGATTTTAATGGGTATCAGGGATCAAGATTTAGTGTAGGAATTAATCCGTATCATACCTACTAAGTCCCTTGACCAAGTGGTACAGCACTGTTATGCCCATGAAGCAGCTAGGCCTACTTCTAAAAATGTTTGTGCTGTGTCAAAGTATAAAAAGAAGAAGAAACATAAACAGTACCCTGTAAGGACAAGTACACTCCTCCAGGCATGTGTCAGAATTGTGGTAAGACACATGATAAGGGCCAATGTTCAGCCACTGATCTCATGTCTCATAATTGTGGTAAAAAAGGACATTTTGCAAAAACGCCACATTACCCTGCTAAAAATGCTACTTGTCGTATTTGTACTAAAATAGGTCATTTTGACAGTTGTTGCCGATCGACCACGAAGGCTGGAGAGGAGTCATTTAAGGGAGGACGACGACAGTCTGCTGGGCATATCACCCAGGACTCCAAGGGTAGTGGTGCTCCTCTCCTCCAAGCCCCTCCGAGACCTCCCCACCCATTGTTGTCAATGTTACCTACGGAAAAGGAACATACACCCTTGGCATGTTACCTGATATGGGAGCTGACACAACAATCATTGGTCCAGACTACTTGCAACACATCGGATTGTGTCTTAGTGATCTTGAACCACCTCCACAGACTCCAACTTATGTAGCCGACGGGTCCCTTATGAAGTCTGTAGTCGGATCAGTACAACTACAGGTGGAGGAACGTAGTACACAGGAGTGGATGGATGTTCACCATGGATTCTCCATACCATTCCTTTCCCACAGGGCTTGCAGAGAATTAGCACTAATCCTCAAGCGTTTTCCCCACCCAATTGCCCAGGTCACTCATGCACGTGTACAGAAAGGGAAAGGTAGTAGTGCAGCAGGACTACCATCACCAGCCAAGCCTGGTCGAATACTGCAGCGCCTTCACAGGCTAGGGAATACTACCTGAAGGAGTGTGCAGACATGTTAGTGACAAAACAGGATCTGAGCAAGACAACACTACGGCCTATGAAGGGGCCACCCATGAAGATACACTTACGAGAGGATGCACAACCATTTGCCATATACACCTTACGACAGATCCCGTTGGCATACCAGGAAGAAGTAAGGAAGGAGATACTCAACATGGAGGCCCAGGGTATCATCACGCCTGCAGGAGACGACCAACACCCTGGTGCCACCAACTTGTTGTGGTACCCAAGCCACACAGTGGAGTGCGTATAACAACGGATCTTTCAAAGTTAAACAGTCAAGTCTCCCGTCCAGCCCACCCATCTCCCACACCATTTGCAGCTTTTAGGAGTATCCCACCTGGATCCAAGTTCTTCACAGTCGTTGACGCTTTGTGTGGCTACTGGCAGTTAGAGCTGGCTTAGGAAGACCAACCATTAACTACATTATTCACACCTTATGGGAGATTCAGGTATCTTCGTGGCCCCATGGGATTTATAGGTACAGGTGATGCTTCTTGCCAAAGAGGTGACACGGCTCTACAAGGTATCACCAACTGTGTGAAGGTGGTGGACAATGTTCTACTGTATGACGAGGAACTCGTGCCACACTTACAATGGCTAAACAGACTACTGGCCAAATGTAGAGAGAATGGGATTACTCTCAATGTAGACAAGTTTATGCTCGCTACATCGGAAGTAAGGTTCTGTGGATTTGTGCTGTCAGCGGATGGAATTGCACCAGACCCAGAGAAAGTGAAAGCCATTGGAGACTTCACAACACCAGACAACGTAACTGACCTGAGATCTTTCATGGGACTGGTCAACCAACTGACAGAGTTTTCCCATGACATCTCAGAAGCTGAGCGATCAAGTAGACTGCTGATTATGACACCGCTTTCAGGAATGTCAAAAGAGTGCTGGCCAGTCCACCAGTGAGTGTTCGACCCTTATCTACCTGCAGTTCTACAGACTAATGCATCCAGACTACATGGTATAAGGTGCGCATTATTGCAGGACCACGGAGGAGGACACTTGCGTCTGGTACAATGCGGCTCTCGTTTTCTCACTGATACGGAAACACGGTGTGCCACAATAGAGTTGGAGATGTTGGCCACAGTCTGAGCGATGCACAAATGTGGGTATTACTTGAAGGGGCTGCAACATTTCGAACATGTAACTGACCACCGTCCACTCATCCCCATTCTTAACCACTACACCTTGGATGCAGTTGAGAATATAAGACTACAGCGTCTCAAGGAAAAGCTGTCGCCCTTCATATTTACAGCCAGGTGGTGTCTAGGCAAGCAATTGTGCATACCTGATGCACTTTCGCGCCATCCTGTCAACAACCCTACGGATGAAAATGACATGCTCAAGGACATCCCTTTACAGGCTGCTGCTGCAGTACAAGCTGTACGGTGTCTGGACTCAGAAGTTAAGCACCTAAATGATGACGTCCAATTGGAGGAGCTACAACAAGCAGCACGCACAGATGAGACATATGTACTGTATAATGGTGACCTAGTAATCTACGGTCCTCGCATCATAGTACAGTACCTGCAGCGGTACGCAAATCTGTTTTGCGATGCTTGCACGATAGCCACAGTGGAACTGAGGCTACCAAGCGCCTTGTTCGACAAACAGAGTATTGGCCAGGCATCAATGCCGACATCATCAACACAGTACAAGCTTGTGAGGCCTGCCAAACACGAATCCCCAGACCCCTGCCAGCAGAAAGAAGAATACCGGAATGATGAACACCCAACACAACCCTTCGTCCTCGTGATTGTGGACAGGGTGTCAGGATGGCCGGCCGTCTTCCCATGTGGTGCTGATACGACTGCTTCAGCCACCATACTTCAGTTCAGGCAGTACTGCATAGCACCTCGACGTTCAGCTCGTCTATGCCAATGCCAGAGGACTACTAACTGAAGCTCAAGACTCTCCTATGAGCTTAAATGGGGGAGGGAGGTGTGGTTACGTCATTGTAGCTTAGTGTAGAAACACACACATAATTTCTCATATTGTTTCACACTTCCACTTCCACATTTCAGGTTAAACTGCATTACGGTTGATATCATCTACCCAAGCGATGATATCGTAAAGTAACACCATCCTAGTTGGCTACACTGTCATAGGTTATGTTATACAGTGTGTGTGTACCTACTGTCGGCCTCATAATAAACACTGTTAAAGAACCTTTGGTTCCTTCGTTATCCCTATGACTTCTATAGTGCTCCAAACAACCACAGAACACGGGATATTTGATAACATATACTAACTAACCACACTGGTAAGGCTTCATTATTAATAACATACACTAACTAACCACACTGGTAAGGCTTCATTATTGATAACATACACTAACTAACCACACTGGTAAGGCTTCATTATTGATAACCTACACTAACTAACCACACTGGTAAGGCTTCATTATTAGCCAACAGTTAGATAATGATTATCAGTGTATAGTTTACTCACCAAATTCATTAAATATTTCACCAATAAGTCATTTACACTCTTTCTTTCTTTCGTTGTGGAATTGAGCAACTGTTTGTAGTTTACAATAATGTGATTGGTGTTGGTGTAGTAATATTATTTGTTGTGTAGTAAATACAGACATGAGTGTGTGTGGTAAATGTATTATGGTACAGAGGTCTCACATAGGTACCATATTAACCTACCATGGAGATAACAGTACGTTATGTGTTATGTGTGTGTGTGTGTTAATAGCTAGGTCATGTATTGTCTGTCTGTGTGTGTGTGTGTATGTGTGTGTGTTGAGAGTGATAATGGCTAAGGATAAGAACACATGGACCAGTAAATAGATGATGTGTTGTGTGTGTGTGTTACTTACCTTTCCTTTGTGACCACCATACCACAGTCCAGTGAGACTTCACCTGTTGTTTCAGATATCCAGCCAGACCCTGAGGACTACATATAAAGGTGTATATTAATATTGGAAACATATTATAAAGGTGTATACAGTATTAATATTGGAAACATGTACTGTGTTACAGATGTCCCTCAGTACTGTACATATAAAGGTGTATATTAATATTGGAAACATGTACTGTGTTACAAATGTCCCTCAGTACTGTACATATAAAGGTGTATATTAATATTGGAAACATATTATAAAGGTGTATACAGTATTAATATTGGAAACATGTACTGTGTTACAAATGTCCCTCAGTACTGTACATATAAAGGTGTATATTATAACATAGAACAAGTAGTAGTAACAAAAGTAATCAATAAAGAACCAGATACAAAATAGACCAAACTATCATTGTTAACTATTAATAAAGAGTGAATGTTATCATGTAATGTTAGATTCACCAATAACCAATACAATAATTAATTATTAATTATATTGTGGTCACAGATGCACGCATCTATGCACGAACACACACGCATGTATACTTGCACGCACGGACGCACGTACATGCGCGCATGAACATGCAGGAACAAACATGAATGCATGCTCACACCCACAGGCACGCACGGACTCACGCATGGTGACACGCGCACGCATGCACGCACAGGCACGCACGGATGCAAGCACACGGATGTACGCACACAGGCCAGCATACAGCTTTCTCTCTCTTCCTGTTCACTAATCTATAAGACTTAGTAAAAGTGTTCACACCATGATAAGGAAAGGTTCAGTTATTACTGCTCTCAACATTCACTGTGTGTGTGTGTGTGTGTGTTAATACATAATATGTGTATACTATTTGAGTATGTGTGTGTTAATACATATATGTGTGTATACTGTTTGGGTATGTGTATGTATGTATGTATGTCTGTGTGTTAATACATATATGTGTGTATAGTATTAGGGTATTTGTGTGTTAATACATACGTGTGTATACCTTTAGAGTATGTGTGTGTTAATACATATATGTGTGTGTGTTAATACATATGTGTGCATACTATTAGGGTATATGTGTGTACGTATGTGTGTGTTAATACTAGCTCTCTCTCTATCTCACCTCTACTACCTCTCTTTTTTTTCTCTCTCTCTCTCTCTCTCTCTCTCTCTCTCTCTCTCTCTCTCTCTCTCTCTCTCTCTCTCTCTCTTCAAGATGGTAGAGCTCCCTTGTTACTTATATTAATAAATAAATAAATAAAGTGTGTGCTTAGGGTTTTTTAGGGGGTTGTGTTGAGGTTTAGGGAGGTGCGGGAAGAGGGGGATAACCTTTGTGGAGGTAGCGAGGTGGTTTAGAGGGTGCAGGAATAGGGGGACAGGTTTAGGGGGGGGTTGTGTGTGTTTAATTAAGGGGTTTTAAGGGGGTGCAGGGAAGTTTAGGGGGTGCAGAAATAAGGGGACAGTCTTGAGAGGGGATTGCTTGTGTTAAGGGGTCTTAAATGGGTGCACGGAAGTTTAGGGGGGTGCAGGAATAGAGGGACAGAGGAATCAAAGTGCTCCAATGTACTATAAGTATTTTAATTGGTTTCCCTTACCTACCTACCTGCCCTTCCCTTCCCTATCCCTCTTCACCCCTTCCTTTCTCTTACCCTACGTATCCCTCCTCATCCTTCCCTACCCTTCTTCTCCCTTCCCTTCCATACCACTCTTCTCCTTACACCTTCCTCTCTCTCCCTTTTTCTTTACTCTATCTACCCTTCCCTTCCCTTCTCTACCCCTCTTCTCCTTTCTCTATCCCTCTTCACCCCTTCCCTTCCCTTACCCTACGTATCCTTCCCCGTCCTTCCCTACCCTTCTTCTCCCCTCCCTTCCATACCACTCTTCTCCCTACACCTTCCTCTCTCTCCCTTTTTCTTTACTCTATTTACCCTTCCCTTCCCTTCTCTACCCCTCTTCTCCTTTCTCTATCCCTCTCCACCCCTCCTTTCCTTATCAACTATTCCCTTCCCTTCTCTATCCCTCTTCCCCCCTCCCTTCCATACTACTCTTCTCCCCTACCTCTTCCTCTCCCTTCCTTTTCTTTATTCTAGCTACCCTTCCCTTCCCTCTATCCCTCTACTCCCTTTCCCTCCTGTACCCTCCCTCTCCTTCCCCTTTCGTTACCCTATCTACCCTTTCTTTCCTTCCCCACTCCCCTCCTCCCTTCCCTTCCTCCCCTCCCTTCCTTTACAGCTTCATATCCCTCTCTATTCCTCTCCTTTTCCATATCCACAATCCTCCCTTCCTTCCCCTAACTTTTTCTCCTGTCCTTTCCTTTAATTTCCTCTCTTTCTTTCATCCTTTCTCTTCCCTCTCCTCCTTACGCTTACGTCATCATTCCCTCCCAACCCTCCATCCTTCCTCCATCCTTCTCCTCACACATCCTACCCTCCATACTTCCCCACACACATCCTACCCTCCATACTTCCCCACACACATCCTACCCTCCATCCTTCCCCACACACATCCTACCCTCCATCCTTCCCCACACACATCCTACCCTCCATACTTCCCCACACACATCCTACCCTCCATCCTTCCCTTCACACACCCTACCCTCCATCCTTCCCTTCACACACCCTACCCTCCATCCTTCCCCACACACACCCTACCCTCCATCCTTCCCCACACACATCCTACCCTCCATCCTTCCCCACACACATCCTACCTTCCATCCTTCCCCACACACACCCTACCTTCCATACTTCCCCACACACATCCTACCCTCCATCCTTCCCCACACATACCCTACCCTCCATACTTCCCCACACACATCCTACCCTCCATCCTTCCCCACACATACCCTACCCTCCATTCCACAGTATATAAGACTGCCTGCAGGATTTATCACAGGATGTTCCCACCAAAAAATTAATACATTTATCGTTTGCACATTATCAGGAAATTTCCACTGTCACGAGAGAGAGAGAGAGAGAGAGAGAGAGAGAGAGAGAGAGAGAGAGAGAGTTAAAACCTCCATCACTTTGCTATATAACAGTAAAATACAAAAGTAAACAATATTACTGATATAATAATAAGAGTGTCATATCCCAAACAGTGATTTAAAAGAACAGACATACTGCATGATGGATGTATTATGTTCATACTGAAATGTTCATTAATACTTATTTAAAGTATAAAGATATAAGTAATTGTCTTTTTTTCTCATGACAAATTCTGGTGATATAATAATCAGGTTATAATATGTGTTCTTAGTGAAACACTTGTCAATGTTATTAAACAAAATATAATGCAATAAAATAATACATGTCACATTTACAGAGAAAATATAATCATATAGTGTTACAATATAAGATTAACATACATGAATGATATAGAGCTAAGACTCTATTGGTTTTATATACTGTATGTGTGTTAATGTGTGTGTGTAGCCTTGTAATAGTGTGTGTGTGTTAATGTGTGTGTGGCCTTGTAATAGTGTGTGTGTGTTAATGTGTGTGTAGCCTTGTAATAGTGTGTGTGTGTTAATGTGTGTGTGTAGCCTTGTAATAGTGTGAGTGTGTTAATGTGTGTGTGTAGCCTTGTAATAGTGTGTGTGTTAATGTGTGTGTAACCTTGTAATAGTGTGAGTGTGTTAGGTTAGGTGATAGGTTGTGATAGTGTAAGTGGTCTGTCGTCCAGAAAGCATCTGCTCCAATGCAAGGTGGAACTGTTCAGTACACAAAAGAATGTTGCCACAGAAGAAACCTGACCAAAGAATATAGGAGAGGAAAGATAGGAAGTGATAAAGAGAGGAAGAGATTATGAAGAAATACATAACATGTCAAAGGAAGACAATCCTAAATAGTTGAGTGCAGGATTTAATTAATAGTAGCAACAAAATACTTTACCCAATATGTGGAAGGTTCTTCTTGATAATAAACTCCAGAGGTTGAAGCACTGTTAAGGCTAAATTTGAAAAGGATTTACACAAACTGTGACACACACAACACTACAAGATGGATACAGATCCTGTAGTGACCACACACACATAAACACACACACACACAGGAAGTGTCATGGCGGCACCGGTTGGGACAGTGGAGGAAGAGATAAAACATATTAAATAATAAACTCCAGTGTACTGCCAACAACTTAATCCCTTGTAAAATATTGTGTTCTTACCTTCTGCAAATCATTGAGGTATATTTTATTTTACGCCTGACAAGTGTTCCAGATTTGTGTAACAATTACCAAACAACTTTTCTGTATCTAGGGAGAAATACAAGTATTTCAGATTGGCACACACACACACACACACACACACACACACACACACACACACATGCACATTAACCACAGAAGAATTTATACCTGCTTGCAATAGTTCAAGTTAGTCTTGAAGGGATTTAATGATCAATGATTTTACTGGTTAACTCTCTGATATTCAGAGTTTATTATGTTTATTATCAAATTACAGGAATCACCAATTACTAAATCTGTATATCCAAGTTTATTTCAGACGAGACAGGACATAATATTATACAGTAAGTGTTGGTATTGGTTGTACTGGGTGTGCTAAGGGCATTTGTACTACAACTTTCACCACAAACATATGTTGAAGTCGGCATTAAAAAAGCATAGGCAATGATAACACGTCAGTCAACGATAGGGATAGTACGAACCCAACACACACACACACACACACACACACACACACGTTTCCTGTCACATACACATATAGACAATCTCTCTCTCTCTCTCTCTCTCTCTCTCTCTCTCTCTCTCTCTCTCTCATGAACTAAGAACAGAGTGTTACTGTCAACTACTGAGTATAAAACTTTCTTGCATAAAGCATCTATGAATGGGCGGTACAAATAAGTTAATGTTGTGTCTGGGTGACAAATAACTTGTAAACAACATAACTGGCAAATAAAAGATCAGAGTATAACTAGTACGGTAATGAAAGGTAAATAGTAAGTAACATATGAGTCATAAATAATATGTCCAAAAGATTATATTTAGAGTAGGAGCAGGTAACATCCGGCCCACAGAGGCCTATTGTGTGGCCCGTGAACATACCCGGAATTAATAATGGAATCCGGGCTGCATATCTTGTTTGTCAACCGTGCATACTCTCCAAGTCAAGGCTACTTGGTACTCTGGTCACCAAGTCTCACCTTCACTATCAGCTCTCGGACTGTCACCTCAATGATATTCTTCTATTGTGTTTCTCATCCATTAAACTGATCATTGAAACAATTGTTTATAGGAAGTAGAACCAACCATCACACTAATTTGTATGTTTACCTAGAACACACTTCAATGAACATTGTTACCAAACCAACACACTAATTTGTATGTTTCTTTCAATAAAATGTTTGCAAAAAAATTTATTTTGTGGTTCTCATTTGTCACTTCTGCCTGTGACATGCTCCAGAAAGTCTCATCTGACCTTCACCCTACTGTACAAAGGTTGCCCGTCCTTAATTTACAGGCACAGCAATATGTAAAGGAATGGCAGGAGCAGTAAACCCAGCAGGTAGAATATAATTATTTACAGACACAGCAATATGTAAACGAGTGGCAGGAGCAGTAGACTTAGCAGGTAGAATATAATTATTTACATACACAGCAATATGTAAACGAGTGGCAGGAGCAGTAAACCCAGCAGGTAGAATATAATTATTTACAGACACAGCAATATGTAAACGAGTGGCAGGAGCAGTAGACTTAGCAGGTAGAATATAATTATTTACAGACACAGCAATATGTAAACGAGTGGCAGGAGCAGTAAACCCAGCAGGTAGAATATAATTATTTACAGACACAGCAATATGTAAACGAGTGGCAGGAGCAGTAGACTTAGCAGGTAGAATACTGTATAATAAAGCCAAAGTATGACATGAACAAAGAATAAAAGTGGCACCGTGGAGCACTTGGTTCTGAGATGTTATCAGTACAGATGTGAGGATGAAATCCAGAGTACCTTCCTGAAGCTGAAAGATCATGTCAGGATCGGTGGAGGTACAGAAGAAGGTGATGTCATGTGGCTGGAAGCTATGTATGCAAGTTAAGAGTTTGTCCAGAGGTGAGAAACCATCCTGGAAATACTTCCTGGAGAAAGAAAATACTCGGATGATGAGGAAAAACGTAGACCTTGAGTTGACTGAGTTTAACATAACTGGTGATGCCACAGACTCTCCAGGAGATGACATTAAGAGTGAACCCTATGTTTGAAGGAAGAAGTCCAGATAGTAGAGGCAGATGAACGACCTGGAGAAGGAAACACACACATCTTCTCAAGGCAAGAATCAGTACTATCCAACTTGTCGGTAAGGATGGTGATGGCTGACATGATGGATTACTGAGTCTCAACAACGGTGGAGAGTTTGGGATTAGAAGTGATCAGAGAGGCAACCAGCCTGTCAATCCTGGTTTCAAGGGCAGAAAAGTGGTTCTCAAGGTCACTACATCGTGTCATGACAGAAGCAACAAACTGGCGGAGGGCAAGGTTCGGAGGCAGGGCTGGATTGTTGGAAGGAATACACTGGGAAGGTGATGGTGGAGGCAATGCTGTGGTAGTAGACTGTGGTAATAGACTGGGAAGGTGATGGTGGATGTAGTGATGTGGTAGTAGACTGTGGTAATAGACTGGGAAGGTAATGGTGGAGGCAATGCTGTGGTAGTAGACTGTGGTAATAGACTGGGAAGGTAATGGTGGATGTAGTGATGTGGTAGTAGACTGTGGTAATAGACTGGGAAGGTAATGGTGGATGTAGTGATGTGGTAGTAGACTGTGGTAATAGACTGGGAAGGTAATGGTGGATGTAGTGATGTGGTAGTAGACTGTGGTAGTAGACTGGGAAGGTAATGGTGGATGTAGTGATGTGGTAGTAGACTGTGGTAGTAGACTGGGAAGGTAATGGTGGATGTAGTGATGTGGTAGTAGACTGTGGTAATAGACTGGGAAGGTGATGGTGGATGTAGTGATGTGGTAGTAGACTGTGGTAATAGACTGGGAAGGTAATGGTAGATGCAGTTCTGTGGTAGTAGACTGTGGTAATAGACTGGGAAGGTAATGGTGGATGTAGTGATGTGGTAGTAGACTGTGGTAATAGACTGGGAAGGTGATGGTGGATGTAGTGATGTGGTAGTAGACTGTGGTAATAGACTGGGAAGGTGATGGTAGATGCAGTGCTAAGATAATAGATGCACGAGTTGGGGACTGGCATCAATCACAACCATGACACAAGTTAACCTCCGGCTGAAAGCAACGTGGACAGTTCTACAGAAACGACATAATGGTTCACTCCTAGCAGAACACATCATGGTCAATCATACACCAGACGCACTTTCTTTTTGACTGGGACTTTACGACTATAAAACAAAGGTAAATAAACCGAAACTGACATGAGATCATCTTGGCCATTCACAGTGTGTAATACAATACTGTTTTTGAAGAGCCATCATTTTCACAGGGGAAATATATGGCTAATCACTAACTGACAACTAGAGGATATAGGAGGGAGAAGTTAGGAGGGGGGAAGTTGGGAGGGGTGAAGGCGGGGTAGACTCTCTTCTCCAGCTCTGATCCCCCTCTTCCCTCTGTCCAGGGTAGGGGGTGGAAGGAATGACCAAACTCTGAGCAGAAATTAGTGCTCGTGAGTGTACAACAAAATAATAAAGAAACTTGGTGGTTGAACCAGGATACACTGGAGAAAATCAGTAAACAGACAGAAGCAAAACGAGCCTATGACACGAAAGAAATTAGAGAGGCTTGGATTAGAGAGGAGTGTATAGAATACAAAGGAGCAGTAACACAGGGTAAGGCGGCAGCAACGAATTATTTCTATGAGCAGCTAGAGGCGACAGACAGACAAAAGAAAAAAGTACAACCATAATTAAATGTCCACCGACACTTTCTTTCCATTGTAGTAAATATCTTGATAATAAAATACAACATGTGTACGATTTTGCAGCACCTCATAATATTAATGGAGGGGGTTATGTTGAAGTTTGGTGTTGTGGTATGATTATATTTTGATATGATACTGATTTATTTGCACAACACAACCTGGGAGTCTGGCAAGCCAGCCTTGCTCTCAGCCGGTCACAAGTCCTGATAAATGGGGAGTGTTGGCGTCAGGAAGGACATCCAGCCATAAAAACAACTGCTAAAACCATGATGAGTACAAGCCAAAGAATACCGATACAAACCAGGGCGGACCCCAAAGGTGACACACAGAGGCTTCACCTGACCTCTGCGACAATGCAAGGGCTACCGTGTTGTGATCGAACGTGGATAAAGAAGAGAGCATCAGAAGGCCTAAGAGCGGCTACGATGAACGTGGGCACAATGACGGGGAGAGGAAGAGAAGTGGTGAAACTGATGAAGACGAGCAGAGTCAATATTCTCTGTGTCCAAGATGGAAAGGGAACAAAGCAAAGGAGTTGGGTGAGGGATACAAGCTTTATTATAGTGGAGTTACAGCAGGTGGAAGGAATGGTGTGGGGATCATAGTGTCTGAGAAGATGAAGCAGTATGTGACAGAAGTAATAAGAGAAGGCGATCGGCTGATGGTTTTAAGACTCACATACGGGAATGGTCCAATAAATGCTGTGAGTGTGTAGGCACCACAGACTTGATTATCAGATGAAGTGAAGGAGAAGTTTTGGATGGATGTGGAGAGAGTTATGGAGGGATAGGCTACATAAGAGCGAGTTATAGCTGGAGCGGATTTAAATGGACACATAGGAACATCAATTGAGGGAGTGGTGAGGATACATGGAGGATTTGGATTTGGACAGGCAAATACAGAAGGAGGAAGAGTGCTGGACATGGCAATGTCATTAGATCTAGCGATCACAAACACTTGCTTCTGCAAAAGAGAGGAGCACTACATTACCTACAAGAGTGTAGGTAATTAAGCTCAAATAGATTTCATAATTTATAGGAGGGTAAACTTGACAGAGATAAAGAACTGCAAAGTTATTCCGGGAGACCATGTAGCACCACAACATAGACTAGAGACGTCATCTTGTAGTCCAAGAGGAGGATTGGGGTACCAAGACCGTCTTGGGAGCGCTTGATTTCAGTGACGAGAACTGACCAAATACGTAGAAACTGTGTTCTCGTCGTCCAGCTGGACTCCAGATACGGATTGGGTAGAAACAAAAGAAAGTTTGTAAACAAAGTCGTAAGAAAATACTACAAATTGGTTTACTTTTCCTTCACTTTTCTCATATTATGAAGCAAATTTGTGTCCAAAGTTGCATATATTATACACCAAAAGATGCAGAATTAAGAAACAAATAAGATGATACCAACTAGAAGTCTCTTGATATGATCTTTTGTTGAAGACTTGCGATTTTTATTACTTTGTTCTCGATTTTCGGTGAAAAATTTACTATACTTGCTAGAGATAGGTTGCCCAAAAGGTGATTGATTAGCTATATTTCTGGAATGTCCATCAACCATTTCGCAACACTTCAGACATCCACCTTGCTGAAAGTGCACATGATATTTATTCACCTTTTTGGTACTCTCTTAAGTTCCAGGCTCAGCTCATGGACTAATAAAGTGTTTGTGTGCCTCTCATCATGTCAAGATGATCCTTGATTTTGGTTTTATGGTGTGCAGCCTGTGATTATCTTTAGGGCTCTATTCTGTATGGGTGTTGGAGATGAGTCTCAGTAAGGTTGGTGGTCTGTAGGTGTGGTAGCTGTGCAGTCTGTCATTATCTTTAACATTAGGGCTCTATTCTGTATGGGTGTGAAGGGTGTTGATAGTCTCAGTGAGGTTTGAGGCTGAGGCAGGACTTACATAATCCATCATTAATCGAATATAGTAATTGTTTGCATATTGTAGTTGTGGTTTCTTTGTTGTGTCCAAATATTGAGCTGGCAAGTGATCTGAGGGCTTTACATTTTTGCATGCATTTGTTTTTGATGGCCATTATGTTATTTGAATGTCATGGATGTGTTGTATATTATGCCAAGTATTTTGCATGTGTGTGTGTAACGTTGCTATTTTTATCCCCCTTACTTTACTGGAGGAGGAAACAAAAACACGGCCTTTTACAATAAAAAAAAATGACACACCAGTGTATGATACTCTATCCTATACTGGATCAACCCGGTCTGGGAATAAAAAGGACTGAGGACTGAACTTGCCTTGCGAATACCATAAAAAAATCATACAAAGGCAAGTCCAGTTCCTCGTCGGTAAATGTAAATTACTTTATTATATAACTAAGTCATTTTAACCTATTCATTTAACACTTAGTAACAGGAGAAAGAGAGAGAGATTTGTAGGCCTCTTAGTGGTCAGCAACAGACGTGGCAGCACACTGGAAATTCCTACTACCTGTCGACCCAGCCAGACCGGCCTTAACCTGTGAGGTGGACTATAGTATAATGTACAGTACAGTTGTAACATATAGTCATTGACCAGGGTGTGAAGGAAAGTCTGTTCAATGACTATGTGCTTTGACTGTACATAATGTGTATATGTGTACAGGCCTAATGTACATAATGTGTATATGTGTACAGGACTAATGTACATATAATGTGAACACTTGTATTAATATAACTGTATTCAGTGAAATACAATACACACACACACGCTGGCTATGAGCAGTGTTGCCACTTTTGAAAACAGAAATTCCCACAGATTTTACCTCATTTCTCACACAGATTCACACAGATTTTGTGATTCTTCACACAAAATTCACACAAAGCAATAAATTTATTATAAATAAAAAATAAACGTAGATAGTTTCTGTTTATTATGTGATTGTATGCTAAACATAACAGATTAATAAAATAAAAAAATTCTTTCCTACATTTCCTACTTAAAATTCTAATGCAACCAATACATCCTCCTCGGGCACATCTTCATTGGTTGAATGACACACATGTCCTTGACTCTAGCTTTAGCCCATACCGAATTTGCAAGATTGCTTCCACTGACCTTACATGCAAGCGATTTCGTAATTTGGAATGTACCACATTCATTTGGGAAAATATTCTCTCCACTGATGCATTTGAAAATGGTAGAGAGAGTAAAGCTAGAGCCAAGGAAGACACATTAGGAAAGGACTTTTCTCCAAGTGAATTTGTCTTCGTATACACCTCAGCCCAAAATGATATCGTATTGCTCAGACACGACTTTGGCCATTGTTCAAATCCTAGTGCATTCCACTCACTCTCGAACTGATCCATATCTGCAAATGTGAACTGATACTTTGAAGCTATATCTTCAATTTGTTCTTTGCACTGAGAGGTTGCAGTAAACGAATGCAACTGTTTCATCATTAGCAGTGTGTTAATATTATCAGGAAGACGCAACTGGACTTCCCTGAGCAAGTCAACAACAAACTTCACACATCTTTCTTTGACATATGTTATCTGCACATTGTTCAAAGGGGCCTTTGCAGCTGCGACAGAAAAATCATATCCAAACTGAACAGCACAAATTGGAATCAGATAATCCACATACTTGAAGTTTAGGAGGCTCTCTAGTGTACACTTGGACAGATATCGAGGCTCTACAACCAGTTGCATTAGGTTGCGGTACATGCTAAGTAGTTCTTCAGTAAGCTTTGTAATATCAGCATTTTCCGCCTGAAACATTTTATTTACTCTAACAACCTCCTTCAAAACTTTGCGTACATACAACATGTACAGCTTATTTTGAGGGTCTTTGTATGCATCATTTAACACTCGAGCTGTATGGGAGCGTTCATTTGATGCAGCCATCTCAAAGTGAAGTTGTAAAGCCTCCCACTGATCTAGAATGGCATTCATTGCTTCTAATCTAGCTAGCCATCGAGTTCCAGCCATTCCTGGAATTTTACTTGGTGTACTACCTTCAAGAACATTATATATTTCCCTGTAAGAATGTGCTCTCTTTGGACTATTTGAAAACCAATTATGGGTTTCTCGAACAATAAATGTCAGTATTACAGGCAGGAGCTCTGAGGCTTTGCTAGCGGCAAGATGCAATGAATGACACACACAACGAAAAACGGCTATGTTTGGATTATCTTTCTGAATCAAAGTTACCAGGGAGTGGTTGCGACCTATCATGACATTAGCTCCATCAGATCCTATTCCAATTAATTTTTCTATCTGTAAATCATCCTCTTTCATGCACTCTTTTACAGTTTTGTAAAGTGTATTTGCCGTGCACTCTGGAACTGGAACTAAGCGATAAAATGTGTCAACCATTTTTCCCTTATATGCACTGAAGTATCGTACACTCATACCTAAGCATGATACATTAGCTTGATTAGTGCTCTCATCAATGATCAGACTGTAATATTGATCCCCAATATCTTTTCTTAAATTCTTTGCATAACAAGGAGCAATGACATTTTTTTGTAATCTAGAACTGTAGATCTTTTATCTAACTGAGGCAATAACTCCCCTAGATGATCAATTGACAGTGTAGAAGAGTGCTCCGATATATAGACAGCCATTTTAAGTTCAGCAAGTTTTGTTGGGTCTTGTACTACAGGCCGCAGTGAATCACTGATTGAGGTTTGCATTCTGCTGCTACTTGCACTCATAACTTCTTTGTGTTTCTTTCCGTCACTGTGTCCAACTATAGAACGTATATGAGCTTGCATGATAGTGCCACATACTCTGCACCTTGCCTTGGTGTCATCTCCTGGCACCGGCTGCAACCATCCTAACAAAATAAATGTAGGTATACATAAATATAAACAAGTAAATTCCATAGAAGTTAAGAGCAAATGGTTAAGGGCAAATAAATAGGTCACTAGGTCTACACAGAGTCATTTCTCACTGCAGAGACAATGGCAATATATTAAATGTATATGATAAGCTTTCTTACCTCTAAATCTAGAGTCTGACTCCCAGAGAGAGCGATACCTTTGATGGTAAGTTTTCTTTGCAGCACTCATTATATGCTAATTCAATTGTGGATACCAAGTGACTAAAGTTGCGACAGCGATATAGGCCTCAGTCTCCCTCCTCTGTCACTCTGTGATGACAAGCTAGTTCCTGTTTTAACTTGTGTTTACATACACACACACACACACACACACTCATTTTTCATAATATTCTTAGCATTATCTTAACCCCTAAAGTCCTATTGTCCGTTTAAACGGACGATACTATTTTAGGCCTTGAAGCCGATGGTCCGTTTAAATGAACAGCCCATAAATAACTGCAACTACATGGGCTACAAATAGAAACAGCAGTAGTGCCAAAGGGAAAATGTATGGTGTAGGTGGGTGTGTCCAACAGTCCAAATTACATCCACACCCACATTGTGTTATCTGCAGCCAATGAAATCACTCGTGGACTGTCATACACTCTCTCCCTGCCTCCGCTAGCCTCTCTCTGCCTCCCATAGCTCTTATTAGGCATTGAACATTAGTATAACACACTTTCAAACACTCCCATACATTGTGCATGCATGCGTTAGCGTATCACAGGTATGCACAGTTGTATGCAAAAATGACTTGTATGTTGCCTTTTTTGTCTATTTCAGTGCATTTATATACTCGTTTTACATACAAAAACATGCAAACACACATCGAGGTACACATACTCATCTATCTACGCATTATAAACGTGTGTAACACATAGGTATGCATTCGTATGTTATTTGGGGGGGTAACTGTCATATTATTTTCCGACTTTGATATGCTACTGTACTCTAACTAGTGGAGATAGAAGACTTTTGTTTGCATATGTCTAAGATTTTTTTTTACAAAATCGAAACTTTAAAAATCACCCTGTTTTTGCGGTTGAGTACCGTAATATTAATTGCGGTTCGTATGGGTTAAAATTCACACAGAAATTCACACAGATTTTAAATATTTGGTGTCCTCACACAACACCTCCCACGTAGCTCCATTTCGCACACAGATTTGTGGTAAATTCCCACGAAGTGGCAACACTGGCTATGAGGATGCTCTTGCCACACTTAACCTGCCAGTCCTCTCTACCCACCATCAAGCAGTTCGAATCCAAACTGCTTGTAAAGTCATGGTCTAATGTACTGCAACATCATCCAATGAGATGGCTTCGAAAAATGATCCGAAACTATAGCTGTTGGTGTGCAATTTTGGTTCATAAAATTAACTCAAATAGCTCGCTTTTATTCACCAGGTTGCAGTACAGTCGGCGGCAAAAGTCCTGTCGTCTCACTTGCTTCACCGAGGCACGCGATATTCATAGACTCGAGATTATTAAGTGTAGAAAACGTGTATATTTCTCGAGTCCATGAACACTGTATGTCTCGGTGAAGCAAGTGAGGCGACACGACTTCTGCCGCCGACTGTACATTAGACCATGACTTTACACTTGCCAGCACTGTCCCGTGTTACAGGAGCTCGCACGTTTTAGGAGATGTGGCACCACTGTGATGATTTGCCACGAAAAATGCCCGCATGTGTGATAGAATAACCTCGATACAGTGGTGCATGAAGTGAACTTTGTTGTTTAAAACTTCGAACCACAATGTATCATTTCAGCCCGACTTTGTTTATCCTTAATGTTCTACATTAGAAAGTATTCAGTACTCGTCATTATGTAATGCATTTAAGCTGTCTACATTTTTGTATTTACGTTCTGTTTCTATCTTATCACCTAATACATGTATGGATCCCCAAATCTGTTGCCAGAAAAAGGGAGTTGCCATAAGCCTGTGATAAGACCACATTTGCTTCAATATTCATAGAACGAATCACAAGAATAGTGAACATCCATGATATTGTCGAGAACTCATTGGAAGAAGCTTCAGTTTCCAGTCATAACTGAAGAGACGAGTTTTCTTCACCTTGCCGGTGGGGCTAGCATATTCATTCTCGCCATCATAACGTAATGAACATAAAAACATGTAGTTACTGTAGCTGCAATATACACAATGTTAATAGTGCATTAATGAATATGCCCCTGTCTCCATAAAACGTTTTTTTTTTTGTTAATTGTTGTTTGTTAAAAAAAATTGGAAAGATCAGTTTGTCTTCTCTTTACAGGTTAAAGTATATCCCATATAGAAGTGATGTTAATATTATTAACCCAAATATAATAAAGTCAGAATTACAAACGTGATCATCATAGTTGTCATTCACACATCCAACTTATCAGTGTTTACTCGTTTATTCAGTTCATGTTATCACTTTTTGAGAATAACTTCTACAATTAGTGTAGTAGGATGGTAAGAAATAAGTAGATATATATAGATAATTTCTCTTACCTTGCAATAAGTAAAAATACATTAAATGTGGCACAGGTTTCTTATTTCTAACTCCAATACATTACCAACATAATCGTGTTTCTTCACTGTTCCTGTGTTTCTTACTACGAATATTGAAGCAAATGTGGTCACATCAGAGCTTGTATGTGCCAGGCTCACAGCTCCCTCTTTTCTCTGACCTCATATAAGGCGTTGCAGACTAGATGATGAGATACCAACGACACGTCATCACAAAACTGTGGCCAATTATTATGCATTTTATAAATAACTACTTTGTGTAGTACCCGGCGTTGACCGGGTAAAAAGTAAGATACCCAATATTTGGAGAACAAAAAGTATGTTGGATTAAGATTCATCATATGCATAAATTGCAAAAGCAATCACAAATTTTCCTCCTGAGGGGGTGGTCAAAATTTGTTCCCGGTGGGGATATATATCCCTATTTATTCTGGTAAATCCCCACTCCTCACTGGCAAGCTCGCCAGCAGCTAGAAAGAGCAAATAAGAAAGTTTTCTTTTTTTCCTAAAACCATCATTGGATCACACTGATCAAGAAAATATATATAGGTTCCCGGGTGTTGCTCTGATGGTTAGGGCGTGATGAGGTGGCAGATATTAAACACTTATTGCATGGATCAGGTTAAACAAAGTTCAGCCTGTTATGATACTTTGTGGTTCGAAACATTCAACAACAAAGTTCACTTCATGCGCCACTGTATCGAGATTACTTATTTCAAACACGTAGATTGTTTCGAGGCAAATCATCACTGTGGTGCCACATCTCCTAAAACGTGCGAGCCCCTGTACCACGGGGCAGTGCTGGCGAGTGTACATGTTTCTCACAGATCCCCTCACCACTTCACCAGTTCCTCACTGTATTTCAGTCATATTCCTGCACTTCCAGTAAGAACAACAGTGATAGAAGACCAGTGTATTCAATATAGATGTACTAGCTACCTGGCCCAGCGATGCCGAGTGCAGTGTACGGGTGTTATAACACAACAAAAAAAGACAAAAGGAACTGGAATAAGATATAACTCTTTTCCTTATTCCTTAAATTCCTTAAAATATCTGGGAGAGAAGGGAGTTTTGGAGAGTGATAACTGGAAAGTGACATATAATTTTATTTCTCTTATAAATGATTGGTTTGATATCATGAACTGTTACACAACTTATGACATCTATGAGAGTCAAGAGTCCTAAAACAAGGTGTCTTTATAAATTTCAAAAGGGTGTCATATTATCCAGTCAGTCAGTCATAGATAGGACTGTATAATATGCTAAAAGCTACAAACAACATTGAATATATAATGACACGAAGGCTTAATCAGGACTGCCTATAGAACATTTCTTTGGATGCATTAGGCAAATATATGGCCCTCATGATCACCCCAATGCTGATAATTGTAAGTATAGGCTTAGGACATTGTTGTTAGGTAGAAACGATACTCCAGGCAGTGAAAAAAACAATACCACTTTAGTGGCTAGTGATCATGATAATACCGGCATGACAGTAGTAAGTGAAGGTAGATTAGATATGGAATGTGTAAACCAAGACAGAGAGCTGGCATTAGAAATATGTCTGACAAACCTTATGTTTAAAGATTTTGATGTAGGAGAGGATGAAATATATGTAGATGAGGTGCAAGATTGTGTATTGTCAAGTAAATGCATTGAAAAAGCAGCAGTAATATAATTGGAAAAAGCAGCAGTGATATAATTGAAGAAGAGGCATTATTTTATATTATTGGTGGGTACATAGTAAGGAAATTCAGCCTAAAATACACTAATTTAGGAAATAAGATATCAGGTAATGATAATACCAGAAGAAACTGGACAAGTCTTGTTAACAGAGGGAGTAGGCTACCTGACATCACGTGCGCAGAGGAGGCAGAAACTGGTAGGCTGTCTGGCTGACCTGTCTGTCTAGAACTAGATCTTGGACGCACCAGACTACTGGGCCCCACTACCACAGCGGTAGCGAGTGCTGCGGGTCTGGTGTAGGGAACAACTAACTATTAACTAGCATGCACTACTGGGTGTCCTCCAGCAAAACAAAAACACTGAAGGTGCACAAACAGCAGTGCAGCAAAACGCTGCAAATTTACGTTACTATTTACTGTACCAGTGCAAAGAGACAACAGAGTACTGCTGGCAAAAGAGGCCTCGGATACATAGGTAGCTCAAGCGGACAATACTTGAATCTGTTGTGGCTATGCAAAACGAGGACGAGGTCTGGACGGCACAAAGTCTAGACGCATAATGTGGCGTTGTTGAAGAAGAAGATGAATTTTAGGGCTTTATGCCTATCGACTCGTGTTGGTCATTAAGGCAGTCAGTGTTGGTACATCAACATATCTTCCCCCAGCCTACAAGGTTGCTATCCTTGTTTTTACAGCCGGGTACCTACTTACTGCTAGGTGAACAGGGACTTAGGGGCTTGGGAAAATTGTCCAACAATTCCACTGACTCGGGAATCGAACCCGGGATCTCTCGCGTGCTAGGCGAGTGTGCTAACCATTACACCATTAGCACCCCCTTCGGAGGAAGGTTAGGTCTTGCCGTATTGCGGCTAGTGTGTGTAACATGTTTCTGTTGTGCACGGTTGAATCTGTTTCGGTAGCATACGAGGAGTCGTTGTGTACGTACGGAGGGTCTGAAAGAATAGATTGGTTTGTATGTTGTTTTGGGTATGGACCTTTCAGCGACCTGAAGTATACTGTTGTGTATGTGTTGGCATTATGTGTCTATGTCTGCTATGGTTTTGTTTTCATAGTTTGTGGTGTATCTTTCCTCAGCCAAGATGTGCTTGTATGTGTCCCAGTCAGCTTGTTTGTATCTGAAATGTTTTGTTGTTGGTATAAGTATAGGGTTTGTAGAGATGTAATAGATGACTGGGATGTGGTCTGACCCCGAAAGGGGGCCAGGTTGTATGTGGTAGTGGAACATGTTGAAGTGTCTGTTAGTGATGGCAACATCGGGCTTGCCACGTCCTCTGTTGGTGTAGGAAGTGTGGAAATCTAGAAGGAGAAAGTTTAGTCTTTTATGTTACATAAGAGCGTATAATTGTGTACAGTGTCTGTTGGTGTTGTTGTGTTGTAATGCGTGGTGTGTGGCGTTCATATCTGCTATGTGAAGTACTGGGGTGTTATGATTGAATATGTAATTCAGGTCGTTGAAAGGGATATGTCTTTGGTCTGGTGTATGTTGTGGAAATGACAAGAGGTCCTAGGTCTGTGTATGTTGTTATGGCTAAGAAATGTGTAGAGGACCAATTGCGGTGTATTAGTGTGTGTTTGATGGTGTTTTTGACAAGAATTGAGACTCCGTCATATGCTCCCTCAGTCTGATATGATTTGTATGTGAAGTGTTTTATTGTGTATCTGTTGTTTGTATATGTGCTGTTAAGAAGTATGATGTCTGCGTCGTATTCTTGTATTAGATGTGAGAGTACATGTCTGTTTGTGTAGTAGTTTCTTATATTAAATTGTATGATCTTAAGCATCACTACATTTGATTGTGGTAACTCTTGTGGGAGATGGGGAGAGTTTTGGATTTTGTGTCTTTTGTTTTATGTTAATTGTTTTATGTATGTGTTTGTCTTGGGAGTTTTGTCTTTTGGGAGGCATCTTCTGGCTCTGATTGAGGTCCAGAAAGAGGGATTATTGTGGTCCTCTTAGAGGTCGACCTTAATCGGTCTGATGGTGTCTTTGGGGGGGGGGGATGGCTTCTGAGCGCCTGACTGGTGAGGGGGAGGTATTTTTACGCCTGCATGGAGACATCTGGAGAGTGGTGGTGGGAGTCGGTGCTTGGTAAGTTGTAACTTGTTTGTGGTTGCGAGGCTAGGGGGGTTGGGGATGGGGTAGGTGAAGGGGGGTGGGGGAGCATTAGGGGTTGGCGGTGGTGGGGGAGGTTGTTGTTGTCCCAACCAGGATGGAGGGATTTTAATGTTGGGGAGATTGTTGTAGGTCAGGATTTCAGGCAGTAGTTTAGAGAAAACCTGAAAATCCTGGCCTGCCTTAAGGTAGGCAGCCTGGATGCATCCTGTCATCCTTGCACAGGAAGTTGGCTCCATAAGGGGAGGTGGTGTTGGGCTGGAATGTGAGGGTGAGAGTCTAGGGGTGGGGAGGAGGGGGGGTCTAGCTGCTGTTGCATAGCTATATGTTGAGGTATGTGGTGTGTTTGTAGTGGTGTAGGTGGGTTGGGCAGGCGTGCTTGTAGGACGAGTGTGAGCTAAACCATGGTTCAATCTAGCATTTTTTTAAAGATGTTTCCTGGAAGGGCACTCCCCACTGATGGCAGTGTTTGGACCCTGACAGTTGGGGCAAGTGCTTGTGTTTTTACTACAATGAGTATAAAAGTGGCCCTCTTCACTGCACTTGGAGCAAATCTGAGATGCGGTGCATGTTTTAGTCTCATGCCCATATTTATAGTATTTATGGCATTGAATGATGTTGAACCACTGGTCCAGCTCACAGTAATGAGAGGGGATGAAGATGGAGAAGGCCTTTACCCCATTGGTGAGGAGTTTATTGGCCTCCTGAGGAGTGGCACACCTAATCTTTAATGAAAATTTGGTCTTGTAGATGGAGGCTGTAACACTGCTTTTGTCTGAAATTTCAGATTTAAGGCTCTCAGATGGTTTGGCAAGGAGGCTTCTGTCCACATACTTGCATACTACAGTGCAGCTTGGCCTGAGTTCAAGGGACTCGACTAGGTTGAATCCTCCAGCATTTATTTTGACAATATTTTGGTGGTTAAGAAGCTCACTCAGGTGAGCTTCTGAGGCAAGTTGCAATTTGATGGTGTTGCGTGCAGCAACAAATGCGCGCACATAAAGCACATTAGATAGGCTAAATAGAAATGTTTGGTTGTCTTAAGCTGATAATTCAAGAAACACATATCCACCAAAAATAAAAGCAGACTGAGGACATTCCCGGGACTACACTGGTAAGAATGGTGTATCATTTGTCAAAAAAAAATAATGTACCGGGGATTCGAACCTAACCTTTCGGCTAAGGCCAAATAACAGCGGCTTGGGCTGCAGGGGTACTGGGATCGAATCCCCCCAACCCCCCATTTGTCATTAAAAAAAAATGAAGGTCGAGGTCACTTCCCAAGCTTCACCCCTAAAAATAACATATTACTTTTTACTCTAGGTAAAACGATGCGGTCTTGCATAGCAGCTAAACACACACACACAGAAAGACAGACAGACTGACGGAGTGTTTTGTATATATAGATTTTGGGTGGAACTCGTTTCTGTTACCTTATTCCTTTACTTACCTTGATAATTTCATTCTTGAATGGAAATATTCCTTCATGTATGATTGTACTGTAAAAATAAATACAGCTCATGACTACATAGAATCTTTATTCCCAAGTATACACAAAGATTATTTATTATGTAAGACAATAACAAAAGTCTCACTTCAAAAACTGGAATTACTGTGACCTCCACCACGTCCTATGTCCTGTGAATAATATATAATATTAAAAGTTGTCACTCTCTCAGTCCAACTTGAAGGGGATACCAAAGTCCATCTCTTGGTTCAGCTCCTGTGAGAAGTGATTCTTTCAATCCCCAGTCACACCTGCAACACCACCAAGTATTATAATATGTCATTAAAGTGTCATTGAGGTTACCCCGTACACTGAATGTAGAGAGGTACAGTTGCTGACATATGAAACAAACAGACCTGAAACGGTGCCCTTTATTAAGCATAAAGTAGGATGAGACGTTGTGTATAAAGGAGCATCCTGTTCTATGTTTGATAAGGGCCCCGTTTTATAAGTGTCTGTTTTATGTGTCTAATATGTGTCTAATATGTTTAATATGAAAGTCAGGTTTTTTAATATGAAAGTCAGTTATTTTAAGGGGGTACCTCGGTTCTCCAACCCCATAGCTCTTTTCCAGATCCTGTCTATAAAAGAGGTAAAGCTCATTTCCCTCATATTCCTTATTGCTTTTTACATATACTGACCTATTTTCATTGAAATCAAGCAACAGATACTATTTTTCCCAAATATTAAAAAAAAAAAAAATTGAACAATGCTAATAACAACAAAAATATTCATCAGAAGAGCATAATATTTTATATAGTCTGTCTAGTGACATATATCTACCCTTTCAAAGAAGGAAAATCCAATATCACCTTTATAAATGGGAAAATTCTTTGGCTAAATTAAAGTCTGTTTCATTGTTATGTAAGTGGGGCGCAAGCCCGAGTTTTGTCACCAATAAAAAAAACACACACCAAAATTCAAGGGTATACCCTAAAGCAGAGAATTTTTCATTTTCTGTTATAGCAAAAATGGTGTATTTCAAGTTTGTAGCACTAACTAAAACATTTTAATAAATATATTTTTTTGTTCCAATATTATCGCTAAAACCACGAATATTTTTTACGTTTATGTCAATGAATAATTTCACACGTATTATACGCACATGCTGTCAGCGGGATTTCGTTCAGAAACTATTATATATATTTTTTTACAATTATTTTCCCAAAACGTCAGGCAAAAGTATTTCCTTCACTTCGGGCGAGGAATTTTCCCATTTACACCGGTGATATTGACATTTCACTTCAATCACAGGGTAGATATATTTGTTAAGAGAGTCCACATAAAATAGTATGCCATTCTGACGAATACATTTTTTTAAAATAGATTATTAAAAAAAAAAAAGGAAAAAATATCATTTGTTCCTTTTTTGAAATGAAAATTGGTCAGTATATGTAATATCCAACGAGGATTACGAGGGAAAAGAGCTTTTGACTCTAAAATCAACAGGAGCTGAGAAAATTGTCAAACCGAGGTACACTCTTAATTTGAAATTCAGGTTTTTAAATATGAAAGTCAGTTTTTTTAAATTTGAAAGTCATCTTTTTAAATTTGAAGCTGATCTTTTTTTAATTTGAAGGTGAAAAGGTGTAGAAGTATTTGGTGGCACAGAAACAATGAAAATCCCTCCACATGGGAAGACTGCATAAAGATGACAGTCTATAAACATTACAACACATGGAAATAAAAGGAGAAACTTCTCATTAAATACTATATGGCGTACAGAAACGTCTTTCATATGATTATATGATATAACTGTTGCCACACAGAAGCCAGGCTACAACAGGGACAACTATGCTGAACAACAGTGAGTTGCATTTCAACAAATTCATCATGATGTACAAAACAATTTACAAACTGGCAAAGAAAAAATGCGAAATCGCCCATATACCAAAACAATTTAAAGGCTTGCAAAGAAAAAATGTGTGATTGCCCATATGCCAAAACATTTTACAGGCTTGCAGGGAAAAAATGCATAATCGCCGACACAACAAAGCATTTTACTGGCTTGCAGGAAAAAAAATGCGTAATCGCCGATATAACAAATTGAAATTGATTTATTGATGCAACTAGGCATCTGGCGGCGCAACAGCTAGGGTCATATACCGCCCAACACAAAATTATTATCCTCAACTAACAAAATCACAAACTCCCGAATGGGACACGCATCATAACTAAATTACACACAAACTATAAAAACACACCATTACTAAAAGAACGTGTCAACTTAACTAATAAGAAAAAAAAAATAATCAAGATTAAAATAATATCAAACTATCTAAAAACCATAAGTATAATAAAATCACAATTTATGGAGGAGGCCAGCCTCCTCCACATAGGAGAGGGTGTTCTCTCCCACACTACAAGCCTCCTCCCCGAGCACCCGGGAGAGACTGTAAGAACCGTCACCCACCCGGTACTCGGAGAGGTGCCTACGACGCAGATCCCCAAAACTGGGACACTCAACAATAATATGCCTCACTGTCAAAGGGACCAGACAATCATCACAGTAGGGAGGGTTAATCCTGTCCATTAATAAGCCATGAGTCAATAATGTGTGGCCAATGCGGAGACGGACAAGAGCCGTCTCCCACCGGTGGGACAGGCCGCTGTAGCTCCACAAACCCAGGCGTTGGCGGATGTCACGGAGCTTGTTAGCCCCGACTGTGTCCCATCTGTCCTGCCAGCAGGAACGAACGGCAGCATCTATATAGGGTCGAAGGTCCACTGCAGGGACAGGATGATGCCCGGCAGGACACCGAGAATTGGAGACCACAGCCTTAGCCAGGGTATCAGCTCGCTCATTACCATCGACACCCACATGGGCCGGGACCCAACAGAAAGTGACTTTGCGGTCACGACGACCCAGGAGGACAAGCAACTCAAGGATGGCCAACACTAGGGGATGGGGAGAGTTAAAATTGCAAAAGGCCTGCAAGGCACTACAGGAATCACTATAAATAGTAAAAGAAGGCTGAGGGAGAGTAAAAATCACTTGGATAGCATATATAATGGCCGAGAGCTCAGCAGTGAAAATCGACATGACAGAAGGAAGTCTACCACCACGGCAAAAGTCAGGAAAGACAACTCCAAAACCAACTCCAGCATCAGACTTTGACCCATCAGTGTACACAGGGAGCGACTCTCTGTGAGTGAAGGCATGTTCTAAAAACAGGGAACGAGCCACTGGAGGAGGAAGAGATTCTGTTTTGTCTGTAAAACAGGTGCAGGGAAAAACTTTTGGAAGAAGCCATGGAGCCACCCTGGGGACCCTCACAGGACGAATCTGGAAATCTACAATTCCCATCTCCTCCATAGCCTTCCTGACCCGGAAGCCAAAGGGCCAAGGTGTACGAGAATGTGAAAGGTAATAATTAGACATGATATCAGATGACACCGCCAAGCAAGGAAGAGAGTCGGGAAGTCGATGTAATCGATGCCAACAAGGAACCATTGAGGACTGGCGACGGAGATCTAGAGGTGGTTCGTTAGCGTCCACCAGGATACTGGGGATTGGTGATGACCTGAACGCTCCAGTTGCCAGATGTATCCCAGCATTATGAACAGGGTCTAAAACTCTGAGACGGACATCTGTGGCAGAGGAGTACACCTCACACCCATAATCAAGTTTTGACCTAATAAAAACACGGTATAGGCGAAGGAGGGTGGCCCGATCAGCCCCCCAGGTAGTATGGCTCAGAACCATCAACAGATTAAGAGCCTTGAGGCAAGAGACCTTAAGTGTATGTAAGTGGGGAACCCAAGTCAAACGTTTGTCGAAAAGGAGACCCAAAAAGCGAGTCTCCTCGACACAGCGTATCCGATGACCATACATGAATAAGTCCGGATCAGGGTGGACGCCTCGGATGCGGCAGAAGTGCATAGCAACCGTCTTGGCAGGAGAAAATCGAAACCCATGAGAACCAGTCCAACGTGACACTCTGTCAAGGGCAAGCTGCATGCGCCGCTCCGCCACTGACATACGGGAGGCAGCAAACCAGACTGCTAGGTCATCAACGTACATCGAGTTGGCTATACCGTCCGGAAGGGATGAGGCAATGGCATTAATTGCTACTGCAAACAATGTGACACTGAGGACACTTCCCTGAGGGACGCCCTCCTCCTGTGCAACAGATGCTGAGAGAGCTGTACCAACCCTTACAGAAAAACTGTGACCACTAAGAAACTCTTTAAGAAAGCGTGGAAGGCGACCCTGCAGACCATATACATGGAGCTGCTGCAGGATGCCATATTGCCATGTAGTGTCATATGCTTTCTCTAAATCAAAGAATACACAGACAAGGTGTTGATGTCGTGCAAAGGCCTCACATGCAGCAGCTTCCAACCTGACCAGAGCGTCTGTAGTGGAACGGTGTTTACTAAAGCCAGACTGGGACGGAGACAGAAAATCACCCCGTTCCAAGAAGTATACCAGTCTGACATTCACCATCTTCTCAAATAGTTTACATAGACACGAGGTCAAAGCAATTGGTCGGTAATTGAGGGCAACACTAGAGTCTTTGCCTGGCTTGGGGAAAGGAAGGATGGTAGCAACCCTCCACCCAGAAGGGAAGACACCCTCCACCCAGATTCTGTTATATAAAGCTAAGAGAAATGAGATTGCCTCCTCACCCAAGTGTCGCAACATTGCATATGGGATGTTGTCTGGCCCAGGAGAAGTGTCCCCACAGAGAGCGAGAGCAGAATGCAGGTCTCTCAGGGTGAATATATGGTTATAACTTTCATTCTCGTTCCCTGAGAAATCCAGGGCAGTGCGCTCCTTGGCTCTTAACTCTTAGCCAGAGGTCGAGAGTCACGGCTGGAGACTCTAGCAAAAACCTCCGCCATGGTATTGGCCACTGTCAATCTAACAGAGCACTAGGTGAGCAAAGGGAAATATCAATGGCGGTAAAAGTCCCAGTTGGGCTATTAAAATGTGTCACATCTCCCGTATTTAAAACCCCTAATCCCTCATCCTCAATAAAAGAAGCTAATAAAACACCCCTGGGGTTGATCGAACTATCACCCCACAGAGGATGATGCCCATTAAAATCACCCAATAAAATAAAGGGAGAGGGAAGGTCCCGTACAAGACGGGTGAGATCACCCCTCTCTACTGTAACACTGGGAGGAAGGTATAGACTGCACACAGTGTAGGGGCGGTCCATAAAAACCTCAACAGCAACAGCCTGGAGCGGTGTGTCAAGCTCCAGGCTCGTGCATGGAATATCTCGACGAACTAGGATGGCAGAGCCACCATGGTGACCCTGCCCTTCAAATGAATTTGAATAAAATTCAGAATATGCTGGACGACTGGCAGGAATGTAGTCCCCAAGCATTGTCTCTTGAAGAGAAACACATGCAGGAGAGAAACTAGAGAGAAGAATGCGAAGTTCTTCCCAAGAAGCACGCAAGCCACGGCAATTCCACTGAAGGACCTTAAAAAGTGTTACTTTGGTCCTGGTTTATGGGAAGCCTCATCGAGGTACTTCCCACTACCACCTCGACCTGAGGGTCTACTCAAACGATACGTTTTGTCAAATCCTGGGCCACTAGAAGAGCGAACCCGAGGAGTAGTACTTGGGGTAGTAATTGGGACCCGCTGACGAGTCCCTGAAGCATCTGATATGTATGAAGAAGATGAAGGTATATGAGCAGGGATATTCTTAGAAGCATTTACATTGGTATTGTCCTGTGCAGCAGTGGTATCACTGACACAGGCAGACACATCTACATCCATAATACAGGTGGTAGAATCACTCTGCTGTTCTAGCGGAGAAGAAACTGAATCTTCTGAAGTCGCGACATCAGTGGCATCCACATTAACTTCACGCTCCTCTGATGGTCCTGAAGAAAACTTGCGAGGAGGAACTTCTGTTGATTCAATAGATTCATCAGAGCCACGAGAACGCTTCTTGGATATTGTCTGGGCACATAGCAAGAATGTCCTCTTCTGAGAATTCATATAGGTCTTCATTATATATACACCCCTTGCTATAATTGAATGTTCGGTGTGGTTTGATAGATTCAAACATGCTATCAGTAGGACAGGGGAGATTGAGGAGCATCATGGCCTGAGTAAGATCTTTGGCTCTGATTAAAACGTCCTTACCATATTTCTTTATGTGGCCCATTGGTAGTACTCCAATTTCTTTCTCCAAATAACGGGAAGCATGGATAAGGTTACGACGTCCCTCCCTATAATACGCCACAAACCAAAAGGGTGTTGGAACCTGACGTTCCTGTGGGACATTCTCTGTAGAGTCATCAAAGAGGTTAGGGCAGTAGTCATTATCATTATCTACTACATTGGCAGACCGCATTAACTGAACTTTACAGTGAGTATCCCTCACTGTCAGAGAATCTTTTGCCTCAAATTTGCTTTGGCAGCAGTATTTGTATTGAATGTAATATAACACCAATTAGACCTACAATCACAGTCATAAGTGATTCGGATACGAAGGACTACTCCGAAACACTTAAAAATGGAGTGGATAGCGCGATACGAAAGTGATGCCTGTACATTCGTTATCATCAATGTGTCACAATCACTAACACGGTTCTCTGACACTACACCCGACCTGCTGGGTCTACTCATACTTGCAGCTCTCTGCACATCACCACGACCAGATAAGGAATCGGATCCCATGGTGAAAACCATATATTCATATGTTATTGATTTGGCAGAACGTCTGCAGAAGATATGCGAGCTTGCAAAACAGGAGTTAGTAAAAGCAAATGAGCTTCAGAAGTCCTACTATGATAGGAAAACTAAGCTCCGAACTCTGCAGGTAGGAGGAAAGTGCCTCGTTCTGTTACCAACAGCTCACAATAATTTGTTGGCTCAGTGGAAGGGTCCATTTGATGTAGTAAAGAAGGTGAACGACCTTATCTACATAGTTAAAATCAAAGGTGACTCCAAACGATTCCACATTAACATGCTTAAGGAGTACCATACAACTCAACATGGGTGTACTTCTGTTACCACAGATGGTACGGGTTGTTTTAACATCATCTCGGACAGGCGTGATTTGTTAAGCCTAGTACGTGATCGATTTTTCCCTGCAGTAAACATGGTTACCGCTGCTGTGGTAATTCCCGAAGGAGAAGAGGGATATACTCCACAGACGACTGAAGCTCGTCAAGGTGAAACTGTGGCGGATGTCTCTGTGTTGGAGAATTTAAGTCTAGACCAGCGTGCAAGAGTCAACGCGGTGCTGGTGAAATATTCACGTATGTTTTCTGAAAGGGCTGCTGTTGCAAACGTACCCTGTCATGAGAATCAGCTCACAAGCGACACACCAGTGAGGGTTAAACCGTACCCTATTCCTGTGAGGCTGATTGATACAGTACGCAAGGAAATAAATGATATGGAAGCAGCTTGCATCATTGAAAGGTCAGACTCTTCATATGCTAGTCCCATTGTAGTAGTCCGGAAGAAGGATGGTTTGGTGTGTATATGTGGGGATTATCGTCGTGTGAATGCTGTCACCAAGGTCAATGCTGAACCTATATGTGATCAGCAGGAGATTTTCGCTAGGATTAGCAATTCAAATGTTATTTCCAAGATGGATCGGGCTAAAGGTTTCTTCCATATACCACTTGAGAAGCGAAGTCGTCTTATCGCAGCGATATCTACCCCAAATGGGCTGTACCATTTCAAGGTACTACCATTTGGTCTCACGAATTCTCTCGCCGTTTTTAATAGTGTCATGCGTCAGGTACTACATGGCATCGAGGGGGTTGAAGCTTTTGTCGATGATGTTCTTGTGTACTCAGTCACATTTGAGGAGCACCTTGTGATATTGCAAGCTGTGTTGCAACGACTGCAGGAATATAATATGTCAGTCAAACCATTTAAGTGTGAATTATTTCAACAGGAAGTATAATTCTTGGGTTACACTGTAGGTGGAGTGCGTTTTGGCTACCAGAATGACAAGATACAGAAAATTAAGGATGCATCCCGACCTACTACGAAGAAGCAGGTACGGTCATTCTTGGGTCTTGCAGGTTATTACCGTAAGTTCATCCCAAACTTCTCTGTCATTGCATCCCATTACGGTCTTGGTGCAGTTTTGTTCCAAGAAAAGGATGGTGAGATATTTCCTGTTGCCTATCACAGTCGAAAAATGAAGCCTGCTGAAACAAACTACAGTACGGTAGAAAAGGAACTTCTGGCAGTAGTAGAAGGTATAAGGAAATGCTACTACTCTCTGTATGGTGTTAAATTTGTGTTAGAAACCGATACATCAAAGAACGCCAACGCACGACTTATGCGCAGGGCTCTGTACTTGCAGCAATTCAATTTCACGGTGCGATACATAAAGGAAAGTACTAACGTCGGGGCAGACCTTATGTCGAGATTGCTTGAAGGAGAAATAAGCGAGTAATAAATTCGTACCGAATTAGCGAAATTACCCCCTTCGTAAGGAGATAACCAGTTGATGGAGCATCCCTGGTTATCTCACTCGTTATTATTGTTATCTCTCCGAGTACAACGAGCACAAACCTTATCCGAAACTCAGATTCAGCTTGGCTCCCTTGTCTGATGTTTGGATAATTCATAGCTCTTCATGAGTCTGTAAACATTGCACGGTAGCAAGGTTTTTTTTGTGTGTGTGCGAATGTCACGAGTCACAATTGACACGTGACATATTAGTTAATGTGTAGCAGAGATAAGTATTAACATCTTCACTGTTAAGTGGAAGATGATTTATCTCGTGAACACATCCTTACTACCGTCATTATGTTTTAGTGACATCTTTATACATCTTATATGTCTAATTATATTTTATCATATTTCTGTAATTCCAGGCTAGCTCAAAATGAGTTAAAGTCTAGGGAAATGTAACATGAACAAAAAAGGGGGAGAGTTTAAAAAAAAAAACCTTTAGTCAAAAACATATAACACCAATAATATAGCACCAATAATTTAATGATTGCACATGTTGTTATGACTGGAATTTTAATAAATATAGTAAACTGATTGTGATTGGTTGTTTCATACCATATCCCATCATTCTATAATTATAAAGGCATACATATCAGAAGGCCTCACGTAAAAATAAATAATTGTTGATAGACTCCAAAGGTTTGTTACAAGCATCTCTCAGGACAGAATGAATATATACCGACTAGAATAGTCTTCCATAGGATACTTAACCCCTGCAATCTGGCTGCCATTATAGACCGTCATACGGTAGTGACAGGCTGACGCGATAGACCGTCATAGCTATTTAGCGCCATTTCGGCTATGTAGGGCTGTTTTTTCTTGTCAGCGGGCTAGTAAACACACTCACAATATCGATCCGCTACCCACTCAGTTGATTCTGGGACCCCACGATGACTGGGCTAATTTTTAATATTTGTCCTTGTCCGAATTTGTGCTCTAACGATCGTAAGACAATACCGTAGTGAATATATGTACGACAGTGACACCATGATATTCCTACAAGGTTACAAATTATCATTTACTGTATAGATCATGACACACGATACATAATGGTATTAATAAGAAAATAACACCACAAACACGCCCAGGCAGGGGAGAGTGATGGTAAATATACGTGTTTCCTACGGTACAAATCAGTTTGTTTATCATTTTCAATGTGACAGTTACACGATGATATATTCCTACAAGTGTTCATACTATTTTTAGTGTTGTAATAATAACATACGATACATAATAGTAGTAATACGAGTGAGTAGACATAGGAGTTTCGCGGGCAAATGGATACCCTCTCCGCGTTCGAGTCAACCCGCGCGTACACACAGACACACTGCTGATTCACGCGCAAACATGGTCCAGTTCAACTTGCCCTATCTCCACAACTATTCATCGTCCCGCCCTCCCGATGGTACCATTCGATAGACGAAGAGTTGAAGGTATGTAAGAAACTATATTGAAGTCAGTACACTATATAGGTTAAGAGTGAGAGCGTTGTGAATATAGGGGAAATCAAGGAATTTTGACACTAGCGGCAGGGTAGAACAAGGAGGCAACTACCCCCCCTCCCCCCCTATCTGCAGGGGTTAAGACTGACTCCCAAGGGCTATACGAGGTCTATTAGAAAAGTATCCGACCTTATATTTGTTTGCAAAAACTTGATGGATTTGAATCAAGCGCGCTTGCATCAGCTAACCTTGAACCTTCGTGCGCGTGCGTGAAATTTTTCCCGCCTGTATATTGCGTCAGTTGCTGGCAAGCAGCATTTGAGTGAGGTAGTGTGTAAGTGCTCTCGTCGGTTTTTCATTGCAAGGAAAATGACAGAACGACTGGAGTAGTGCTACTGTATCAAATTTTGCCAGAAACTGGGCGACAGCCAGGTGGAAACCATTCGGAAGATTAAATTGGCTTTCAGTGACGATGCTATGGGCATCACACAGATTAAGGAGTGGTACAATCGATTTAAAGACGACCGCACAACAATGGAGAGCAAGCCACGCTCGGCCATCAACATGCCGAAATGACCAGGTTATTGCCAAAGTGAACACTGTGGTGATGCGGGACCATTGTGTGACTATCTGAGAAATTGCAGAAGAGTTGGGCATCAGCACTTTTTCGGCACATTCCATTTTGACTGATGATTTAGCCATGAAAAGAGTGGCGGCGAAATTCGTGCCGAAGCTGCTGACAGCGGAGCAAAAGCAACTTCGTGTTGAAGTCTCACAGGACATGCTGGACTCCACAAACAGTGAACCCGACTTCATGAACACCATAATCACTGGTGACAAGTCCTGGGTGTATGGGTACAACCCAGAAACCAAATCCCAGTCGTCACAGTGGAAGCATTCCACATCACCAAGACCAAAGAAGGCCCGTCAAGTGCGCAGCAACGTCAAAGTGATGCTGACTGTTTTCTTTGATTCCCGCGGTGTGGTACACCACGAGTTCGCACCACAGGGTCAAACAATCACCAAAGAGTACTACACGGATGTCCTCCGTCGCCTACGTGATGCTGTGCGGCGCAAAAGACTGGAGTTGTGGTCAACAGGAAATTGGCGTCTCCATCACGGCAATGCTCCAGCACATTCCTCGCACTTGATTCAGACTTTTTTTTTGCGAAAAACCAGGTTCCTGTGGATCGACAGGCTCCTTACTCTCCTGATATGGCCCCGTGCGACTTCTGGCTGTTCCACAAACTCAAGAGACCATTGAAAGGAACGCGATTTCAGACAAGAGAGGACATTATGGCTGCAACGACAGCCAAGCTAAACTCTATTTTAAAAGAGACTTTCTCGGAATGTTTCCAACAATGGCGGCACCGCTGGGAGAAGTGTGTGGAGTCCCAAGGAGACTACTTTGAGGGTGATTAGATTTCCAACGCTCCAGGTATGCCAAATTGTTTTCCCCGGCCAAAGGTCCGATACTTTTCTAACAGCCCTCGTATACTTGTCTCCACCAAGAGAGACACAATACGATATCAGACAAAGGCACATCAGTATCATTCCCTGTGTAGATATAAGTATATATAAATTAATTAAGCTTTAAGAAACATGTGAAGTCAATTACCTAAGAAAACACCCAAGTCTTGCTACACTACCTAATACATCAACTACAACAACACTCCAAGAATCAAACACAAGTAAGTTACCAGTTCTGCCCAGAGTTCAAGCCTACAGGACTGGTACACCACCACCACCACCACCAATACTATTACTACTACTACAACTATTAACACTACTACCACTCCAACTAATAATAATAATAATAATAATAATAATAATAATAATAATAATAATAATAATAATAATAATACCTTTACTATTACCACCACAACCACCACCACCACCACTATTTCTACTACTACAACTACTAACACTATTACCACTCCAACTAATAATAATGATAATAATAATAATAATAATAATAATACCTGGTGAATTAACAAGTTGAGGTTGACATAGCCGAGAGGTAGGTAAGACAGAGTGTGTATGCAGAGTGCCATAAGAGTGCCACATACCATCAGCTTGGCACTGCATCAAGGTAATAATGCCCCAGCACTCAGCACTCACTAGACTCAGCACGGGTACCTTCCCTGCTGAGCCACACGTATCGTCTCTGTGCAAAAAAGAAAGAAAAAAGTCAGCACTCAAATATTTTCGTCTCAAGCTAAAAAAAAAAAAATTCTTCGTAAGCTAATATAAAATTCTTCGGAAGCTAATATACAATTCTTCGGAAGCTAAAATTGTCTTCAGAAGCTAAGAGCATTTTGTTTGGAAGCTGAAATTTTCTTCGTAAGTTTTTTTTTTTTTTTTTTGAAGAAAAATATTCTTCGTAAGCCAGAATTTTCTTCATAAACTATGCATTTATTTAAACACACACACACATACAAATACACACACATAGAGAACATTATTATGAATTTACACTCACACACACAGAACAGTATTATGAATTTACACACACACACACACACACATACTTACAATACAGGTTGGGTTCCACAGACCAAAACATTGACTTTAACACGACGCAATGCTGTTTCTCTCTCTGTCTCAATATTACACACACCCTCATCTGTGTAAACAAAGAAATATGTATATATATAAATTATTTCATTATTAAGAGAATATATGTATTTCACACACATACACACACATAGAATGGTATTACAACACACACACACACACACAGAATATAATTAATTACAACACACACACAGACACCATATACTTACCTTTCCTTTCACACACACACACGCACACACAAACACACACATACACACACACACACACACACACATACTTACCTATCCTTTCACACGCCTGAGTATTATCACAAGGAACGCATAAATGAGTATATGGACTTGGACAGGCACAGAGACCGTCCCTAGTGCACCCCCCATCACTAGGGGGCCCCACGGGTATTAGGAGGGTGCCAGGAGGACCAGTAGGGGGTGTCTGAGGGGTTGTAGTAGTAGTAGTAGTAGTCAAGATGTGATTTGGCCCACATGTTTTTTCACTCTCGTCTGAAGAATCGATGCAATCTACTTTTCCATTGCATTTAAGTTTCTGCAATATAATAATAATAATAATAATAATAATAATAATAATAATAATAATAATAATAATAATAATAATAATAATAATAATAATAATAATAATAATAATAATAATAATAATAATAATAATAATAATAGTAATAATGATAATGATAATGATAATAATAATAATAATAATAATAATAATAATAATAATAATAACAATAATAATAATAATAATAATAATAATAATAATAATAATAATAATATATTGGAGTGTCATGATTTTTATAAATAATACCACAACAACAACAACAACAACAACAACAAACACACAACTCACCTTGTTAATACAGCCACCATAATCACATTGAAACTTTGCAGACGAGCACCTATTATTTCTGCAAACCTCAGCCGTCTCATCCGAGTTGTCGACACAGTGAGGTTTGCCATTACACTTCCATACCCTCCTAACACATGCACCGTAAGCACATTGGAATTGACGACGACTGCATCTGTAAATTGTGTGGTTGGTTGGTTGATTGATAGATGGGTTTGGTTGGGTGGTTGGTTTATTGATGGGTAGATGGATGGATAGATAAATAGAAAGGTAGATAGGTTGATACGTAAATGGATGGATAGGTGGATAGATGGATGGGTTGATAGGTAGTTGGATTGGTTGGTTGGTTGATGGATGAATGGGTAGATGGATTGATTGACGGATGCATGAAATGGATAGATGGGTATATAGGTAAATGGATGGATAGGTAGATAGATAGATAGATAGATATCCCAAGACAGAAATAATTAACATTATAATATGTATATAATATAATAATAATAATAATTACACACACACACACAAACACACACACACACACACACACTTTCTTTCCACACACACACACACTTCCTTTCCATACACACACACACTCACTTCAATACACACTCACTTCCATTCCATACACACACACACTCACTTCAATACACACTCACTTCCATTCCCCACACTCACTTCCTTTCCATACACCCACTCAATTCCATTATACACACACACACACACACACACACACTCCCATTCCACACACGCTCACTTAACTCCATACACACACACACACACACACTTACGTCTGAGTGGCACAAAGATCACTGGTTTCATCAGATCCGTCCCAGCAATCTTTATGTCCATTACAAATAAGGTTACGTTCAAGACAGCCTCCGTAAGCACATTTAAATTTAGCCTCGAGTCCAGAAATTGTGTCTCCAAGATTTTCAGGATTCATATCACCCACGCGATCTTCAGCACTGGAATAAATAATAATAATAATAATAATAATAATAATAATGATGATGATGATGATGATGATGATGATGATGATGATGATGATGATGATGATGATGATGATGATGATGATGATGATGATGATGATGATAGAATGTATTTGTGATTAATGTCTAAATATAATTATTGTTTTAAATAGATAATATTGTTTATAAATCCTAGTTAATACCTTATCAGCACTGGAATAATCAATAAATGTTTATTTGTAATTAATACATAAATATATAATAATGTAAATAGGTAGATTGTATGTGTAATGTTTAAATATGATATAATATAATATAATAAATAAACTTCTACAAACTTACCTACCACTCGTACTACTACAAACTGACCCACTCCCATTCCCACAACAAACTAATCTACAAACCTACTTACAAACACACTAACCTACAAAGTTACGCATAACTACTACAACCACAACTACCACAACAAACATACCTACAAACCTACGTACAACCATTATTTCCACAACCACCACAACAAACATACCTACAAACCTACTTACAAACACACTAACATACAAACTTACCCAAACACATACCTACCACTACCACCACAAAAAAAACAACAACGCTTACATACAACTTACCACAACAACAAAATTCTACACTTACACTCTCACCTACAAACTTACTAACTACAAACTTCTACAAACTTACCTACAAACTTACACACCTACACACATACAAACACAACAAACTTCTACAAACTTACCTATAATCTCACACACCGACAAACTTACAAACTCAACAAACTTACAAACTTACACACGTACCTACAAACTTACACACTTACCTACAAACTTACACACTTACAGACCTACAAACACAACAAACTTCTACAAACTTACCTACAACCTCACACACCTACAAACACAACAAACTTACATACAAACTTACACACTTGCAAACTTACACACTTACCTACGAACTTACACACTTGCAAACTTACACACTTACCTACGAACTTACACACCTACAAACCTACAAGCACATCAAACTTCTACAAACTTACATTTAAACACTACAAAACTTACATACAACCACTCCAAACTTAGTCCTACTTACCTACATACCTACAAACTTACCTACTGCATCTGATTGCTTTACACCTGTGTTCTGATTCGTCTTGCTTGTCGCTATACTCCACAAATTCCACCACAACAAACTTACATACAACCTTACACACCTACAAACCTATAAACACAACAAACTTACACACTTACCTACCACTACCACTACAACCACAACAGACTTCTATAAACTTACATACAAAGACTACAAAACTTACCTACAAACTCACACACCTACAAACTTATAAACTTACCTACAAACCTATAAACTTACCTACTACATATGATTGCTTTACACCTGACTTCTGATTCGTCTTGCTTGTCACTACAATCCACAAAGCCATCACACACGGTGGCACAAATTCCATCACAGGGGATTTGGTGGGTAAGACACGAGTTATTGGCCAAAACACCTGTAATAATTAAAGAGAGACAGAGAAAGAGTAATTAGAGAGATAGGAGGGGGGGGAGTACCTGTATTAATTAGAGAGAGAGTAATACTTAAAGAGAGAGAGAGAGGGGGAATGGGAGTACCTGTATTAAGTAGAGAGAGAGTACACCTATAACAATTAGAGAGAGAGAGAGAGTACATATGTTTATAAATAATGGGTGGGTATATGTTTTCATTATGGGGGGATACTTTTTTTTTTTATTATGATATGATTTATTATGTGTGTGTGTGTGTGTGTGTGTGTGTGTGTGTGTGTGTAATAATAATAATAATAAACGGTTTATTGATTAGTTTGGCAGCCATAGGGCTGAAAATATACATTATGAAAATACATTATGAGAATGAGCATGAGTACATGGTACATAATAAATAAGCGAGAGAGAGTGTGCGTGTGTGTGTGTGATAGTGGAATCTGTGAGTGGTAGACTGTAGGTGTGAGGTCTGGTGAGGATTACTGGATGTCAGGTAGGGAAGGGCTATAGTCAAACCACTGTATACTGGCCCCTGAAGGTGGGGTCACTCAGGAATGCTCATATGCCACATCATAAATAACTGGGCTATACTAATAAGTGTGACCTTTATAAAATGCTACACAAAACACGTAAACACATTTCAATACCATCTTAATTTCAACTGCAATATGCAGGATAGAACAGTAAGCTTAAATATTACAATATTTATAAACCGTTATGAGAAATGTAGCACCAGTGCTACAGTATTTATGTACAGTGTTGCCGACCCATACATATGGTGACCTGTGAGGTGAGGTTAACCCCAGTCACAGCTGCCACAGTCAGTGTTTACTGGCTCGTCATTGAGACGGTAAAATGTTAGCTTACCCAACACACCACTCTTCGCCCTTGCATAGTCAATAAAATGTAGATGTATGGCAAAAGTAGCTTACTTTATAAAATACTACTGAGAGAGAGAGTGAGAGAGAGCGGCACGCACATCACATGTGTGTGTGGAGCGGGAAGAAACAAGAGGCTGAAGATATGACAACGCTTTAAAGGTCTTGATGACCGGAAATTCCTGAGTGACCCCACCTTCAGGGGCCAGGATACAATGGTTGAACTATAGGCTGGATTATCGTGTGTGTGTGTGTGTGTGTGTGTGAACGTAGGTAGGTAGGTAGGTTGGTTAGGAATGTGTGTGTGTTTGTATATATATATATGTGTGTGTGTGTGTGTGCAGGTAGGAAGGTAGGTTGGTCATGAATGTGTGTGTATATATATATATATATATATATATATATATATATATATATATATATATATATATATATATATATATATATATATATATATATATATATTGTTACGACCCTCAATACTAGACTCGTTGGGTCATTTGCAGCAAACTACCCAGCCAGGAACTAAGAATGTTTAGGCATATTATCCCTTAGTTTAAGCTTTAATCAATCAGATCATTACCCCTCTGCCAGACGAACAAGGCCCCTCAAAACCCCGTAAACCACGATAATCTTCTTGCTAACCATAGTACAATGGAACTGTCGAAGTCTTAGAGCTAGATTAAATGAACTCAAAGTTTTGGCCTGCATTTACGCTGCCGATATTTTTACCCTTCAGGAAACTCATCTGGACGACCAAGTCGAAGACGAGGTTATCGAGCTTCGGAACTACAAGTTAATTAGGAGGGATCGGAGGGGGAGAAGGGGAGGTGGAGTAGCTCTCTACATCCGTCATACTCTCCCTTTCACTTGTTCAAGCCCTAGGAGCCCTTTGACTATATGTCACGGGTTGATAGCCAATAAATCCAACAAGGCAAGGTTAATGGTGTATATATATATATATATATATATATATATATATATATATATATATATATATATATATATATATATATATAGAGAGAGAGAGAGAGAGAGAGAGAGAGAGAGAGAGAGAGAGAGAGATGAGGAGAAAGAAGAGGACCACAGAGACGAATTTCATGTTTAATGTTGAACGTTTCGGATATCATATCCATCGTCAGCTTTTCTGTGAACAAACACAGGCTATTAAAATACTAATAGAAAATGGAATATTATAAAAAATTAAGACTTAAAACTATGGTTAGTTGGTTAGTTAGTTAGTTAGTTAGTAAATTAGTTGGTTAGTTATTTAGTTAGTTGGTTTGTTAGTTGGTTGGTTAGTTAGTTAGTTAATTAGTTATATAGTTAGTTAGTTGGTTAGTTGGTTAGCTAGTTTCTTAGTTTGTTAGTTATTTGTAGTTTTTTTGGAGGAACCAGATACTCCAAATTATCCTCCAGAAGTTCCCAAAAATTCTCTTACCTGAAGAAGAAGGCGAAGCTGGTGAAAAAAATATTACAAGTAAAAAAATCAACACGAATTTTTTTATCCACATTGTGTCAAAAAAAAAAATCCTTTTTTTTTCTTTCACTATATATTTGTTTTCGAGTGCGCAGTTCGTTATTCACTTCACATCAGCTGTGCATCCTAAAGAAAGTTAGTGTTTATTATTATTATTATCATTATTATTGTTATTATTATTATTATTATTGTTGTTGTTGTTATTATTGCTTTCGTTACGGATGTGGGGAGCATAAGGTTGAATTTACGGTTAAACCACTATAGGATATACACCCGTACGATCACCACTAACACTCACAACACACACACAGCCTCCTCGATCCCCATGTGTGTGTGTGTGCTAGAATGTTTAGGTGGGTGGTCACTTGATAAACACTTTGACGAAACACACATACACACAAACACACAAGCATTCACGCACACAAACAAACACCACAGCCTCGTATCACTCTCCCTCCCTCTCTCTCTTTCACACACACACACGCACACACACTGCAGCTCCTTTCCCTCCCTCTCTCTCTCTCTCACACCACAGCCTCCTCTCTCCCTCCTCACCATGGAGCTCCTCACACACACACACTGAAACTCTTTCCCTCTCCCTCACACACACACACAACAGACTCCTCCCCCCCCCCCTCTCTCTCTCTCTCTCTCACACACACACACACAACAGCCTCCTCCCTCTCTCTCTCTCTCTCTCACACACACACACACACATACACTAACTGGTTCGTGCGACTGACTGACTGACTGGCTGGATGAGTGGTTAAAAACTGGGAGGGTTGAGCTGTGTGTAATCCCGGGAAATATCCAAAGCCTTATAGTTACCAAATGTATACTGAGAGAGAGAGAGAGAGAGGGGGGGGATTGAGGGAGGGAGGGGTGGAGGGAGATTGTGTTTGTGAGAGAGAGAGAGAGGGTGGGAGTGGAGGGACGGGGGAGGGAGAGTGTATGTTTTTGTTTTAATCAATTTATTACGCCAAAAGGCGACATTCTTAGTTACATTAATGAGACAATATTTTACAGGAATACATAATATTATATAAGGCAAGTTGAACACACACACACACATACACACACACACACACTCACACACACACACATACACACACACACACACACACACAATAAGGTAAACTTTGTTACATATTAATGACAAAATTGCTTTAAACTTATGTCATATAAGGCCTTTGAACATATTATTACAAAAGGCACGCAGAGCACATATATACCCACACACAAAATTAAGACAAGTTTAATAATATTAATGCCAAAATATTCTGTATTTCATTATAGTACACTAAAGAGTAAACACACATACACACACACAAAATAAGGCAAGTTCGGTTACATTAATGACATATCATACACTATGTAAATACATAACACACACACACATACATACATCCTTATAAATATTAAGGAAAAGGTTATTACATTATTGACATATTAAATCGAGTTCCTTTTTATCATACAAGGCTTCCTGTATACACATACAAAGTAAAGTAAATTTTGCTGTATTAATCACTTAATATGTGTTATTACATAATATTACATAAAACACAATGAACAATGAACACATACACACAAATTAGGGCAAGTTTAGTTACATTAAAGGTATATTATTATATATAATCATATAATATTACATAAGGCACATAGAACATTCACCCACACACAAAATAATACAATTTTAGTTACATTAATTACACATTAAACAGTATGTAATTACACAATATTTTATAATATACACACACACACACATACATACTCTATATATATACACTAAGCCTGCTTTAACATCCACCAAAATGTGGATATCGGATTAATACAGAATCTAGGTTTTTATCTTCTAGTAGGAACTTGCATATTTGAATTAAATCTTGGTCTTGAGGCAACAATTCTCTCACTGGGGGACACTCAAGACAATAGTGTTGGAGATAATTAGCGTTAGGTCGGTCACACAGTTTGCAGGTAGAATAGTGAGGTACGTCCACCACCCCACCAACCTGCCACAGAGGCCTGTATCCCAGTCGAAGCCTTGCACTCACAATGTTATGTCTACGAACCATGAGTCCGTGTCGGCGATATCTTGGTTGAGAGAGACGAAAGTTGTCGTAATGCTGTATTGATACACTGTGAGCCCGTTCAGTATTCATACGGTTAAGGGTAGGGAGAAGAGAAGCCGAGTGTATTATGCCTTTATACCGGAAAAGTGAGGGTGTAGCATCATCAGGTAGTGAGAGTGTATGTGTGTGAGAGAGGGAGGGAGCGTGTCGCTGCGTGTGTGTGTGTGTGTGAGAGAGAGAAATAATATGATGGTTTTGAGAGAAAGAAAAAAAATAGAGAGAGAAAAAAATATAATGGTTTTGAGAAAAAAAAATTTAATAGCATGAGAGAGAGAGAGAGAGAGAGAGAGAGAGAGAGAGAGAAAGAGAGAGCCCTAATCGCACACAGTTGGTCGTATCAAAGCCGGACACGTGAAGTCGTACAGTCGGCGGCAAAACAAACACCGTTGCCAGATATACGATGTGAGACGTAATACACTCACACACACACACACACTGTTGCCAGACATACATACATATACACACACACACACTGTTGCCAGACATACATACATATACACACACACACACTGTTGCCAGACATACATACATATACACACATACACACTGTTGCCAGACATACATACATATACACACACACACTGTTGCCAGACATACATACATATACACACACACACACTGTTGCCAGACATACATACATATACACACACACACACTGTTGCCAGACATACATACATATACACACACACACACTGTTGCCAGACATACATACATATACACACACACACACTGTCACCAGACATACATACATATACACACATACACACTGTTGCCAGACATACATACATATACACACACACACACTGTTGCCAGACATACATACATATACACACACACACACTGTTGCCAGACATACATACATATACACACATACACACTGTCACCAGATATCATGTGTTATTCAGGGTTGTTGTTGTTATTGTTATTGATTTGTAAAAGTTGTTGATATTTTGTAGGTTTTCTTGTTGTAATTGTTGTTTATTGTTGTCGTTGTTATTGTTGTTGTTGTTGTTGTTGTAAATGTTTTTGTTGTGAATGTTGTAAATATATATATATATTTTGTAATTATTATTGTTTATTTCCCATGCACTCCCTCCCTCCCTTCCTACACCCTCCTTCAAATACCCCCTACTCCCCCTATTGAATAACCCCCCTCCTATCCTTCCATTACCCCCTTCCTGCTCTCTCACCCCCTCCCTTCCCCCTCTCCATTCAAATAACACCCCCTTATCCTTCTTTCCCCTCCTCCACACCCCCTCAATTACCCCCTACCCTATACCCCGATAGTAATGTTTATAAAATACAAAGAGAGGGAATATGTGTTTGTAAATTGTTACTTATATACGAGTATGATACGATGATGGTGTGTGCAGGGTCCAGAGAATACGGGGTCGGCTCACGCGCAGCTTAGTCTAACCCCCCCACTACTCCCACGGACTTTCCTGACGTCACTGATGTCTGTGTGTGTGTGTGTGTGCATGATAAAGAAAGAAAACGAGAGAAATGGGAAACAAACACTACATGGGTAAACTATACATAGGCTACTATTATCATGAAAATGTAAGTATAAAAGCCCACTGTACAGTCGGCGGCAAAAGTCCTGTCGCCTCACTTGCTTCACCGTGGCATACGATTTCATAGACTCGAGATTATTAAGTGTATAAAACGTGTGTATTTCTCGAGTCCATGAATACTGTGTGTCTCGGTGAAGCAGATAAGATGACAGGACTTCTGCCGCCGACTGTACACAAATGTGTATTGAATAGCAAGACGTTCCAGTAAGTACTCGATTATAAAGAAAATATATTTTTTTCATTCTCCTATAGTTTTATAATAATAATAATATTATTATTATTATCATTATTATTGTTATTATATATACACTATTATTATTGTAGCTACAATAGTAGTATAATATTGTTCTTGTTTTTATTGTAACTACAATATCTGTATAATAATCCTAATAAAATTAGTGTAAGAATAATAGTAGGCTAGTGGCAGCTGGTGGTGGTTATATATATATATATATATATATATATATATATATATATATATATATATATATATATATATATATATATATACTAGCAGGGATACCCGACGTTGTCCGGAGATCTATCTATCAATCTATCGATATCTATCTATATCTATCTATATATGTATATCTATCTATCTATATCTATCTATATATATCTATATCTATCTATCTATCGATCTATCTATCTATCTATATCTATCCATCTATCTATATCTATCTATCTATATCTATCTATCTATCTCTATCTATCTATCTATATCTATCTATCTATCTATATCTATCTACCTATATCTATCTATCTATCTATTTATATCTATCTATCTATATCTATCTGTCTATATCTATCTCTATATCTATATCTATCTCTATCTATTTATCTATATCTATCTATCTATCTCTATCTATCTATCTATCTCTATCTATATATATATATAAAACAGTCTATCTGATCATATGACGTTTTCTTTCATGCAGAGCATGAGGTTTTCTGTCCTGCATTTTAGGGGATATTATTATATATTTTTTTGGACTTTGAAACTCTTGTCATACGCAAATGCGGTCACGTAGGAGGCTCCCGTTTTCAGTTCCTGGTGTGTAAATTCAAGCTCTTTCATTCTGTAGGATTTTTTTTTGCCTACATGAAAGTTGAAAAATGACAAAATTTACCACCATTTGTCAGCTGGGGGGGGGGGAGGAAGAAAGTCTTTTTTAATTGGTTAATCATTGAAAAAATAAAAAAAATACAAGGCCAAGACACTCTCCAGGTTTTAAAGATAAAATGTATGTAAAAATTATTACTCTAGGTGAAACGATTCGGCTTTGCATAGCGGCTAAACAGACAGACAGACAGACTGTTTTATATATATATATATATATATATATATATATATATATATATATATATATATATATATATATATATATATATATATATATATATATATATATATACAGTCGTGGTCAATAATAATCATCCACATGTGGGTAACTTTAACAATTTACTGTGGAATGTTTTCATGTTCACATATAATTTTATTGTTTTAAGTAGTGTATAGCTGCTTGTAGTAAATCAAAAGATGGTACTTAATCTATTTATTGGAAAGTTTATCAGCTAAGGAACAGAGGGAAGCAGTCAAAATTTTACGTAAGTTACTCCTATGTGGATGATTATTTTTGACCACGACTGTATATATATATATATATATATATATATGTGTATAATAATAATAATAATAATAATAATAATAATAATAATAATAATAATAATTGAAAAGAGATTTGTGGTAGGGAGATATACAGGAAAAATAGCTATAGAAAAAGGAAGAGCGATAAATAGAAGAAGAGATAGAGAAAAGGAGACAGAGGTGAATATTGCTGTAGGTCATCTGTAATGGAGATAAGAATTGAATGAATGGATGGATGGTAATAGAGGTGTGACAAGGAAGTCTGGTTAAGAAAGAGCTAGGAAGAAAGGTTATTATAATTAAGCAGCCGCACCCACGCCTATTATCGTCTTAGTATGTAGGTGTGAAAAGAGATTTGTGGTAGGGAGATATACAGGAAAAATAGCTATAGAGATAGAAAATAAGATAGAGAGAGAGAAGGAGACAGAGGTGAAGATTATGAAAAAAACAAAACAAAACAACAGGAGATAGAAAGGTGAAGATAATGAAACTATAAAACAGGAGAGAGAGAAGATAATGATACAATAAAACAGGACACACACACACACGTGAAAATGTACAATAAAATGTATATGAAAAATATTTAAACAAACACCCACAGACAGAGGTAGAAATAAGGGCTACATTTAAATTATTAGACTACAATCAGTGGACTATTAGATTCATTATGTATGTACAAAAAGTGGTATATTCTTTAATTCACTGTCACTGCACAATACGAAGGTATTATAGAAAGCAAGTACCTCTCCACCAAAATGAGCACCAGCCAGGACAACAGAAAACGGGTGTCTTTGGAGCTGTGAATACCTTGGCTGTCAGTAGTGGAATGACTGCCATTCCTGGGATGAACCCATCGCTCAGGATTTCCGCGGACGTCATGCGCGGAAATGACAAATTTCAGTCAGGCTGTGAGCCTACCCTGCATTCTCTGGACCCTGGGTGTGTGTGTGTAATGTTAATCTAAAGACGTCATCTGGTCGTCAATCGGATACGAAGTTCGCTTGGGTGAAACCAAGCCAAAGCAAGCGGAACTGTTCTGGTCGGTCAAAAGGATTCATCGATCCACCAAGATGGACCCTGCTGCCAGCCACTGAAACCAAGACCAACCACGTATCCATCCAAGCTCGCCAAAAAGCAGTGATTCGGGGAGCTTGGGGAAAGGATAGGAGAAGTATAGCAGTAAATATGGCGGCCATTAAAGATATGACAAGTAAGTTAATAGTATAATAATACATGAATTGTAGGTGCAACAGGCTGTAAAATAGAGCGATAGCAACACAAATAAGGCTTTAAGTATTGTAATAACCCGTAAATTACCCTTCACACATTTATCCCACCGGTGTAACGGCTCGAATAAAATATGCGAAAGGTATTTCACGAGTGTTAACACAAAAAAAATAATAATGTTGGTATCTTTTTAGCTTTCCTCGCTCCGGCCAGGCGGTAGGAGAATAAAGAATGCTATAGAAATGGGGCAAATAAACGACAAGATAACTATAAAGTTTAACCGGGATTTATTAATTTTTCCCACAAGATATTAATTAAAAAGAATCACAGAATTCACTAGAAAATAAGGACGAATTTTCCTCTTAACCCCTAAAGGACCGGGGATAGTGAAATTACTGTGCCTCCCAGGACCGGGGGTTGAGCGAAAAACACGTAAAATAGCCTGTTTTCGCATGCACTGTACTCCTAACCTACAACGAACGAGTGAATTATTTTAAAACCATGAGAACGAGCAACTCTTCCTCTTTCGATTGGTACCAATGGGAAGTCTGTAGCTTTAATGGTTACAGAATTACGATGAGTTGAATGAGGTACTGTCGCCGTACGATGAGCGCTAGTGTTTGGGTGGGTGCACTGACCGTGGCGAGGTAGTAGAAAATGGGGATAGGCGCTCGTCGGCTAAGCCGCTCACCATCACACTCGGACATAACAAGATCTATAATTCCTCAATTTTACCCTAGAAAAAGCAGTGTGTACCATGGAGGTATAATCTAAGAGGAGGCGGCATGGGCCGCTCGTCCTGTACACCCAAAGTGAAGCAAGGGGCGGAGCCTATTACCCTACCCCCCATTGACTCAAAACATTGCCTCGCCCGCTTTACTCCCATTATAATTATGGTCTTATTTTCTCATATATCCTATAATCATAGCCAGAAAGAGACTTGAATATGTTCCATATATGATAACTACATAAAATTATCCAATTCTGTATATTATCAAAAGTACTTAAACCCATTAAATATAGCTGTTTCCAGCTAGAGCATTACCTCTTCTCGCAAACTTTTCCTAGGAGTATGAATGAAAGAATGAATTGATTAATGAATGAATAGCTTATTTTATGCAAAAAGTATAGTATAAGAGAAGGTGATAGCTTACACACCAACCCACAGACCGTATTATAACGTTACAGAGAAATAACAACAAGTACAGATGACCACACGTGAATCTGGTATGCCTCGCTACTTGCGAGATACCTACAACAGGAAGGAAAGTGAGCAAAAGTTATAGTTTGTTGACAAGCAGGTAGTAATAATATTTTACTGTCTGCCTGTCAACAAACTACATCTTTTTTCACTTAAATTTCCTTTCGTTGTAGCCACCTCACAAGTAACGAACCATAGGCCTACCAGCTTCATGTGTGGGTATTAATTATATAAAGATTTTAGTATGAGACTGTGGAAGGCCTTGTGTCACTCTTTATGTATAGTATATAAATAAGATTATAATTATACAGTAAGATGTGTATAGTGAAGTGAAGATGTGTGTATGTGCTGTGAAGATGTGTGATCTGCAGTGAAAATGTAGCCTACATAGTGTAGTGAAGATGTGTGATCTGCAGTGAAAATGTAGCCTACATAGTGTAGTGAAGATGTGTATATGTAGTGAAGATATGTATAGGGTAGTGAAGATGTGGTGTGTTGTGATGATGTGTATAATTAAGGTAATGGAGATGTGTGTATAGTGAAGAAGTGTATAGTGTACTGAACATGTGAAGATGTGTATATGGTAGGCCTACTGGAGATATGTGATGTGTAGTGTAACACCCAGAACTGTCATGTAATCGAGTTGACACTCAGGTGTGTTGTCTTCTATCAAACACATTTTACCATTTATAAGCCACATGGAATCTTACCATGATGGCTGCATGTTACTGCATAAAGTGTGTCATTACTTCCTCAGTTTCAGTTCACTCTGATTTACACAAAATTAATGAATTTTACTCATCAGTCCCAGGCAGTAATTTCACAATTATAAAAACTCTTTCTGCACATTGGCTTAACTTAGACTACGGTTTTTCAACTTACACCTAAATTCTCAACAACCAAATAGTCTACATAGTAAACACAATTATAAATTAAATATCTTTAAAACATTATGAAATATGCTAAAACATTCATAATACAATCTCTCAACACTCGAGTTATCCTTCAGGCCAGCCCTAACTTAGGCACTAATAGGTCCCCCCATGGAGCCAGTTTATCTTTTATAACCCTGTCAATGCTATATATACGTCAGGTTATACATTAATAGTTAATATCATAACACTATAATAGCCTTGGCTTTACAGTTTTTGTGTGTACAGTATTAATATTCTACAGGACATGGGTACGTGTCGCGGTGTGCGAGGCAGGTGATGAAATTCACTTCGTTGATTTGTCAATTTCTGTCGTATATTTTTCTATATGACTTTCTTAACATACATATGAATTGTAGTAGAAAGACTCCTGTCTCTCTGGGTACACCCATATGCTGAACACGCCAGCATTATCATAAAAAATGGCAAAGAATGTTGGTGAAATTGATGGTCCGACATGATCAGCTGTTCAATGTTTTGAGTCAATGGGGGCCCGGGTAGGGAGGACAGCCGACCAATAGAAAACTGGCTTCACCTCTGTGACGTCATGCCGCCTCCTCTTAGATTATACCTCCATGGTGTGTACTCAGTTTGAGCATCCCATCCTACTATAAACCAGTTTAGCCAACGTCTGGAGTAAAAAAAATTGGGAAAATTCCTTAACCTTGGGAAATTTTAGCAATCCGGTATATGCCGGGCCCGGTCCTTTAGCGGCAACCCGTCAGCCCGGTCCTTTAGGGTTTAAGGAATATAAATGTATAAAGATATGAATTAAATATAATCACATAAAACACTAGAAAATAATGACGAATTTCCTCTTAAGGAATATATAATATTGAGAACTATCTTGATTAGAATTACACTTGGAACTAGAATAGAACTGAATTAAATCTTATAACTATAAAGAACTTGCCTTAGAACCACACTTGAACCTAAACTGAACACTTGTACACGAGATAAGTTCCAACAAGGCATAGAAACTATATAGGAATTAATAATACTGAATAGAAATGATCACAGAACTTAAATACTCAACTGACTCGCTGATTATACACAGAAATAATCGAAAGAATCACTCATAGAATGGAATATTCACGGCAGGCATGCAATGTACTCTGTACCGTAAGAATTACACTTAAAACTATAACTTACTCGATGAACTGAACACACATGGAAATATAATAACGCTTGGCAGGCAATGAACCTTGTACCATGTTACGAAAATAACTCTAATACACTAATAACTAACGTCCCAGAGATATATCATTGACTGACTCGTGTGTGACTCGTGATGAACTCGTGGTAATGGCTGAACCTGTCCCGATGGGGGTAGAAGAAAGAGTCCAATCAATCTCACTTTATCACTGTCATCTTAAGATAAATTACTAATCAACACACAACAAACACTTAGTTGACATTTACTTTACAGTTATTGAATATTATTATCACCTTAATCACTTGATTACTATAAATATTGCCGACGTATTGTCGAACGTACCTGTCCCGATGGGGGTAGAAGAAAGAGTGAGTTAACTGAGTTTACTTCAGCTTAGCGAAATATTGGAACATTAATTAATTCGTCAATAATTCTCTGAAACTTGTTAATTACTTTTGCAGTGAGTTTTAAAAATAAGCTAGGAGATTGGTGAGTCAGGTAAGTGATATTGGAGGTTAGTTAACTATACATTATTGCTAATTTACAATACATTATTTTAAAGACTATGGCTATACTTGAAATAATTCGATGCTGGCTGACGCAATCGATAACAAAAATTACGTTAAACAACCTCGAGTTTTATCACGTTCCTGATCAACCCTTCTTTCAAAATAAATACACATAATTAATTTCCTACCTATTATAATAACTAACACGTTTATAACATTCAATATATATACATAACATTCCAGCCAAGGCCAAGAGATATACAGGTGAGGACACTCGCGCTCCTCACTTCCCACCAGGAGGGTGAGTGAATCTGTGACGTAGCTATAAGGGAAGTTGACTATTGGCTGTCCATCAGTGAAGGTTTCCCGCTCTGCTTTCAAATGGATATACAGTGTAGGGCGGTATTTCAAAATCATTAATAGGAATTAATGCCATGTGACTCTGTTCCCATGGGATAATTATCAGATTTCCTTCACTCTCTTCTCTCTACACACCCACTCTCTCTCTCTCTCTCTGCACATCCACACATACACAATTTCTCTCTTTCTCTCTCGTTATTCTGCCTGTTTGATTCTCTTCTATTACTATTCTTACTTTTATTATTAATAGTATTTTTATTAACAGACACTTGTTGATACGCATATGACTTATTGTTATATATAGTGTGTCTGTATGAATTGTTTATATAATGTTTATGTGTCAATTTCTTCTAATGCATCTCTCTCTCTCTCTCTCTCTCTCTCTCTCCGAATTCCAAATACAAAATATAATTATCTTTCAAGTTCTCAACAGATTTCCTGGCAAATATTTTTGTTCGCCCTCTAATGTCTACTTCAATCTCTCGTTTTCCTTCTATGGTCTGTGACGTACTGGAAAGGGTAGTAAGCTCCTCCCCCTGAAATTGATACCCTGTATGGGGGGGTTAGTGTCCCGACCTAGTATATCTCTTGGCCTTGATTCCAGCAATAACCACTGTCACGATTTCTTCCTTCGGCCGTAAATATAACTATCGAGAATGGACGAATAAAAGGGGTAACTCAAAGAGACCCATTGAATAAAAAAAAAGGAGCGTTACACACGCCCATTCTCCAAAGCTAAAACTCACTGCAAAAGTTATACTCTTTACATCACATATCATTTCCACTTAACTTTAGCAAGACCATACACACTATCTACTGAACAACTCATAACTCTGTCTCACCTTGAGTTTCCCAAGAGTCACCTGACTCGCATTATTTTCCCCGTGAGGAATTATGCCATCTCCAATTATTTTTTTTTATTTTTTTTTTTGAAGTCAGAAATTGTGTCATGTACCCCAGCCACCTTCACTCTACGGGTAATCTATGGAGTTGTCACCTGACGTCTCCGTCACTCTCATATTGGCTTGCCTAAGGCAGAAAGATAATCTTTTTACATTTACCACATTCAACACATTCAGCTACATTTACCTAAATTACTTCCTTAACCCTATTTAGGCATAGACAATACATCCTAAAGTGAAACTTAGGACCACGCATGAGGCGATGACTGTGAACTGAGAGTAGGATTAATCTATTGAACTAAAGCACATGATTGAACTGCACAATTCTGGAAATGATAAGAACAGAACATGAGATAATGAGACAAGAGCATAGTTGACCTTCGATCAATGCTTGTGGAAAAACTTCCAACACTAAACTCATAACTGTCCATTGCTGTACACACATATCTCAACCGTTTCCTCACATCACTGGTTAACAATCCTCAATAAGTCGTCTGGGAGGCTGACGACGGCGAGGAGGGAGGTAAGCATCCTCCTCCTCCTCCAGTTCTCCCATGAAAGTGGGCCATCTCACAGGATAACCCTTGAACTGTTGGGCGAGCATGGTCTAGAAGGTTCCATGTATGCGCTCAAGCAGGTCGTTGGCTTGGGGGTGATATGGGGTGTTATGGACGATCCCGATGCCATATTGGTCAGCACACCTCCCTAACTCTTGCTCAGCAAACTCCATGGTGTTGTCACACAGATGGAGTCAGATCTCTCGAAATCAATGATATACTGGGAAGTCTATTCACTATACCATGAACATGTTTGATTTTCAATTTCCACATCTAAACCACGTGGTTGCCACTTAGAACATTACTTACGTTAATATCTCCAAACCTACAACACTCTGTTTATACGTTAATATCTCCAAACCTACAACACTCTGTCTTCCCCAATACGGCTGGCCAAAACTCTTAGCTAATCCCACTTTCGCTGCCACCAGTGTAATAACCCGTAAATTACCCTTCACACATTTATCCCACCGCTGCCACCAGTGTAATAACCCGTAAAATACCCTTCACACATTTATCCCACAGGTGTAACGGCTCGAATAAAATATGCGAAAGATATTTCACGAGTGTTAACACAAAAAAAAATTAATAATGTTGGTATCTTTTTAGCTTTCCTCACTCCGGCCAGGCGGTTGGAGAATAAAGAATGCTATAGGAATGGGGCAAATAAACAACAAGTTTAACCGGGATTTATTAATTTTTCCCACAAGATATTAATTAAATAGAATCACAGAATTCACTAGAAAATAATGACGAATTTTTCTCTTAATTAATGCCTCAAAAGATTCATAGTTCGTTGTTTGAGTTGAAATGAAATTGTTAGAGTGGATTAATAACTATATAAATAGAATGCCAACAGCATCATGGCTGATCCAGAAAACTTAGAACATTTTGGGCTGGACTGTACTGGCTATGTTGAAGAAAGAAGAAAATTATAAAATTGCAAGTTGCAACAACCTTATATTGAATGCATGGAAAACTTCATTGGAGGGCTTTTATTGGACAGTGGAAAATATATAGACAATATATAAGAATATCTTTATGTGTTGGAAAATAAGGGAAAATAAATTAAAGGAGTTCAGAAACAAAATTAATAAAGGACAGAAGAAGGATCGTTGTAAAGGCTATCCCTCGACACCATCGCATCACATAGACTCCCACTTGGATTAATGAAAGTGGTGTCACAATGCCACTGTAAATATTTCTTTTAACTGTTGTATTTACTGTAGGATCAGTAATCTTGCTTAAAGTTTTATGGGTAATCAACAAACATTCATAATCTTGACACATCAAAAGTTTGGTGAATCTGTTGGAATCTTAGATGGGCTATGTCAGTAGTTGTCAAATGAGCTCTTCTTGTTATCATAAAACTATACATAATAAATATAAAGTTGTTATATATATGTAATTGATGGTATAATATTATAAAGCAGAATATGCACTTTTCATTTGATGTATTAATATATTTATATTAATGAGAGTAGTATTGTACACAGCCTCTCCATTGACTTACCAGGTACCACTACCGTCCAGTGCGTCCACTAAATGTAAACAAACTTTAAAGGAGTTACGTGTGAATACATTCAACCCCAAACCAGTGTTTTTCAAGTGAGGGAGTGGAATATAATGTGTGAAATACAATAAATGATAAGAGAGTCACAAAATGGTAGGTCTATAATGTGTAAATAGTTAAGGAATAATTTTACAAGTTGCCACAACTCGATTTCAAAAATGTTACTATTACCAGTGTTTATATTTCACTATTACAAACAAGTTTTCTATATACCATTTCTTTTGCAAATGCTGCATAACAGTAGTTACCTCTTATTGTTAGGTCCCGGTAGTCTGCCCAAGTTAGGTCCCGGTAGTGTGTCCCAGTCCAGATTAGATTAGGTCCCGGTAGTGTGTCCCAGTCCAGATTAGATTAGGTTAGGTCCCGGTAGTGTGTCCCAGTCCAGATTAGACTAGGTCCCGGTAGTGTGTCCCAGTCCAGATTAGATTAGGTTAGGTCCCGGTAGTGTGTCCCAGTCCAGATTAGGTTAGGTTAGGTCCCGGTAGTGTGTCCCAGTCCAGATTAGATTAGGTTAGGTCCCGGTAGTGTGTCCCAGTCCAGATTAGGTTAGGTTAGGTCCCGGTAGTGTGTCCCAGTCCAGATTAGGTTAGGTTAGGTCCCGGTAGTGTGTCCCAGTCCAGATTAGATTAGGTTAGGTCCCGGTAGTGTGTCCCAGTCCAGATTAGGTTAGGTGAGGTCTCACTAATTTCTACTGTATATTTTTTCCTGCTTAGGTCCTGGTAGTCTGCCCAGGTTAGGTCCTGGTAGTCAGCCCAGGTTAGGTGCTGGTAGTCTGCCCAGGTTAGGTCCTGGTAGTCTGCCCTGGTTAGGTCCCAGTAGTCTGCCCAGGTTAGGTCCCGGTAGTCTGCCCTGGTTAGGTCCCGGTAGTCTGCCCAGGTTAGGTCCCGGTAGTCTGCCCTGGTTAGGTCCCAGTAGTCTGCCCTGGTTAGGTCCCAGTAGTCTGCCCTGGTTAGGTCCCAGTAGTCTGCCCTGGTTAGGTCCCAGTAGTCGCACAAAATCCTTTTAGGAAATAAAAAAATTCCAGTGAAATCCTGTTGTGGCAACTTGTAAAAATTTACTGTTAATGTTCTTACCTTACGTATTTGTATCTTAACAGTTTGTGTATAATGTGTAAATAGTTAATAGTTAATAGTTAATGTTCTTACCTTACCTATTTGTATCTTTACAGGATTGAGTCAAGTTCGGGTATAATCCTGCAGTAGTCTTGGGGTAAGTATATTTACACACATTTTACTTATAATGCAATAATTTTATGATTAACTTGTATTTTTGTTGTGTTGTACATCTGAGATTATTAAATAGGATTAAAAGTGGAAGTTACACATAAGAGAGAAATGGGTATTTATTGAAAGAATTACCATTCTGCAGAACACACAGGTTAGGTCCGGGTAGTTTGGTCTAGGTTAGGTTGGGTCAGGTTAGGTCAGACTAATTTCTGAACTATGTTTGTAAAATGGGGCATATCTCTGGGAGAAACACCATAGATGAAAAGTGTGTTAGAATGGTCCAAAATAGTGAGTACTGATTCTAAAATATATAATGTAGTAAACACAGTACTTTTTTAGATTTACCTAAAATACTGGGACCTAGGTGGATCTGGCAACACTGCTCAAAACGGTAATTCTTTCAATAAATACCCAATGGTTTTACCTTTACCCACTAATTTAGGTAAATATTGAAAGAATTGTCATTATTGCATACAGGTTTTCTACATTCATTACCCATTTATTTAGACAATTCTAAGACTATTTTTTTCTGTGGCATTTCCTCTGCAAATGCCACATTTCCAAGATATTCAAATGGGGGATTTTGAAATTAGCCTGACCTTACCTAACCTTACCTAGACCACAGCAGAATACCGGGACCTAACCTGGACAAACTACTGGTATATAACTGTGGGAAAGCACAGGAAATGACCAGGGCAAAATACTGTGACATAGCGCGATCTGGCAACACTGCTACAAAATGGCAATTCTTTCATTAAGTACCCTAATTTATAACATTCTAAGGTAATTATGGTAATTATTTATTCTATCGCCATTTTATATTATAATGTTTTTATCTTCTTTATCTACTACAGTAGGCTCACACCAATAACAACTTCCAAAATAACGTTTTCAGCAATAACGGCAAGTTAGAATAGGAACCCACTTTCTATAATAACGTTTAGATTCTCTCAAATAACGTATACAGTTGACTTTCGAATAACCAGATTTTGAGTAATGCGTTTTTTATTTAATGCTGTTTAATATATAGGGAGGATATGATTAAATAACGCTCTTTGTTGGATATAACGCAGCCACGCTCACCCAATCAGAGCGCAGTGATGAGGGACTCCGAGGGAGAGATGAGTGAAGAGGCAGAGTTGAGTGACCAGTGTTAAAAGTGAAGAGAATTGTACTGTACTGTTACTTTACAAATGTAAATACAGTCCTTGTATTACAATTCGTATTAAGCATATTAAATGCATATAACAATTTGTATTAAGGTTTTCGCAGACGACTCATGACTGAAATGAGTCGTTGGCATGCTTATTAGTGGTGGAGGTGGTAGGGGGAGGTGGGGAGATAGCGCGATATCGTTTGTTTACATTTGATTAGCCGTACGCTGGCGTTTCCTTCTCCTTTCTCTGTCCGAGAAATAATTTCTTTCTTTATATGGCAGGATATGATCTTCTGTTTTGTATATGCACCACCTGACATGACTGATGAGTGTTGAAGCTGGTGGTTAACTCGTAATTACTAAAAATGAGCGAGTCACACACAAGGTGATAAGGCACGGAAGGCCTATATTCCCTTGACCTTGGGCTAGGGTGAATGGAGACTGAGGGGGGGGGGGAAGGAATGCGGGAGAAGTGGTGGCAACCATTCACCATTGTCCAGGAACGCACCTCCCACTATTACCATTGTTACTTATGGGGAAATTAAGTTTAAATAACGGTACGTCTCCAGGAACGATACTAACGTGCATACTCGTTTCAGGAAAAGGAAAATCTTGTTACAATGGTGGAGAGTGGTGCAAGGACAGAGTACAAATGTCACAGTAACAGTCCGTCATAGACACGGAACAATTTTGTTACAATGGTGGAGAGTGGTGCAAGGACTGAGTACAAATGTCACAGTAACAGTCCGTCATAGACACGGAACAATCATCACACTAAGCCACTTTTTAACTTCTTTAAAGTGATTATTGTATTAAGTTTGACACTGATAATTACCAGTAGTGATACGAGAGCCTCAAATGGGAAAAATGGGTCTAAAGACCTGGGGTGGCGGCACCAATTAACCCTATATACATGTATTTCAATGTCACGCAAATAACGTTTTCGCAAATAACGGTGTTTTTCAGGCACTAATTAGGCGTTATTGGTGTGATCCTACTGTAATTTATAACATTATATGACACATTTCTTTTATAGCATTTTCATTGGCAATGCCCCATTTCCAAGATAGGTCATATTCAAATGGGACATTTTGAAATTAACCTGACCTTACCTAATCTAACCTAGACCACAGCCAAGGGTGGCAGTACGGTACGGTACAAAAAAAATATTGTAATTCCGGACGCTTAAAAATATCGTACCATAATTTCGTACCTTACCCAAAGAACCGTACCGTACTAGTATGAAAAAGTAAAATATTGTACCCAATATCGTACCAATGCCATAAATTACATCTCTGAAATTAATCCATTATATGAACTACCTCTGTAAACAGTTCCTTGTCCAGACTCAAGGTTAAGTTCCTATAATTGTGTTTTTACTTTTGTTATTAGTGAATGTCACTGTAAATATAGTAATATCCCTGTAAATACAGTAAATGTGTGTGTGACTGTGGAAGAGAGAAAGAGTTTATATAATAGGATTATAGGAGACAATAATTTTTCTTTTTAGAAATGAACTTGACAATGTATTCCTTTCTGGAACTTGCACTAGGTTATTAAGGGTGAAGGCTGCAGTATATTATTACAAGGCAATGAGGCATACATACACCATGATAATTCAAGGCTAAATTAGAACTGCAATTATTTTTTTTTCTGTTAGCAGGTGCAGTAGTATGAACTTACATAATAGACTATACTGTACACATTTTCCATATTTGTCTTGAAATCAACTAAAGAAATCAACCAATAAAACATTAAGAGGAAATACTAAATAGACGTCAATTTAAGCTTTGCATTTCATTAGAGGAGTCCCGAGTTCCGAGTCACTGGACACGAACTGAACACGACAGCAACAGTCTACGAGCAGACGACTACAGTGTACACACACACACACACACACATGCTAAAAGAGGGTTAAACCTAAAAAAAGAACGTTCGTCAATAAAATGATTTTGTTGCCTTTTCATACGTATATTAGGTTATTCTTGACAGAGGACAGTGGAATGTATATTCAAATTTTTAATAGAGTACGAAAAGGGTATTTCGTACTGTACTTAAGAATTATCGTACCATAATGTAATACCATACTTTTATAATTAAAAATAACATACCGTACTGTAATTCCGTACCGTACCATACCATACTGCCACCCTTGACCACAGCAGACTACTGGGACCTAACCTGGGCAAACTACTGGGACCTAACCTGGGCAAACTACCGGCACCTAACCTGGGCAAACTACCGGCACCTAACCTGGGCAAACTACCGGCACCTAACCTGGGCAAACTACCAGGACCTAACCTGGGCAAACTACCGGCACCTAACTTGGGCAAACTACTGGGACCTAACATGGGCAAACTACTGGGACCTAACTTGGGCAAACTGCCGGGACATAACTTGGGCAAACTACTGGGACCTAACCTGGGCAAACTGCCGGGACATAACTTGGGCAAACTACTGGGACCTAACCTAACCTCAACTTTACTTATCTGACCTAACCTAACATAATCGGTAATAATTAATTGTCCATTATTTGGTTTTCTACTCGAGGTTTTCAGTGGATGTAAACACTTGGCAGCCATCTTGAATTGATATTATTATAGTGGAACTGATGGATCCAGTTCTCAATATGAAAGCAACTGTTGGAACCTGTACCTAATATTAACTGACCATGTTTTATAATTGCTGTTTAATGATGCTGATTTAACCCTTAACGTCCGGACCGCGGTCATAGACGGCCCCAGGAAGTGGCCGGGTCGTGTCTTACACCCCTGCCATGTGGTGACCGGGCGGGATGAAGCACCGCTATTGCCAATGTCGGCATTTGCGAGCCCAATTTGGCGGGTTTTTTTTTACTTGGCTATACTTCACCACCATCCCTACAAATCACCATCGTCAGTCAGTGTGATACTGACTGTAAACATGGATGGATGTGGATTAGATTTCTCGTGCGTGTCCGATTCTGTGGTGCACCATGCTTACTTACAACACTGACTGCCACCCGCGCGGGCCACGTTCAGTTGTCGTCAGAGCCACTCCACCTAAGCGAACGCAGCCGCGCTCACACGAGAAAGTACCCTTCATTCCTCACTTAATTTCTCGGCAACGGAGACCAAATTTAAGTTGTTCAGTATCGTAGTTTAGACGTACAGAGTAAGTGGAATAGAGCGATTTTGGAAAAATCGGCCAAAAGCGCCCGGCCAGGCAGTAGGGAAATTAAGACTAGCCCCGGACTGACAAAATGGCTATCCATAGTTCTCCCGTCGCGGAGGGGTTAAAGCCTTAATTTGCCGACTGGGATAAACAGCAATTACATTAAATATAAGACACACACACACACAGGTACACTACAACTACTAATGGTGGAACCATTTCCTTGGAACTAGTTTGTAGATGAGAACCAATTCTAATATAAATCATCAAGAATAGATAGAACTGGTTCTGGTACCGGTTCCTGCTAGGTATGCAGCATGTAGCTACAACGATTACCAGCGGAAAATGTAATCAATTAATTAAGGGTAGATGTATTTAATGTATTTAATAACCAGTAAAGAAATGACGTACAGTTAAACCTCGATCTAATGGACCCTGATGCAGTGGATTTCGGATGCAATGGACACAATCCGCTGGAGAAGAATGTAAAAATTTGCCTGAATTTTGGGTTTGAATATTTAAAACTCCCACCCGGATGAAACATACCAAGACCGCTACTTCAGTTTTTGTCCACTTGGCGGCGCGTGTGTTTTGTTTTGTTTAAAAGCATGGGTTTCTCTTTATTTTTTCTCCATTATATTATTTACATTATACAGTAGGTACATTATTTACACATCATTACATGTCTATTTATGTATACAGTAAAAGTCCCTTAATCCGGAAGGCAGGGGAGTTTGAGACTTGCGATTTAACAAAAATTCTGTGTTATCGAAAAATAGCCCCCAAAATTCATATAAAATACTTTTATTACTTTTAAATACAGGTTTCCCTGTCACACGTAAATTATGAGGTAGGAAGGAGGTAGCGGGTGAATCGCAGCTGTTGTCAGGCAGTGTTGCCAGGTCTGCTTGACGAAATTACCCTAACTTCACTTTTAAATTTTTAGCTCCGGCCTAAGCCGAGACCTCTAGGTCTTATCGTAATTATTGTTCTTGTTGTTGTTGTTCTTCTTCCTTGGGCGACCACTTCTTAAAAGAGGTTCAACTGACTCACTCACTCTCTTCCTGCCATCCATTTTGTTTTACCGACATTGAATCATTTATCCGAGGGGTTCAGCCTCAATAAAAAGGGTTCATTTTCAAAATTTCAATATAACCATATGAATACGAAAATCCAGATAAAACATAATTAATTTTTTTGAGACCTTTACTTATGGATATTTTATTATTTCACTTGAATCATTAAGAGCCGGAGCTTTTGAAGGGTTTTCCTTCATGTTCTTGTTCCTTTATGCCTCAAAAATTCCCTGTTTGTTCTTGAAGAATTATGGTCTTTTTAGTACTTCATCTGGTAGAAAGTTCTCTAGTTACTCTTGAACAATCTTTATATAATTTCCCTGTGTGGACTTGAAAATTCCCTAAAACAGATAAATAAAAAAATACCAAAAAGAAAGACCATCAATGTTCAGGAGAAAAGTAAACAAGGAATTATTGAGGCAAAAAAGGAAATTATGTTGTTGAAGTTGGGGAAATTTTGTGCATCAGACCTGGCAACACTGGCTGTCACACATAATTTATGAGTGTCGGGAGGGGGTGATGGGATGATAGTGATCACAGCTGACACTCGTAATTTAATGTCTTATGAGGTCTTAACTTCTTAGTGGGCTTCTTTGGTAATTTATTAGGAGTCATGATAAATACTGTAGACACCCACAATACTGAATTATATCCCGGGATATTACTTTTTCGGATTTATTTTTCTATTTTTTGGGATACAGTAATTATGGGTAAAATTGGTGGGCCCAAAAAGTTCCGGGGGAGCGAGCATTCCGAAGTATAGACCTCCAGATTAAGGGACTTTTACTGTATATACAGTTGACTCTCGAATAAATCCAAGGGGTTCTTATACAAAACGAGCAAAATCATAACGAACATGTCACGAAATTATATCACTATCGTCTGTGAAGTGAGGGTGAGTGTGTTCCCACCACTTCTTCCACGTTCCTTCCTTCCCCCCCTACCCTCGGTCTCCATTCACCCTAGCTCAAGGACAAGGGAATATAGGCCTAGCGTGCCTTTTCACCTTGTGTGTGACTCGTTCGTGTTTAGTAATTACAAGTTAACCACCAGCTTCAACACTCAGTCATGCTAGGTGGTGCATTTATAAAACGGAAGGCCATATCCTTCGATATAAAGAAGGAACGTTTTTCTCGGACACAGAAAGGAGAAGGAAACACCAGCATATGGTTAATAAAGGTAAACAAACGATAGCACACACTATCTCCCCCTACCACGCATGCCGACGACTCATTTCAGTCATGAGTCGTCTGCGAAAACCCTAATACAAATTGTTATATGCTTAATACGAATTGTAATACTGTATATGCATTTGTAAAGTAACTACAGTACACTTCTCTTCACTTTTAACACTCGTCACTCCGCTCTGCCACCTCACTCAGCGCTCTGAACGGGTGAGCGTGGCTGCGGTAAATCGAACAAAGAGTGATATTTAATCATATCTCCCCTATATATTACACAGTGTTAAATAAAAAACGCGTTACTCAAAATCGCGTTATTCGAGAGTCAACTGTATCTGTATTTTGTGTTACTGTTTGTACATACACCTTTTATTTTTCGTACCCCCCCCCCCCCCCCTATTAGTCCATTAGATGGAGGTTTAACTGTACATGTATTAAGAATTTTTTTGACAGAAAAGAATTAATGCGAGTGATTATGAACAAACGCTTGACTAATACCACATAAATTTACTTTATTTCACCTAACCAATCCTAACCTTACCTTATTTCACCTAACCAAACCTTACCTTATTTCACCTAACCAATCCTAACCTTACCTTATTTCACCTAACCAAACCTTACATTATTTCACCTAACCTAACATTACCTTATTTGACCTAACCTAACATTACCTTATTTCACCTAACCAATCCTAACCTTACCTTATTTCACCTAACCAATCCTAACCTTACCTTATTTCACCTAACCAATCCTAACCTTACCTTATTTCACCTAACCAATCCTAACCTTATCTATTTGGCCTAATCAATCCTAACCTTATCTATTTGGCCTAACCAATCCTAACCTTACCTATCTGACCTAACCAAACCTCACCTTACCTATTTGACTTAACCAAATCTTACTTTATTTCACCTAACCAATCCATACTCTATTTCACCTAACCAAACCTTACCTTATTTGACTTAACCTTACCTAACATAACCTAGACCACAGCAGACTATTGGGACCTAACTGAGGCAAACTACTGGGACCTAACTGGACATAAGCTATTTTTTATGGTAGAGAATATTACAGTAAATATTCAGTAAATGTTTGAATCTTCAAATGATGTAGGACTGGTATTGTTATTGTTTCAGATATGAAGTAATACTGTAGTTGGCAGCCCTGACAGCAATAACAGTGTGGTTGGCAGCCCTGACAGCAATAACCGTGTGGTTGACAGCCCTGACAGCAATAACAGTGTGGTTGGCAGCCCTGACAGCAATAACAGTGTGGTTGGCAGCCCTGACAACAGTAATAACCAAGTGGTCATATTGGTGGCAGAATAAAGCTGTGTTAGTGATGGAGGTGGAAGGAAGTGACACCATCAATGTTGTCAGAGAAGAGAAGTGTAACAAATTGGTCTGTCAACAATGTGGTCGAAAGTTTGGTAGGAAATGCCATCTTACTCAACATTTGTTGACTCATACTGCAAAGAAAATGTTTATGTGTGATGAGTGTGGTAAAGAGTTTAATTGTAAATCTAACCTTAAGAGACACATACTTATACACACAGGGGAGAGGAACTTTGAATGTGGTGAATGTGGTAAAAAGTATCAGAGCAAGAGTCATCTATTGCAACACATACTTATACACACAGGAGTGAAGAACTTTGAATGTCATGAATGTGGTAAAAAATATGTGACAAAAAGTAATTTAAAGCGACACATACTTATACACACAGGAGTGAAGGACTTTGAATGTGATGAATGTGGTAAAAAGTTTGTGACAAAGGGTGAATTAAAGCGACACATACATATACACACAGGAGTGAAGAACTTTGAATGTGAAGAATGTGGTAAAAAGTTTGTGACAAAGGGTGAATTAAAGCAACACATACTTATACACACAGGAGTGAAGGACTTTGAATGTCATGAATGTGGTAAAAAATATGTGACAAAAAGTAATTTAAAGCAACACATACTTATACACCCAGGAGTGAAAACGTTTGAATGTGATGAATGTGATAAAAAGTTTGTGAGAAAGTTTGAATTAAAGCGACACATACATATACACACAGGAGTGAAGGACTTTGAATGTGATGAATGTGGTAAAAGGTTTGTGACAAAGGGTGAATTAAAGCGACACATACATATACACACAGGAGTGAAGGACTTTGAATGTGATGAATGTGGTAAAAAGTTTGTGACAAAGGGTGATCTAAAGCGACACATACTTAAACACACAGGAGTGAAGGACTTTGAATGTCATGAATGTGGTAAAAAGTTTGTGACAAAGGGTGATCTAAAGCGACACATACTTAAACACACAGGAGTAAAGAACTTTGAATGTGATGAATGTGGTAAAAAGTTTGTTCTGAAATCTAGCCTTAATAGTCATTTTAAAGTTCATACAGGAGTAAAGGATTTTGAATGTAATGAATGTGGTAAAAAGTTTAGTTGGAAATCTAACCTTAATCAACATATAAAAGTTCATTCAAGAGTATAGGATTTTGAATGTAATGAATGTGGTAAAAAGTTTTCTGACAAATCCCAACTCATGTTACACAAAACTGTTCACACATTTGTGCTGTAGCAATATCATAACCAATGAGGTAAAGAGGTGCGGCCATTGCACACAGGCCACCATCAAACAATGGGAAGTTTTCAAAACACCTCGGTGACCTACACTTCCTCAGGAAGGGTAGGTAAGTCTCATCCCGCCTCCACGTGGTAACCTCGGGTGACACCTCCCTAATTTTAATTTATTTTATTGTAAACGGCTGGAGGTGAAGCTGAAGGGGGAGGCAGTGTGGGAGCATATTAGGTTCCCCACATATAGGTTAAAAAAAATTGTAATGTATATATTTTAACGACATATGTATTTTTAAGTGTTTATGTGTAATTTTCTTTTTCTTTTTTAATATTGTGTTGGTTTTTTAAACTTGACAATGCTGATGGCCCGTGTCCCTCCGGGAATGAGCGCTGCGTTAGCCTTGCCAGCCACCAGCGGACCCCCAATGGGTGGAAGGAAGGCTGCGGCTAGTGGCGTGGAGGGGTCTCTGGTAGTCCCTTTGGGGGGCAGAAAAGGGGAAGAATGCTTCAAGGTGGTTGCGATCAATGTGAATGAAATGGTGCATGAAATGAAAAGGAGAGAGATAGTGGAGTGTTGCAGAAAAAGTAGAATAGATGTGTGTGGCATAACAGAGATGCATGTGAAAGGGTGGGGGTTGGAAGAGAGTGGGGATGGAGGGAAGAGTGTGTTGTGGGAAGGAATGGAAGGAGGCGTAGTATGGACTGGTATGGATGAAAAGAGTAAATGGAAAGGAAAAGAAGGTTGTGCATTGTTGGTGTCTAGGAGGGTGTGGAAAGGAATAGAGGGAGTGTTGGAACAGGGATAACTGGAGAAACTTCTACCGTGGCCACCCCCTTGGAGGGAGTTCTCGGAGGGAATGAAGCATCAGAGCTATAGATAGATAGACGGTTCACACGTGAAATAAAACACTGAACATAAGCTGTGGCAAACAATGATTGCTCCCCTCCTCCCTAAGCATGATAGGAAAAAACTGAAAATATCAAGAGGTAGCACATTATATTGTAGGTCTATGGTGACAAGGTGAGTATTCAGAGTTGATTCCACAGTGGTATTAGTTTGTTAGCTTACCAACCAACCACACCTGTAAGACTTCATTATTTCCCAAAAGCTGAGTATCCACATTCACAAAATCTATCAAACAGTCAGATAATGGTGATCACTGCATAGTTTACTCACCAAATTCCTTAAATAATTCCCTTACATGGCTAAGATTTATTTCGTTTGCATGCTTACAAACCAATAGCAACCACTGTGGAATGGACCCTCAGTGTTGCCTCCATTGGCATCATGAACAGCTTGAAGACCAGCAGGGTAGGAAGACAATAGTGACTCAAAAAGCTCCGTGTTGAACTCCATTCCCTGAAGTACAGCATTGATGTGCTCCTCCATCTTGGTATGACTATATTGAGTTGATAGAGGTTCAGACAACATCGTTTTTTCAACCTCGTCCTTCAAGATAGATCCAACATTTATACAGATCAGGAGAATTACTGGGCCACTCGTCATTACCAAAGAAGTCAATGTTGTTGTCCTTCAGAAGGTTCTGGCTGGGTTCAAAGCACTTTACATATGGTGCTTCTTTTCACTGTCATTTAACACAGCAGCACACATGTTGATACCAGCAAAGAAGAAGTGAATATACTTTCAGATGATATCACCATCATATTTCTAGCTAATACAGTATTTGTCCAGCAGGGTTGTGGAGGAGGCTATCAATGTTTACCACCCTTTAATAAATGTGGAACAAAATCAATTATTAAATGTATTGTTAAAAAACACACATTGTCACACACACAACACATAGATGACAGTAATGTTTGGTGATAGGTTGGTGTCTTAATATTAAATGGAACTGAAGTATGTTAAAATAACAGCTGTTGTTAGTAGTGACAGGTTAGTGTCTTAATATTTAATATATTATTAGAACTGAAGTTTTGATATAGTATAATATAATGTGGCCTTGATATATGTTAAAATAACAGCTGCTGTTTGTAGTGTCAGGTTGGTATCATAAGGGACCCTGTGATGTAGTCAGAAAATTGGAGGTAAATGAGTCCTTCAATTACTGCTATGAAACACCACCTACATGGAAGGAGTTTGTTTTGTGGTGTACTCAGGAACAATCAGAAGCCATTAATTATCAAATACGATCACAGGGTCCATAATATTAAATGTATAGTGTATGTAGGACTGAAGCCTGTGTGTGTGTGTAGAGGTAGTGGTGTTTGTGGAGTGGATGTTGCTGATATTGTAAACCCTTAATATACAATAAATAAATCCTTGTATCCACCACTGTCTTCATTTTACACTCAGTTCCTCATTGATGACCACAAAATGTATGTGTGTTCCCAGCCTTCTGATATTCATTACCATAAACACTAAGTGATTTACTGTCCCAGTGTTAAAAGGCTATTGTGTATTCCCTGACTTGTGCTATTCATTAACATTGCCTTGGAGGCAGGGAGAGGTGCCAGAGGACTGGAGTAGAGCCATAATTATGACTCTGTATAAGGAATGGTATGGGGAGTAGGGACGAGTATGGTAGCTATAGTGGAAAAAGCCTTCATGTGACAGGAAAGGTGTATGGGAAGGTTCTTACTGAGTGATAACTGAAATAACTGGGAATAAAGTTAGGGGCGGTTCAGAAAGGAATGTGTCCACCAGATCTTTACAATAAAATCAACATTGGGGAAATATATTGGGAAGAGTAGGAAGCTGTATGTGCCTTCATGGATGGAGAAAAAGGCATATTATAGGGTTGATTGGAGAGCTATGGCAGTTGTGCTAAGGATTTATGGTGTTGGTGGGTGGTTGCTGGAAGACATTGAAGGAGATGAAGGTCAAAGTGAATGGTTTGGGTGGGTGCCAAGCTGAGACTGATGGGAAAACAATGGTCCTTGGTGACAAGCTTACTTGCTGATGATACTGTGATGATGGCTGAGAGTAATAGGGAGCTGCAGCGGGTGGTGGATGAGTTTCAGTTCCAGTGTAAACAAAGAAAACTGTTGGTAAAAGTTAGGTAAACGTATTTGAAATGGCAGAAACTGAAGTGATTGACTTTAGTACACCGTATAGGGTGTGAGTGACAACTGGGACTGTAGTCACCCCTTGGTGAAAGGAGAGAGAGAGAGAATGATGAAGGTAAAACATATAGAAGATAATGTGTTAATGGAGAGAGGGTCACAGGATAACACACACGGCTGGTTATTGGCATTTCAAGAGGGTGAGTGGCGAGGTTGTGAGGTAATACTCGAGTAGAGAAGGTTAACTAGAGGAGTAATGTTTGTGTTGTTCCCTCAACTGATCAGTAACAGAAGATCGGACCACCATCTATGACCCTCGAAAGGTAGGAGTGGATCAGTTTGGAGGCAACCAACACGGTACAATCATCAGTGGACAGTACAAGTGTGGTAGTTAAAATTCACCATCACACTGACTTGGTAAATCAATAACCAATATATGAAGGAAATTATGGTAAATATTGAGATTATCTGCGTCCTCGATTTTCACACTTTCTGGGAATCAAAATCACCCGTTCCATTTCCATTTTTCTATTGGAGACTATTTTAGTTTGTGGATATACATAAAAAGCATGTATATTATTTCTATATATTTACTTTGGAATGGGAGCAATGACTTTCCTAGAAGGTTACCAACTTCTCGCCTCTGCATGTAGTGCTACCTTATACAGGGATACTTATTTGGGAAATTGTATGAAGACGGTTCAATAAGTAGTCCAGTGTGGCCACCACCCGGCCCTTCTGACATAGTGTTCTGAACTCAAAACCTAGAGGTCGGGAGATCGATTGTCTCAGGTGAGGGCCTGAGAATATTTATCTTCCGATTTGAGTGTCAGGCACTAACTACCGAACATCGTAAAACACCCTCACTGGTACCATAACAGCTGCAGTATTTGGGAATAACCCTCACTTCCCCCTCTCTGTGGCTGGGTACCAGTTCGGAAGTCGTGACGTGTGTGTCTGAGCAGCAGTTGACCTGGGCCATGGTAACGGGTTTCATGAAGCCTATGTCCAGTGTCGGATCATATAAAAAAAAAATGAGAAGCTGGATGGAGTCATTGTGGATGCCTGTCCGGGATGCAACACAGCACCCCATTCTATTGAAAACTGCAATGTACACAAACACAACAACACAATATACACACAACCACACTCACCAACAACACAACATACACGCTCTGAGGGCATTGTGGGAAAGCCTGGTTCAGGCCATGGCCTTCCTCAGGAGCTCGGGGCTGCTCGGCCAGACAGCTTGAGGAACTTCAACAACAACAACCCCATATTTGACCATCTATCAATATTCTTGATATTTCCATTCCACTTACAAATGAAAAATCTACCAAAATTGAATTTAGACATTTGTGACTCCTAAATATAACCGACTTTTTTCCTATAAACTCAATAATATTGACTGGAATGCACTCTTATCTTTGCAAGATGTTAACATACATTTCTGTACATTCCTTGCCAAAGTTAATGAAATACACACTAACTGCTTTCTGTTAAGAACTAAATATATTTATGAAAAAAAGACTACAAAACCCCTGGATAACAGCTGCTGTTATTAAGTTCATTAAAACTAAAAAACAACCTTTATAAAGACTATAAAGTTGGTGCTATCTCAGAAAACCATTATAAAGAATATCCCAATATGTTAAACAAGATTGTCAACAACTCAAAAAGGTCCTACCTACTAAAGGTTAAAGGTGCCAGCGAGTGGCAGTCACTGGGACAGAGTGTAGCACACACTGTCTGTGTGTATGAAACACAATTATAGCACACATCACAAGGATAATCCCTGTAATGTGTGGCTCAGCGACCTCTCCACCCATCTGAGACCCGAGTCAGCTTCGGCTATAGCTGACTAAGCAGGAAGACCTCAGACAGCTGACTCAAACCCCCCACCCCCTGCTCACAGGGGTGGTAACCCCTGGCATCAGTGGTATTTTTAACAGTGTCCCGAGCAAGGATCGAACGCTGGGCCACGGAATTGCAGCCACAGACTTTACCACTGTGCTAGCCAGAGGCTATATATACATACATATATTTACAATATTCAAGTATGATACTAAATAAATTTGAATGCAATAAATCAACTTTATCAAGAACGGTGAAGTGTGTGAACTGCAATCAGGATTTACAGCAGGACCCAGAGTGGAGAATAATATATTTATGTTAGATTACTGTATATTGGTTATAGCAACAATAGACTATAAGAAAGCATTTGACTCCATAAATAGAAAAGCCCTGATAGAAAGCCTAAAATATTATAAGTGTGATAAACAAGTAATAGACATTATAGCCAAGTTATATAAAGGAGATACAACCACATTACATATTGATGACAAGAAGGTGTGTGACAAAGACACACACACACACACGCATTCTCTCTCTCTCTCTCTCTCTCTCTCTCTCTCTCTCTCTCTCTCTCTCTCATACACACACAAACACACATTCTCTCTCTCACTTTCTAACACACACACACCTTCCTCTCTCTCTCTCTCTCTCTCTCTCTCTCTCTCTCTCTCCACACACACACGTATTAAAATAACATCAAAATAGTTTTATAATACTATTTCTTTAAGGATGTAGGATCAAAATAAATTTGTTGATGTTAATATATTACTGTGTGTGAGAGAGAGAGAGTGAGAGAATATGTGTATTTTTGTGTGTGAGATCGAGACTGTGTGTGTGTGTCAGAGAGTGATTAAAGATTAATGTAAGAGAGAGAAAGATTGTGTGTGTGTGAGAGAGGGTGAGAGAGAGAGAGGCTGTGTGTGTGTGTCAGAGAGATTAATGTGTGTGTGTCTGTCAGTGAGACAGATTAATGTGTATGTAAGAGAGACTGTGTGTGTGTGAGAGAGAGAGAGACTGTGCGTGTGTCAGAGAGATTAATGTGTGTGTGTCTGTATGTGAGACAGACTGTGTGTGTTTGTGTGTGTGAGAGAGAGAGAGACAGTGTGTGTGTGTAAAAGAGACTGTGTGTGTGAGAGAGAGAGAGAGAGAGAGAGAGACAGAGAATGTGTGTGTGTCAGCGAGAATAATGTGTGTGTGAGAGAGATAGAGACTGTGTGTGTGAAAGAGAGACTGTGTGCATCAGAAATATTAATGTGTGCATGTGTTAATGATTAATGTGTGTGTGTGTGTGTGTGTAAAAGATAAACTGTGTGTGTGTGTGTATGTATAAGATAAACTGTATGTGTGAGTGTGTAAAAGATAAACTGTGTGTGTGTGTGTGTGTAAAAGATAAACTGTATGTGTGTGTGTGTGTAAAAGATAAACTGTATGTGTGAGTGTGTAAAAGATAAACTGTGTGTGTGTGTATGTAAATGATAAACTGTGAATGTGTGTGTGTGTGTAAAAGATAAACTGTGTGTGTGTGTGTGTAAAAGATAAACTGTATGTGTGTGTGTGTGTGTGTAAAAGATAAACTGTGAATGTGTGTGTGTGTGTGTAAAAGATAAACTGTGTGTGTGTGTGTGTGTAAAAGATAAACTGTGTGTGTGTGTGTGTAAAAGATAAACTGTATGTGTGTGTGTGTGTGTGTGTGTAAAAGATAAACTGTGTGTGTGTGTGTAAAAGATAAACTGTGTGTGTGTGTGTAAAAGATAAACTGTGTGTGTGTGTGTGTAAAAGATAAACTGTATGTGTGTGTGTGTGTGTGTAAAAGATAAACTGTATGTGTGTGTGTAAAAGATAAACTGTATGTGTGTGTGTAAAAGATAAACTGTATGTGTGTGTGTGCAAAAGATAAACTGTTATGTGTGTGTAAAAATATATATGATATTTTAAAAACAATATGAAATGAATAAAAAAATATAAAAATATAAAAAATATAAAAATATATTATTTGTCCCTCCTCACTCTCTCTCTCTCTCTCTCTCTCTCTCTCTCTCTCTCTCTCTCTCTCTCTCTCTCTCTCTCTCTCTCTCTCTCTCTCTCTCTCTCCTTCGTAATAAATAATAAATAAATAATAATTTGTTTTTATTTCCTTAGCAGATAAGAAATAAAAACAATGTTTAATAATTATCCCATGAAATAAATGGGTTTAATATTAAATAATTATCCCATGAAATAAATGGGTTTAATATTAATTATCCCATGAAATAAATGGGTTTAATATTAAATAATTATCCCATGAAATAAATGGGTTTAATATTTAAATAATTATCCCATGAAATAAATAAATGGGTTTAATATTAAATAATTATCCCATGAAATAAATGGGTTCAATATTAATCAATAATTAAATAAGGAGAAAAGAAATATACAATAATAAATAATTCAGGTGTTAAAATAATTATAAGAAAAATAAAATAAAAAATAAATGAGTCTGTAATAAAATAAAATCGTTTTCTGTTATTAATAAACCTATGAAAACTTGGTGGCAATATTGGAGCAACTTGATTCCTCCAAACTAATCCAGGCAACAGAGTCGATACCATTATAATATTTATTAATTAATTCTGTTTCCTGACATATTATGGTGGAATCAATGTACTCCAAATTTACTACAAGGGACCTCAGATTATTCTAGGGTAATTTTGGAGCAAACTAATTCCTCCAAAACATATTAAAACGTCATTACAAAGAGAGAGAGAGAGAGAGAATGCATATATATGTATATATGTATGTATGAGAGAATCTACGTATGAGAGAGAGAGAGGGAATGTATGTTTGTATCTATGTATGAGAGAGAGATAATGGATGTATATAATATGTATGTATATATGTAAGAGAGAGAGAGAGAGAGAGAATGCATGTATGCATGACATTGTATACATGTATGTATGGGAGAGAGAGAATGTATGTATGTATGTATGTATGAGAGAGAGAGAGAGAGAGAGAGAGAGAGAGAGAGAGAGAGAGAGAGAATCTTAGCTCACAATTGATCTCTGAATGGCAGTCCATAAGTGGTGTTACTGAGTTGACTTGCCCTCCCCCCCTACCTCCCATCCACACTACCCATACCCCCTCCCTCACACCCATGCCCCTACCCTCCCTCACACCCATGCCCCTACCCTCCCTAACACCATACCCCTACACCACTACCCCTACCTCCCATCCACACTACCCATACCCCCTCCCTCACACCCATGCCCCTACCCTCCCTAACACCATACCCCCTCCCTCACACCCATGCCCCTACCCTCCCTAACACCATACCCCCTCCCTCACACCCATGCCCCTACCCCCACTAACACCATACCCCTACACCACTACCCCTACCTCCCATCCACTCTACCCATACCCCCTCCCTCACACCCATGCCCCTACCCCCACTAACACCATACCCCCTCCCTCACACCCATGCCCCTACCCTCCCTAACACCATACCCCCTCCCTCACACCCATGCCCCTACCCTCCCTAACACCATACCCCTACACCACTACCCCTACCTCTCATCCACTCTACCCATACCCCCTCCCTCACACCCATGCCCCTACCCTCCCTAACACCATACCCCCACTCCCCCCCCCCTTGATTATCGTATAATGACATCATGATTTGGTGGAGAATGTAGTTCACGTTTTGGTTCATAATTCATTTATTATTAATTATTTCAATATTAATATTTTCTGGCTACGCCCTTTCATTGGAGCACTTTGGGTGCTCCAAGGTATCTCAGGCAACACAACGTAATGCAGGAATAATACAGTTTGGAGGAATCAGTTTGCTCCACAATTAATCTATGGAAATCTGAGTTCCTTTATAATATCTTGATTCTTCCAAAGTATGTCAGGAAAGAGAATGAATTAATAAATATAATGATATCAATGCTGTTGTATGGAATAGTTTGGAGGAATCCAATTGGTCCAGTATTACCACAACCAACACCACAGCTTCGAATGAATTAGCTTCGAATGAATCAACTTGGTGAACCATTGTATAGGGGGTGTAGGGGTGGTAACTTTGAATGAGTGAATCAGCTTCGATGCTGATTTACTCATTCGAGGCTACCACCCCTACACCCCCCATACCACCCAACCCAAACAACTCCCTACACCATCCCAATACCCTTCTAATACACCCCACCCTCCCTACACAACCCAAACAACTCCCCTACACCACCCCAATACCCTTCTAATACACACCACCCTCCCTACACAACCCCTACCCCTAACCATACTCCCCTAATACATCCTACACCCCATCTAAAAGGGTTCACAAAGTTGATTCATTCGAAGCTAATTCATTCGAAGCTGTGGTGTTGGTTGTGGTAATACTGGACCAATTGGATTCCTCCAAACTATTCCATACAACAGGATTGATATAATTATATTTATTAATTCATTCTCTTTCCTAACATACTTTGGAGGAATCAAGATATTATAAAAGAACCCAGATTTCCATAGGGTAATATTTGTGGAGCAAACTGATTCCTCCAAACTGTATTATTCCTGCATTACGTTGTGTTGCCTGAGATACCTTGGAGCACCCAAAGTGCTCCAATATACCAATTAGTCACGGTTGGAAATTATGAATAGAAAATATTCGCTAATTTCATTAATTAATTATGCAATTAAAGAAATTATTACATCAAAATGTAGGGAAAATTACGGGGAATTTAATTATATAATAATTAATTTGAAATAATTAATAATAAATGAATTATGAACCAAAACGTGAACTACATTCTCCACCAAATCATGACATCATTATTCGATAATCAATGGGGGGGGGGGGGGTTGGGGAGTGTGTGGGGGGGGTGTATGGTGTTAGTGGGGGTAGGGACATGGGTGTGAGGGAGGGGGTATGGGTAGAGTGGATGAGGGGTAGGGGGGGAGGGGAAGTCAACTCAGTAACTCCATTTATGGACTGCCATTCAAACATTAATTTTGAGCCAACATTCTATTTATAAGTGATGCCAAGTATGGTGAATTTTTACTAGATATGGGGAATCAGAGGTACCAATGGGAATATTATAGAAATTCTGAAGCAGACCTGACAATACTGCTCTCTCTCTCTCTCTCTCTCTCTCTCTCTTTGTATTGACGTCATCATTTGGTTTGGAGGATTTAGTTTGCTCCAAAATTACCCTAGAATAATCTGAGGTCCCTTGTAGTAAATTTGGAGTACATTGATTCCACCATAATATGTCAGGAAACAGAATTAATTAATAAATATTATAATGGTATCGACTCTGTTGCCTGGATTAGTTTGGAGGAATCAAGTTGCTCCAATATTGCCACCAAGTTTTCATAGGTTTATTAATAACAGAAAACGATTTTATTTTATTACAGACTCATTTATTTTTTATTTTATTTTTCTTATAATTATTTTAACACCTGAATTATTTATTATTGTATATTTCTTTTCTCCTTATTTAATTATTGATTAATATTGAACCCATTTATTTCATGGGATAATTATTTAATATTAAACCCATTTATTTATTTCATGGGATAATTATTTAAATATTAAACCCATTTATTTCATGGGATAATTATTTAATATTAAACCCATTTATTTCATGGGATAATTAATATTAAACCCATTTATTTCATGGGATAATTATTTAATATTAAACCCATTTATTTCATGGGATAATTATTAAACATTGTTTTTATTTCTTATCTGCTAAGGAAATAAAAACAAATTATTATTTATTTATTATTTATTACGAAGGGGAGAGAGAGAGAGAGAGAGAGAGAGAGAGAGAGAGAGAGAGAGAGAGAGAGAGAGAGAGAGAGAGAGAGAGAGAGAGAGAGAGGAGGGACAAATAATATATTTTTATATTTTTTATATTTTTATATTTTTTTATTCATTTACATATTGTTTTTAAAATATCATATATATTTTTACACACACATAACAGTTTATCTTTTACACACACACACACACACACAGTTTATCTTTTACACACACACACACACACACACACATTAATCATTAACACATGCACACATTAATATCTCTGACACACACAGTCTCTCTTTCACACACACAGTCTCTCTTTCACACACACAGTCTCTATCTCTCTCACAAACAGTCTCTCACACACACATTATTCTCGCTGACACACACACATTCTCTGTCTCTCTCTCTCTCACACACACAGTCTCTTTTACACACACACACTCTCTCTCTCTCTCTCTCACACACAAACACACACAGTCTGTCTCACATACAGACACACACACATTAATCTCTCTGACACACGCACAGTCTCTCTCTCTCTCTCACACACACAGTCTCTCTTACATACACATAAATCTGTCTCACTGACAGACACACACACATTAATCTCTCTGACACACACACACAGCCTCTCTCTCTCTCACCCTCTCTCACACACACACAATCTTTCTCTCTCTTACATTAATCTTTAATCACTCTCTGACACACACACACAGTCTCGATCTCACACACAAAAATACACATATTCTCTCACTCTCTCTCTCTCACACACAGTAATATATTAACATCAACAAATTTATTTTGATCCTACATCCTTAAAGAAATAGTATTATAAAACTATTTTGATGTTATTTTAATACGTGTGTGTGTGTGGAGAGAGAGAGAGAGAGAGAGAGAGAGAGAGAGAGAGAGAGAGAGAGAGGAAGGTGTGTGTGTGTTAGAAAGTGAGAGAGAGAATGTGTGTTTGTGTGAGAGAGAGAGAGAGAGAGAGAGAGAGAGAGAGAGAGAGAATGCGTGTGTGTGTGTGTGTGTGTCTATGTCACACACCTTCTTGTCATCAATATGTAATGTGGTTGTATCTCCTTTATATAACTTGGCTATAATGTCTATTACTTGTTTATCACACTTATAATATTTTAGGCTTTCTATCAGGGCTTTTCTATTTATGGAGTCAAATGCTTTCTTATAGTCTATTGTTGCTATAACCAATATACAGTAATCTAACATAAATATATTATTCTCCACTCTGGGTCCTGCTGTAAATCCTGATTGCAGTTCACACACTTCACCGTTCTTGATAAAGTTGATTTATTGCATTCAAATTTATTTAGTATCATACTTGAATATTGTAAATATATGTATGTATATATAGCCTCTGGCTAGCACAGTGGTAAAGTCTGTGGCTGCAATTCCGTGGCCCAGCGTTCGATCCTTGCTCGGGACACTGTTAAAAATACCACTGATGCCAGGGGTTACCACCCCTGTGAGCAGGGGGTGGGGGGTTTGAGTCAGCTGTCTGAGGTCTTCCTGCTTAGTTAGCTATAGCCGAAGCTGACTCGGGTCTCAGGTGGGTGGAGAGGTCGCTGAGCCACACATTACAGGGATTATCCTTGTGATGTGTGCTATAATTGTGTTTCATACACACAGACAGTGTGTGCTACACTCTGTCCCAGTGACTGCCACTCGCTGGCACCTTTAACCTTTAACCTTTAGTAGGTAGGACCTTTTTGAGTTGTTGACAATCTTGTTTAACATATTAGGATATTCTTTATAATGGTTTTCTGTGATAGCACCAACTTTATAGTCTTTATAAAGGTTGTTTTTTAGTTTTAATGAACTTAATAACAGCAGCTGTTATCCAGGGGTTTTGTAGTCTTTTTTTCATAAATATATTTAGTTCTTAACAGAAAGCAGTTAGTGTGTATTTCATTAACTTTGGCAAGGAATGTACAGAAATGTATGTTAACATCTTGCAAAGATAAGAGTGCATTCCAGTCAATATTATTGAGTTTATAGGAAAAAAGTCGGTTATATTTAGGAGTCACAAATGTCTAAATTCAATTTTGGTAGATTTTTCATTTGTAAGTGGAATGGAAATATCAAGAATATTGATAGATGGTCAAATATGGGGTTGTTGTTGTTGAAGTTCCTCAAGCTGTCTGGCCGAGCAGCCCCGAGCTCCTGAGGAAGGCCATGGCCTGAACCAGGCTTTCCCACAATGCCCTCAGAGAGTGTATGTTGTGTTGTTGGTGAGTGTGGTTGTGTGTATATTGTGTTGTTGTGTTTGTGTACATTGCAGTTTTCAATAGAATGGGGTGCTGTGTTGCATCCCGGACAGGCATCCACAATGACTCCATCCAGCTTCTCATTTTTTTTTTATATGATCCGACACTGGACATAGGCTTCATGAAACCCGTTACCATGGCCCAGGTCAACTGCTGCTCAGACACACACGTCACGACTTCCGAACTGGTACCCAGCCACAGAGAGGGGGAAGTGAGGGTTATTCCCAAATACTGCAGCTGTTATGGTACCAGTGAGGGTGGTTTACGATGTTCGGTAGTTAGTGCCTGACACTCAAATCGGAAGATAAATATTCTCAGGCCCTCACCTGAGACAATCGATCTCCCGACCTCTAGGTTTTGAGTTCAGAACACTATGTCAGAAGGGCCGGGTGGTGGCCACACTGGACTACTTATTGAACCGTCTTCATACAATTTCCCAAATAAGTATCCCTGTATAAGGTAGCACTACATGCAGAGGCGAGAAGTTGGTAACCTTCTAGGAAAGTCATTGCTCCCATTCCAAAGTAAATATATAGAAATAATATACATGCTTTTTATGTATATCCACAAACTAAAATAGTCTCCAATAGAAAAATGGAAATGAAACGGGTGATTTTGATTCCCAGAAAGTGTGAAAATCGAGGACGCAGATAATCTCAATATTTACCATAATTTCCTTCATATATTGGTTATTGATTTACCAAGTCAGTGTGATGGTGAATTTTAACTACCACACTTGTACTGTCCACTGATGATTGTACCGTGTTGGTTGCCTCCAAACTGATCCACTCCTACCTTTCGAGGGTCATAGATGGTGGTCCGATCTTCTGTTACTGATCAGTTGAGGGAACAACACAAACATTACTCCTCTAGTTAACCTTCTCTACTCGAGTATTACCTCACAACCTCGCCACTCACCCTCTTGAAATGCCAATAACCAGCCGTGTGTGTTATCCTGTGACCCTCTCTCCATTAACACATTATCTTCTATATGTTTTACCTTCATCATTCTCTCTCTCTCTCCTTTCACCAAGGGGTGACTACAGTCCCAGTTGTCACTCACACCCTATACGGTGTACTAAAGTCAATCACTTCAGTTTCTGCCATTTCAAATACGTTTACCTAACTTTTACCAACAGTTTTCTTTGTTTACACTGGAACTGAAACTCATCCACCACCCGCTGCAGCTCCCTATTACTCTCAGCCATCATCACAGTATCATCAGCAAGTAAGCTTGTCACCAAGGACCATTGTTTTCCCATCAGCCTCAGCTTGGCACCCACCCAAACCATTCACTTTGACCTTCATCTCCTTCAATGTCTTCCAGCAACCACCCACCAACACCATAAATCCTTAGCACAACTGCCATAGCTCTCCAATCAACCCTATCATATGCCTTATTCTCCATCCATGAAGGCACATACAGCTTCCTACTCTTCCCAATATATTTCTCCGATGTTGATTTCATTGTAAAGATCTGGTGGACACATTCCTTTCTGAACCGCCCCTAACTTTATTCCCAGTTATTTCAGTTATCACTCAGTAAGAACCTTCCCATACACCTTTCCTGTCACACGAAGGCTTTTTCCACTATAGCTACCATACTCGTCCCTACTCCCCATACCATTCCTTATACAGTCATAATTATGGCTCTACTCCAGTCCTCTGGCACCTCTCCCTGCCTCCAAGGCAATGGTAATGAATAGCACAAGTCTGGGAACACACACACACTAGCCTTTTAACACTGGGTCAGTAAATCACTTAGTGTTTATGGTAATAACACAAGCCTGGGTTCTTTAAACACAGGGTGAGAATGGTAATGAATATCAGAAGACTGGGAACACACACATATTTTGTGGTCATCAATGAGGAACTGAGTGTAAAATGAAGACAGTGGTGGATACAAGGATTTATTTATTGTATATTTAGGGTTTACAATATCAGCAACATCCATTCCACAAACACCACTACATGTACACACACACACACACAGGCTTTAGTCCTACATACACTATACATTTAATATTATGGACCCTGTGATCGTATTTGATAATTAATGGCTTCTGATTGTTCCTGAGTACACCACAAAACAAACTCCTTCTATGTAGGTGGTGTTTCATAGCAGTAATTGAAGGACTCATTTACCTCCAATTTTCTGACTACATCACAGGGTCCCTTACGATACCAACCTGTCACTACAAACAGCAGCTGTTATTTTAACATATATCAAGGCCACATTATATTAAACTATATCAAAACTTCAGTTCTAATAATATATTAAATATTAAGACACTAACCTGTCACTACAAACAGCAGCTATTATTTTAACATACTTCAGTTCCATTTAATATTAAGACACCAACCTATCACCAAACATTACTGTCATCTATGTGTTGTGTGTGTGACAATGTGTTTTTTTTTACAATACATTTAATAATTAATTTTGCTCCACATTTATTAAAGGGTGGTAAACATTGATAGCCTCCTCCACAACCCTGCTGGACAAATACTGTATTAGCTAGAAATATGATGGTGATATCATCTGAAAGTATATTCACTTCTTCTTTGCTGGTATCAACATGTGTGCTGCTGTGTTAAATGACAGTGAAAAGAAGCACCATATGTAAAGTGCTTTGAACCCAGCCAGAACCTTCTGAAGGACAACAACATTGACTTATTTGGTAATGACGAGTGGCCTAGTAATTCTCCTGATCTGTATAAATGTTGGATCTATCTTGAAGGACGAGGTTGAAAAAACGATGTTGTCTGAACCTCTATCAACTCAATATAGTCATACCAAGTTGGAGGAGCACATCAATGCTGTACTTCAGGGAATGGAGTTCAACACGGAGCTTTTTGAGTCACTATTGTCTTCCTACCCTGCTGGTCTTCAAGCTGTTCATGATGCCAATGGAGGCAACACTGAGGGTCCATTCCACAGTGGTTGCTATTGGTTTGTAAGCATGCAAACGAAATAAATCTTAGCCATGTAAGGGAATTATTTAAGGAATTTGGTGAGTAAACTATGCAGTGATCACCATTATCTAACTGTTTGATAGATCTTGTGAATGTGGATACTCAGCTTTTGGGAAATAATGAAGTCTTACAGGTGTGGTTGGTTGGTAAGCTAACAAACTAATACCACTGTGGAATCAACTCTGAATACTCACCTTGTCACCATAGACCTACAATATAATGTACTACCTCTTGATATTTTCAGTTTTTTCCTATCATGCTTAGGGGGGAGGGGAGCAATCATTGTTTGCCACAGCTTATGTTCAGTGTTTTATTTCACGTGTGAACCGTCTATCTATCTATAGCTCTGATGCTTCATTCCCTCCGAGAACTCCCTCCAAGGGGGTGGCCACGGTAGAAGTTTCTCCAGTTATCCCTGTTCCAACACTCCCTCTATTCCTTTCCACACCCTCCTAGACACCAACAATGCACAACCTTCTTTTCCTTTCCATTTACTCTTTTCATCCATACCAGTCCATACTACGCCTCCTTCCATTCCTTCCCACAACACACTCTTCCCTCCATCCCCACTCTCTTCCAACCCCCACCCTTTCACATGCATCTCTGTTATGCCACACACATCTATTCTACTTTTTCTGCAACACTCCACTATCTCTCTCCTTTTCATTTCATGCACCATTTCATTCACATTGATCGCAACCACCTTGAAGCATTCTTCCCCTTTCCTGCCCCCCAAAGGGACTACCAGAGACCCCTCCACGCCACTAGCCGCAGCCGTCCTTCCACCCATTGGGGGTCCGCTGGTGGCTGGCAAGGCTAACGCAGCGCTCATTCCCGGAGGGACACGGGCCATCAGCATTGTCAAGTTTAAAAAACCAACACAATATTAAAAAAGAAAAAGAAAATTACACATAAACACTTAAAAATACATATGTTGTTAAAATATATACATTACAATTTTTTTTAACCTATATGTGGGGAACCTAATATGCTCCCACACCGCCTCCCCCTTCAGCTTCACCTCCAGCCTTTTACAATAAAATAAATTAAAATTAGGGAGGTGTCACCCGAGGTTACCACGTGGAGGCGGGATGAGACTTACCTACCCTTCCTGAGGAAGTGTAGGTCACCGAGGTGTTTTGAAAACTTCCCATTGTTTGATGGTGGCCTGTGTGCAATGGCCGCACCTCTTTACCTCATTGGTTATGATATTGCTACAGCACAAATGTGTGAACAGTTTTGTGTAACATGAGTTGGGATTTGTCAGAAAACTTTTTACCACATTCATTACATTCAAAATCCTATACTCTTGAATGAACTTTTATATGTTGATTAAGGTTAGATTTCCAACTAAACTTTTTACCACATTCATTACATTCAAAATCCTTTACTCCTGTATGAACTTTAAAATGACTATTAAGGCTAGATTTCAGAACAAACTTTTTACCACATTCATCACATTCAAAGTTCTTTACTCCTGTGTGTTTAAGTATGTGTCGCTTTAGATCACCCTTTGTCACAAACTTTTTACCACATTCATCACATTCAAAGTCCTTCACTCCTGTGTGTATATGTATGTGTCGCTTTAATTCACCCTTTGTCACAAACTTTTTACCACATTCATCACATTCAAAGTCCTTCACTCCTGTGTGTATATGTATGTGTCGCTTTAATTCAAACTTTCTCACAAACTTTTTATCACATTCATCACATTCAAACGTTTTCACTCCTGTGTGTATAAGTATGTGTTGCTTTAAATTACTTTTTGTCACATATTTTTTACCACATTCATGACATTCAAAGTCCTTCACTCCTGTGTGTATAAGTATGTGTTGCTTTAATTCACCCTTTCTCACAAACTTTTTACCACATTCTTCACATTCAAAGTTCTTCACTCCTGTGTGTATAAGTATGTGTTGCAATAGATGACTCTTTCTCAGATACTTTTTACCACATTCATCACATTCAAAGTCCTTCACTCCTGTGTGTATAAGTATGTGTTGCTTTAAATTACTTTTTGTCACATATTTTTTACCACATTCATGACATTCAAAGTTCTTCACTCCTGTGTGTATAAGTATGTGTTGCAATAGATGACTCTTGCTCTGATACTTTTTACCACATTCACCACATTCAAAGTTCCTCTCCCCTGTGTGTATAAGTATGTGTCTCTTAAGGTTAAATTTACAATTAAACTCTTTACCACACTCATCACACATAAACATTTTCTTTGCAGTATGAGTCAACAAATGTTGAGTAAGATGGCATTTCCTACCAAACTTTCGACCACATTGTTGACAGACCAATTTGTTACACTTCTCTTCTCTGACAACATTGATGGTGTCACTTCCTTCCACCTCCATCACTAACACAGCTTTATTCTGCCACCAATATGACCACTTGGTTATTACTGTTGTCAGGGCTGCCAACCACACTGTTATTGCTGTCAGGGCTGCCAACCACACTGTTATTGCTGTCAGGGCTGCCAACCACACTGTTATTGCTGTCAGGGCTGCCAACCACACTGTTATTGCTGTCAGGGCTGCCAACCACACTGTTATTGCTGTCAGGGCTGTCAACCACACTGTTATTGCTGTCAGGGCTGCCAACCACACTGTTATTGCTGTCAGGGCTGCCAACTACAGTATTACTTCATATCTGAAACAATAACAATACCAGTCCTACATCATTTGAAGATTCAAACATTTACTGAATATTTACTGTAATATTCTCTACCATAAAAAATAGCTTATGTCCAGTTAGGTCCCAGTAGTTTGCCTCAGTTAGGTCCCAATAGTCTGCTGTGGTCTAGGTTATGTTAGGTAAGGTTAAGTCAAATAAGGTAAGGTTTGGTTAGGTGAAATAGAGTATGGATTGGTTAGGTGAAATAAAGTAAGATTTGGTTAAGTCAAATAGGTAAGGTGAGGTTTGGTTAGGTCAGATAGGTAAGGTTAGGCCAAATAGGTAAGGTTAGGCCAAATAGGTAAGGTTAGGTTTGGTTAGGTCAGATAGGTAAGGTGAGGTTTGGTTAGGTGAAATAATGTAATGTTAGGTTAGGTCAAATAAGGTAAAGTTTGGTTAGGTGAAATAAGGTAAGGTTAGGATTGGTTAGGTGAAATAAGGTAAGGTTAGGATTGGTTAGGTGAAATAAGGTAAGGTTAGGATTGGTTAGGTGAAATAAGGTAATGTTAGGTTAGGTGAAATAATGTAAGGTTTGGTTAGATGAAATAGGTAAGGTTAGGATTGGTTAGGTGAAATAAAGTAAATTTATGTGGTATTAGTCAAGCGTTTGTTCATAATCACTCGCATTAATTCTTTTCTGTCAAAAAAATTCTTAATACATGTACAGTTAAACCTCCATCTAATGGACTAATAGGGGGGGGGGGTACGAAAAATAAAAGGTGTATGTACAAACAGTAACACAAAATACAGATACAGTTGACTCTCGAATAACGCGATTTTGAGTAACGCGTTTTTTATTTAACACTGTGTAATATATAGGGGAGATATGATTAAATATCACTCTTTGTTCGATTTACCGCAGCCACGCTCACCCGTTCAGAGCGCTGAGTGAGGTGGCAGAGCGAAGTGATGAGTGTTAAAAGTGAAGAGAAGTGTACTGTAGTTACTTTACAAATGCATATACAGTATTACAATTCGTATTAAGCATATAACAATTTGTATTAGGGTTTTCGCAGACGACTCATGACTGAAATGAGTCGTCGGCATGCGTGGTAGGGGGAGATAGTGTGTGCTATCGTTTGTTTACCTTTATTAACCATATGCTGGTGTTTCCTTCTCCTTTCTCTGTCCGAGAAAAACGTTCCTTCTTTATATCGAAGGATATGGCCTTCCGTTTTATAAATGCACCACCTAGCATGACTGAGTGTTGAAGCTGGTGGTTAACTTGTAATTACTAAACACGAGCGAGTCACACACAAGGTGAAAAGGCACGCTAGGCCTATATTCCCTTGTCCTTGAGCTAGGGTGAATGGAGACCGAGGGTAGGGGGGGAAGGAAGGAACGTGGAAGAAGTGGTGGGAACACACTCACCATCACTTCACAGACGATAGTGATATAATTTCGTGACATGTTCGTTATGATTTTGCTCGTTTTGTATAAGAACCCCTTGGATTTATTCGAGAGTCAACTGTATATACAGTAAAAGTCCCTTAATCTGGAGGTCTATACTTCGGAATGCTCGCTCCCCCGGAACTTTTTGGGCCCACCAATTTTACCCATAATTACTGTATCCCCAAAAATAGAAAAATAAATCCGAAAAAGTAATATCCCGGGATATAATTCAGTATTGTGGGTGTCTACAGTATTTATCATGACTCCTAATAAATTACCAAAGAAGCCCACTAAGAAGTTAAGACCTCATAAGACATTAAATTACGAGTGTCAGCTGTGATCACTATCATCCCATCACCCCCTCCCGACACTCATAAATTATGTGTGACAGCCAGTGTTGCCAGGTCTGATGCACAAAATTTCCCCAACTTCAACAACATAATTTCCTTTTTTGCCTCAATAATTCCTTGTTTACTTTTCTCCTGAACATTGATGGTCTTTCTATTTGATGTTTTTTTATTTATCTGTTTTAGGGAATTTTCAAGTCCACACAGGGAAATTATATAAAGATTGTTCAAGAGTAACTAGAGAACTTTCTACCAGATGAAGTACTAAAAAGACCATAATTCTTCAAGAACAAACAGGGAATTTTTGAGGCATAAAGGAACAAGAACATGAAGGAAAACCCTTCAAAAGCTCCGGCTCTTAATGATTCAAGTGAAATAATAAAATATCCATAAGTAAAGGTCTCAAAAAAATTAATTATGTTTTATCTGGATTTTCGTATTCATATGGTTATGTTGAAATTTTGAAAATGAACCCTTTTTATTGAGGCTGAACCCCTCGGATAAATGATTCAATGTCGGTAAAAGAAAATGGATGGCAGGAAGAGAGTGAGTGAGTCAGTTGAACCTCTTTTAAGAAGTGGTCGCCCAAGGAAGAAGAACAACAACAACAAGAACAATAATTACGATAAGACCTAGAGGTCTCGGCTTAGGCCGGAGCTAAAAATTTAAAAGTGAAGTTAGGGTAATTTCGTCAAGCAGACCTGGCAACACTGCCTGACAACAGCTGCGATTCACCCGCTACCTCCTTCCTACCTCATAATTTACATGTGACAGGGAAACCTGTATTTAAAAGTAATAAAAGTATTTTATATGAATTTTGGGGGCTATTTTTCGATAACACAGAATTTTTGTTAAATCGCAAGTCTCAAACTCCCCTGCCTTCCGGATTAAGGGACTTTTACTGTATACATAAATAGACATGTAATGATGTGTAAATAATGTACCTACTGTATAATGTAAATAATATAATGGAGAAAAAATAAAGAGAAACCCATGCTTTTAAACAAAACAAAACACACGCGCCGCCAAGTGGACAAAAACTGAAGTAGCGGTCTTGGTATGTTTCATCCGGGTGGGAGTTTTAAACATTCGAACCCAATATTCAGGCAAATTTTTACATTCTTCTCCAGCGGATTGTGTCCATTGCATCCGAAATCCACTGCATCAGGGTCCATTAGATCGAGGTTTAACTGTACGTCATTTCTTTACTGGTTATTAAATACATTAAATACATCTACCCTTAATTAATTGATTACATTTTCCGCTGGTAATCGTTGTAGCTACATGCTGCATACCTAGCAGGAACCGGTACCAGAACCAGTTCTATCTATTCTTGATGATTTATATTAGAATTGGTTCTCATCTACAAACTAGTTCCAAGGAAATGGTTCCACCATTAGTAGTTGTAGTGTACCTGTGTGTGTGTGTGTCTTATATTTAATGTAATTGCTGTTTATCCCAGTCGGCAAATTAAGGCTTTAACCCCTCCGCGACGGGAGAACTATGGATAGCCATTTTGTCAGTCCGGGGCTAGTCTTAATTTCCCTACTGCCTGGCCGGGCGCTTTTGGCCGATTTTTCCAAAATCGCTCTATTCCACTTACCCTGTACGTCTAAACTACGATACTGAACAACTTAAATTTGGTCTTGTTAGCACCATCAACTCTTCCTCTTTCCAATAAAACCAACCTCAGCTCTCTACAACTCTCCGTTGCCGAGAAATTAAGTGAGGAATGAAGGGTACTTTCTCGTGTGAGCGCGGCTGCGTTCGCTTAGGTGGAGTGGCTCTGACGACAACTGAACGTGGCCCGCGCGGGTGGCAGTCAGTGTTGTAAGTAAGCATGGCGCACCACAGAATCGGACACGCACGAGAAATCTAATCCACATCCATCCATGTTTACAGTCAGTATCAAACTGACTGACGATGGTGATTTGTAGGGATGGTGGTGAAGTATAGCCAAGTAAAAAAAACCCCGCCAAATTGGGCTCGCAAATGCCGACATTGGCAATAGCGGTGCTTCATCCCGCCCGGTCACCACATGGCAGGGGTGTAAGACACCACCCGGCCGCTTCCTGGGGCCGTCTATGACCGCGGTCCGGACGTTAAGGGTTAAATCAGCATCATTAAACAGCAATTATAAAACATGGTCAGTTAATATTAGGTACAGGTTCCAACAGTTGCTTTCATATTGAGAACTGGATCCATCAGTTCCACTATAATAATATCAATTCAAGATGGCTGCCAAGTGTTTACATCCACTGAAAACCTCGAGTAGAAAACCAAATAATGGACAATTAATTATTACCGATTATGTTAGGTTAGGTCAGATAAGTAAAGTTGAGGTTAGGTTAGGTCCCAGTAGTTTGCCCAAGTTAGGTCCCAGTAGTTTGCCCAGGTTAGGTCCCAGTAGTTTGCCCAGGTTAGGTCCCAGTAGTTTGCCCAAGTTAGGTCCTGGTAGTTTGCCCATGTTAGGTCCCAGTAGTTTGCCCAGGTTAGGTCCCAGTAGTTTGCCCAAGTTAGGTCCCGGTAGTTTGCCCAGGTTAGGTCCCAGTAGTTTGCCCAAGTTAGGTCCCAGTAGTTTGCCCAGGTTAGGTCCCAGTAGTTTGCCCAGGTTAGGTCCCGGTAGTTTGCCCAGGTTAGGTCCCAGTAGTCTGCTGTGGTCAAGGGTGGCAGTATGGTATGGTACGGTACGGAATTACAGTACGGTATGTTATTTTTAATTATAAAAGTATGGTATTACATTACGGTACAATAATTTTTAAGTACAGTACGAAATACCCTTTTCGTACTCTATTAAAAATTTGAATATACATTCCACTGTCCTCTGTCAAGAATAACCTAATATACGTATGAAAAGGCAACAAAATCATTTTATTGACGAACGTTCTTTTTTTAGGTTTAACCCTCTTTTAGCATGTGTGTGTGTGTGTATGTACACTGTAGTCGTTTGCTCGTAGACTGTCGCTGTCGTGTTCAGTTCGTGTTCAGTGACTCGGAACTCGGGACTCCTCTAATGAAATGCAAAGCTTAAATTGACGTCTATTTAGTATTTCCTCTTAATGTTTTATTGGTTGATTTCTTTAGTTGATTTCAAGACAAATATGGAAAATGTGTACAGTATAGTCTATTATGTAAGTTCATACTACTGCACCTGCTAACAGAAAAAAAAATAATTGCAGTTCTAATTTAGCCTTGAATTATCATGGTGTATGTATGCCTCATTGCCTTGTAATAATATACTGCAGCCTTCACCCTTAATAACCTAGTGCAAGTTCCAGAAAGGAATACATTGTCAAGTTCATTTATAAAAAGAAAAATTATTGTCTCCTATAATCCTATTATATAAACTCTTTCTCTCTTCCACAGTCACACACACATTTACTGTATTTACAGGGATATTACTATATTTACAGTGATATTCACTAATAACAAAAGTAAAAACACAATTATAGGAACTTAACCTTGAGTCTGGACAAGGAACTGTTTACAGAGGTAGTTCATATAATGGATTAATTTCAGAGATGTAATTTATGGCATTGGTACGATATTGGGTACAATATTTTACTTTTTTATACTAGTACGGTACGGTTCTTTGGGTAAGGTACGAAATTATGGTACGATATTTTTAAGCGTCCGGAATTACAATATTTTTTTTGTACCGTACCGTACTGCCACCCTTGGCTGTGGTCTAGGTTAGATTAGGTAAGGTCAGGTTAATTTCAAAATGTCCCATTTGAATATGACCTATCTTGGTAATGCCAATGAAAATACCATAAAAGAAAAGTCTCATATAATGTTATAAATTAGTAGATAAAGAAGGTTTGTCCAGGTTAGGTCCAGGTATTCTGCTGTGGTCTAGGTAAGGTCAGGCTAATTTCAAAATCCCCCATTTGAATATCTTGGAAATGTGGCATTTGCAGAGGAAATGCCACAGAAGAATATAGTCTTAGAATTGTCTAAATAAATGGATAATGAATGTAGAAAACCTGTATGCAATAATGACAATTCTTTCAATATTTACCTAAATTAGTGGGTAAAGGTAAAACCATTGGGTATTTATTGAAAGAATTACCGTTTTGAGCAGTGTTGCCAGATCCACCTAGGTCCCAGTATTTTAGGTAAATCTAAAAAAGTACTGTGTTTACTACATTATATATTTTAGAATCAGTACTCACTATTTTGGACCATTCTAACACACTTTTCATCTATGGTGTTTCTCCCAGAGATATGCCCCATTTTACAAACATAGTTCAGAAATTAGTCTGACCTAACCTGACCCAACCTAACCTAGACCAAACTACCCGGACCTAACCTGTGTGTTCTGCAGAATGGTAATTCTTTCAATAAATACCCATTTCTCTCTTATGTGTAACTTCCAATTTTAATCCTATTTAATAATCTCAGATGTACAACACAACAAAAATACAAGTTAATCATAAAATTATTGCATTATAAATAAAATGTGTGTAAATATACTTACCCCCAGACTACTGCAGGATTATACCCGAACTTGACTCAATCCTGTAAAGATACAAATAGGTAAGGTAAGAACATTAACTATTACCTATTAACTATTTACACATTATACACAAACTGTTAAGATACAAATAGGTAAGGTAAGAACATTACACTTACACTTAAGTACACTTAAGTACATTACGCAGACCAGTCTTACATGCGACTCTATGCTGCGCTCATTGGTGGAATACAGTATGTTGGCTGTGGTGGTGGCGCGGATGGATCAAACTTTAAAGAAACACTTCCCCAATGGTCATCCAAACGATTTTTAAATTGATCAATTGTCCCAGCCTCAACAACCGAACTTGGAAGCCCATTCCAAGTACTAACGATTCTAAAGTAGAAGCTATTGTTTTGAACACCAAAGACACCATCAACCGGGCGATGTTGATACAACTGCTTCCTATGTTGACGGCTTGGTCTACTCAGAGGTTTAAACGGTGTTGGGATGATGTCTGCTTCATAGATGTTAAAATGCTTCCAGACCTCAATCATATCTCCCCGCAGCCTTCGGAACTTCAAAGTTGGTAGATTTAGCTGCCTGAGTCGTTCGGGGTAGTCAAGCTGACTGAAACCATCTACCAATCTTGTGGCTCTCATTTGCACTTTTTCAATCTTATTTTCTAAGCTTCTATATTTGGGTGACCAGGCAGATTGTGCATATTCCAAGTGACTCCGAACAAATGCTGTATATAAAGATCTAAACATGTCTGGGGCAAGATGTGAGAAGACACGTCGGATGAGGCCCATCATTGAATTTGCAACCTTGATCTTTCCCATGATATGTTCCTCAAATTTCAATGCCGAATCAACTGTTACCCCCAGGTCTCTCTCACTCTCCACATGCTCCAGCTCATGTCCATGTACTGTATAGCGATGGGCATACATAATATTATCAAACTTCCCCAAGGTTAGTACCTTACATTTGGATGGGTTGAAGTTCAAGAGCCACTTGTCAGACCAGGCTTGCATCCTGTTCAAATCATGTTGTAACTCATAAGAGTCTTGCCTTTCCTTAATTGGTCGTAGGATTTTTGTGTCATCTGCAAACATATATATATCTGAGTCTATATTCTCTGGGAGATCATTGATGTATATAACAAATAATAAAGGACCAAGGACACTCCCCTGAGGAATGCCACTCAATACTGGAGCACTTGATGACCTTATTCCATTTACCACAACTGATTGGTGCCTTGCAGTCAGGAACATATGGATCCATTTGTGGATGTTTCCACGGATGCCATAACTCACTAGCTTAGACAAGAGACGACGATGAGGGACCGAGTCAAAGGCCTTGGCATAGTCCAGATAGATCACATCAACTACCCCATCCCTAGCAACAATTTCATAACAGTGATTGAGGTAGTGCAGCATTTGAAGTACAGTGGAACGCCCATGTATAAAGCCATATTGTTTAGGTGAAAGAGCATTATTTTTCAACATGTGATCAAGTAGCACTTCGCAGATGATGGACTCTAGAATTTTACAGAGAATGGCTGTAAGACTTATAGGGCGATAGTTTGCGGCCAGATTCTTAGCCCCTTTCTTGTATATTGGCGAGACCAGGGCCTCTTTCCAGTCCAGTGGCAGCTCCCCAAGTTGCAAACTCCTACGATAAAGCAGAGTAAGTGGATACACTAGATATGTGGCCAGCTCCTTAATAATTCTTGGGTGAATCTCGTCAGGACCACAACTCTTGCTGATGTTCACAGAAGATAGCTTTTTAAGGACAATTGACTCAGTTATTAAGGGCAGAGTAATGCAGTTATGCACATATGTATGTAGTTGTGGGACAGGGCCTATCAGTTCTCTAGTAAACACTGAAACAAATTGTTTTTGTAGTATCTCAGCCTTCTGCCTATCATTGTGACTTAGTGATTTTGGATCTGCTGGATCTGCCAATAGTGGTGCTATTCCTGATTTAGTCTTAAGCTTTGTTTTTGCAAATTTCCAGAAAGCTTTAGGCTGAGCCTTGGCCTGATCTGCAATTCCCCGCTCATATTTTCGTTTCTCACTACGACACATCTGCTTACATTTGTTCCTTAACCTCACAAACTTAAGTCTAGAGATTTTACTATTTTCCTGATAGCGGTTCTTATTCCACTTTTAGCAGGCTTTGTGCTTCTGTTCAAGTAATTTTTTTAGTTCTGGGGATATTGGAAACTGGTAACTCCAATTAGATTTACCTCCAATTTTAGCTGTGGGTACAAATCTTTCTCTTAGTTCTAGGATTTTATTCTTAATTAAAATCCAAGTTGCATCAGTACTTAAGTTCATAGCCGTTTGATCAAAAGTAGCTGCCCAATCAGACTCTTCAAGGGACATTCTCATAGCATTGTAGTCTCCTTTACTATATAGAAATATTGTTTTCTTTTGTAGATTTAATTCTGAATAGCAATGGAATTTAAAAGTCAGGAGTGTATGGTCACTGGATCCGAGAGGCGCGAGGTATTGGAGGTCATATACCATATCTTCTTCATTGGTAAAAATCAAGTCTAGAAGAGAAGGGTTATCAGTTCCCCGAAACCGGGTTGGCTGATCAACATGCTGGTATAAGAAGCAGTCTTGAATACTCTCAATAAACTGAGTCTCGAATGAGTTTCCAGACTCGGAAGATGTCTGTTGAGACCAGTTGATATTGGGCATATTAAAGTCACCCATTAAGCACACATGGGAATATGAACCACTACATATTGTGTATACAGTATTGATAATAGCTTCATTGTTTGCGTCTACTGCATTTGGGCTTCTATATATACACCCGAGTAATAATTTATCTCCTCCTCTCAACTGTATCTCCAGGAGGGTAGCTTCACACGATGTTGCCGTTGTGTTAATCTGAGAGACACTCTTAGATAGAGTCGCATGGACATAGATTGTTATACCCCTTTCATTGTTTGGTTCCAGATTACAGATAAAAGGTGTGTAGTTCTCGATGGTATAATCTTGGGTCAGCCTCTCCCTAAAATGTTTTGGTTTCACTTCTGTTATGGCTATGATGTGGGGCTTGATTACTGGTATTATAACTTGGAGTTCCAATAGCTTGTTAGTTGTGAGGGTATCTGCATTAGTATATGAAACCGTCAGAGAAGGCATCTTAGATCCATATGGAGGGATGGCACCACTTAGTTGAGTAGAATTTAGGCTTGAATGTGGAGGCATTGGTGAAACTGTTCTGCTGGTGGGCCTCTGCTTTACATTGGGTTTATAATGTATTTTACTGTTAAGTTCATCTGGTAGTCCAACCCGCTTATGTTTATGTATCAAATCTTTGATAATATTCTGAATTATTGGGCTCATTTTTTCAACACCATCAATATCTTCAAATCTTGATATTACATTAGATGAGACTCGAGCAGTATCAAAAGTTTTAAACCTGCAGGAGATATGAAAATAATGCTTAATAAATTTCCAAACATTTGTATTATATATATGCTTAAACATTCTTATTTCCCCTAAGGCTATTTTATTTTTACATTTTCTACACTTAGCAAACCCAGATTTTGCAAGCTCAATACCAAAATTCTTCAAAATATTTTCTCCTACAGAAATTACACCTTCGGCTGATTCGGTACCGAATCCTGATCCTGAACTACCTTCTGAAGCCTCATGTCCCAGGGAGGCCCTCGCACCAGCCATTTGAAACGAGAGTCCCCCGGAAGCCGGGAGTTCAGGTTTTTTGCCTCCTCAAGAATATTTTTTTTCTCTTTCCTTTGATCCTGGGTCATATCATGTGCTACATTAATAAAGGGTTCATTATTGGAAGCCTCCTCTGGTCCCCTATTGTTCTCCTGGTATTTTTTCCAAGCACCAAGCCTTAAGAACAACTGCCTCTTCTTTTCATTAGACGATAGTTTGATAAGAACAGGCCTATTCTTACCTTCATCTGAGCTCTTCTTACCAATCCTGTAATAATCCAGTATATCTTCCTCTGAAATGATAACATCACAAATTTTCACAATGTCCAGAAAATCCTTAATGTCCGCCTCTTTCTGCATACCCACATCTACATCACCCTGTTTCTCAGCCAAGTTGTGGATCACCAAGTTGTTTTTTCTCTCCTCTTCAAGTTTCAATTGGGCAACTTGTTGCCTAATTTCCTTACGTGTGTCAGTAACTGGGGGGTTAGCTTGAACTTGGCCTATGGCTTCATTTACCTTAGTCTGCAATACCACATTAAGGTCACTGGTACTGACCATTGCTTCTTTGACAGCATCACTAAATGACTTTTTGTCCTTGATATTTTGTGGTTTACTGAAGTAACCCTCAATACCTTGTTTAATTTTTGCTTCTAAATCAGTATTTTGTTCTTCTAGGTTTATAATTTTCCCCTCCACATCAACCAGTCTATTCTCAACAGTCTTGGATTTTCCCATTTCCTCCTTTAGACTATCCCTAATTTCTTGCATCTCCACCTCCAAAGCATCCTGCCTGGCTAACATCTTGGACTGTTGCCCTTCAATTTCCTTCATGTAGGCATGGAGATTTTCATAACCTTTCTTACAAAAACAGCACTTCCAGTCCAATTGTTTTCCTTCTTCCTTCTCGACCATAAACTTGTATACAGCCTCAGGGAATTTTTGACAACCAATATGAAACCATACCCTACATATGTTACAACTAGCTGGCTCCGCCGCCCTTCGGGCGGCTAAGAGCCGCTAGCTCCTGCGGAGGGCTGGCGGCCTGCGGCCGCCCTTCCACCAACCTTCGGGCGGTGGAATTTTCATACACGATCACAGAGTTCTAAATAAACAAAGAATATAATAATACAACACTGATATGTAACAAATACAAACTCCACTACCACCACTACTACATCAACCACTACCACCTCCACTACTACCACCTCCACTACAACTACTACATCAACCACTACCACTACTACCATCACCACTACTACCACCACTACCACTACCACCACCACCACCACCACCACTACATCAACCACTACCACCTCCACTACTACCACCACCACCTATTCCCGCACCCCCTAAACCCCCCACCCCAAGCCTTACCTTACCTAGTGTGTATGTGTGTGTAAGGTAGGGGTATGTGTATGTGTGAGTGTGTGTGTACGGTGTGTGTGTGTGTATGTACCCTAGTGTGTGTTGTTTACGATAGGGGGGATGGGGGGGTGCGCGAGTAGGGGGACAGGCTTGGGGAGTTTAGAGGGGTGCGGGAATATGGGGCATGCTTGGGGTCTGTGGCGGTAGGGGACAGGCTTTTTACCCCTCCCAGCCTGTCCCCTATTCCAGCACCCCCCAAACCCCCCCACCCCAAGCCTGTCCCCTATAGTCTATCTCTCACACACAGTCTCTCTCTCTCTCTCTATCTCTCCAATGTAACACAGGAATAGGACAGGTTCACCACTACATCAACCACTACTACCTCCACTACTACCACCACCACCTATTCCCGCACCCCCCAAACCCCCCACCCCAAGCCTTACCTTACCTAGTGTATGTGTGTGTTTGTGTGTGTGTGTACGGTAGGGATGTGTGTGTTTGTATGTCTGTGTATGTGTGTGTATGAGGCATGCTTGGGGTGTGTGACGGTAGGGGACAGGTTTTTTACCCCCCCCCCCCTCAGCCTGTCCCCTATTCCAGCACCCCGCAAACCCCCCCACCCCAAGCCTGTCCCTTATTCCCGCATATATAGTCTCTCTCACATACAGTCTCTCTCTCTCACACAATCTATCTATCTCTCACACACAGTCTCTCTCTCTATCTCTGTCTCACAGTCTAGCTATCTATCTATCTCTACCTCTCACACACACTATATCTATTTTTCACTCTTTCTCCCCCCCCCCACACACACACACTATCTCTATCTCACACACAAATATAACCAAACCCAGTATTACCTCTCTCTCTCTCACACACACCCTCTCTCTCTCTCTCTCTCTCTCTCTCTCTCTCTCTGAAATTAAAAATAGAGATAGAGAGAGAGAGAGCCTGTGAGGGAGAGAGAGAGCACGTGAGAGCATGTGTGAGAGCATGTGTGTGTGAGAGAGAGAGAGAGAGAGAGAGAGAGAGAGAGAGAGAGAGAGAGAGAGAGAGAGAGAAAGTTGTGCGTGTCACTAATCCAGGGGTTCGAACCCCATCCAAAACATTTTTTGAAAAACATGAAAAACATTTTTTTTTATAGGTCCAAAACACTCCCCAAGTATTAGCGATCACACCCATGTAAAAATTTTCACTCTAGGACGAAGGATCTTGGCGTGCATAGAGGACACACACACACACACACACACACACAGAATTTCGGCTTTATGTATATAGATTTAAGGCCATTAACTATTTACACATTATACACAAACTGTTAAGATACAAATAGGTAAGGTAAGAACATTACCTATTAACTATTTACACATTATACACAAACTGTTAAGATACAAATAGGTAAGGTAAGAACATTAACTATTTACACATAATAGACCTACCATTTTGTGACTCTCTTATCATTTATTGTATTTCACACATTATATTCCACTCCCTCACTTGAAAAACACTGGTTTGGGGTTGAATGTATTCACACGTAACTCCTTTAAAGTTTGTTTACATTTAGTGGACGCACTGGACGGTAGTGGTACCTGGTAAGTCAATGGAGAGGCTGTGTACAATACTACTCTCATTAATATAAATATATTAATACATCAAATGAAAAGTGCATATTCTGCTTTATAATATTATACCATCAATTACATATATATAACAACTTTATATTTATTATGTATAGTTTAATGATAACAAGAAGAGCTCATTTGACAACTACTGACATAGCCCATCTAAGATTCCAACAGATTCACCAAACTTTTGATGTGTCAAGATTATGAATGTTTGTTGATTACCCATAAAACTTTAAGCAAGACTACTGATCCTACAGTAAATACAACAGTTAAAAGAAATATTTACAGTGGCATTGTGACACCACTTTCATTAATCCAAGTGGGAGTCTATAAGTGATCCGATGGTGTCGAGGGATAGCCTTTACAACGGTCCTTCTTCTGTCCTTTATTAATTTTGTTTCTGAACTCCTTTAATTTATTTTCCCTTATTTTCCAACACATAAAGATATTCTTATATATTGTCTATATATTTTCCACTGTCGAATAAAAGCCCTCCAATGATGTTTTCCATGCATTCAATATAAGGTTGTTGCAACTTGCAATATTATAATTTTCTTCTTTCTCTGCCAGACGTACGATGTTAACGTTCCTTGCGCGGCCGCCAGCCCGTGCCACACACCTCTCACACACACATACACGCATTCTCTCTCTCTCACACACACATACACGCATTCTCTCTCTCTCTCTCTCTCTCTCACACACACACATACACACATTCATTCTCACTCTCTCTCTCTCTCTCTCACACACACCTCTAACTCTCTCACACACACATTCTCTCTCTCTCTCTCTTTCTCACACACACACACATCTCTTTCTCCCTATCTCTCTCACACACATACACACATTCTCTCGCACGCGCACACACACACGCAACCATAACGAACACACATACACGCACACACAACGAACACGACACACACACCTGTCAATCTTACTAACCTATTCTCCCTCAGTCCAATATATATATATCCGGCGAATCTAACTTGCTTACTCTACATTTACTAAAATGAAAAGCTTCTAAAGATTACATGATGGTTAGGGAAAATAGATAGGTGTTCAAAGATTTATTTACAGTACAATATACTGTATGCATGCATATACCGTACCTGTACATAATACATTAATTTTATCACTTTTCTCTCCACCTGCAAAGTAAAGAAATATGTTATAAACAATTCAATAATATTGATCTGTATACTGTCCCACTGTAAATAATACTATAATATTACTATAATAATACTATACTGTCCCACTTTACAACAAACAAATATGTTAAAAAACAATGCAATACTATTGATCTCTATACTGCCCCACTGTGAAATAAGAAAATTAGTTATTAAAAATGTAATAATTACTTGTACTGTACTGTACCGTACAATGTTTCTGCCCTTCTTCAGGTAAACCAAAACATAGACAAAGTTAGTGATATATAGCCGTCATCTGGACGTCAATCGGATACGAAGTACGCTTGGGTTAAACCAAGCCAAAGCAAGCGGAACTGTTCTGGTCGGTCAAAAGGATTCGACGATCCACCAAGATGGACCCTGCTGCCAGCCACTTAAACCAAGACCAACAACGTATCCATCCAAGCTCGCCAAAAAGCAGCGATTCGGGCAGCTTGATAGGAGGATAGGAGAAGTATAGCAGTAAATATGGCGGCCATTAAAGATATGACAAGTAAGTTAATAGTATAATAATACATGAATTGTAGGTGCAACAGACTGTAAAATAGAGCGATAGCAACACAAATAAGGCTTTAAGTATAGCAATGACAGATTAGAGCAGGTGTAGAGTTCATATTAGTCTACCATTTCTACTAAAATAGTAATTGTTAAAACCTGGAGAATCACGATAATGATATAAATTTTTTTTTTTTTTTTTTTTTTATGTTCTCGTATCTAATTTAACTTATATGAGATTATATGGATTGCTTAGGGGTTATGTGACCCATTCTTGATAATTATGTAATATTATTAAGGTGAAGGGAAGTATTGTACTTTATTGGAAATCAGTTCTTGGTAAAACTATAGAATCATGCCAACATTTTCTGTTTTTAATTAATCTTAAAATACAGGAATGGACTTTGACTTTCACCGGTTCTGACTTAAACACAGTATCACTGTAGGATATAAGAGGTCCACCTTCATGTGTATTTCAAATGTGATTGCAGTAATTATAACTACCGGCACCAAACCAGAGCAACCAATGGCACCTAACCTTGTTACACTACCATGACCTAATCGGGACATAGCTGGACACTGCTACAGAACAGCAATAAATTCTATAAAATAATTAAGTTAGGTCTAACTAATTCAATAACTTTCTCATCGTTATATAGGGAGAGGTAATTTTTGTACTACATTGCAAATGTAGTTTATTAAGCATGTGTGTTTAATATGTCAAGTACCAGATACTGTATTCCCTTCTTTAACTGTTTCTTACCATGGTAGGTTACTACATTAAATTCTTTACTTCCAGGACTGTGTGTGTGCACTGTGAACGTGCATTCGATGACCCAAATGATGCCTATAGTTGCATACAGTCCCATTTAGTTGAAGCACAAGCGGAGAGTCTTCCTTCAGTATCGCCCATCTCCTCGACCTCCTTTGCTGAGAGTAGGTTAAAGCTAAAAATACTTTAATCCAGACTTACAGTCATTTGCAAAAATAGATATTCAATATTTAATTCAAGGAAACTTTTTCGTTTACTAACAATGTATGCCCTGATAATTATATGCAATGGTTTAGAGCAGTTCAGTTTCCTTAATTAACAATGGCACTCCTCTTGTTGTCTCATTGATACTAACTAGTACTTTACAAATTTTACTGGTACAATAACCAATGAAGAGCATAAGGGAGAGAGGAAGCATATCCAAACCACCTCAATGTATTACACTTCACTCTCAACCACACCACACTCATTACCAATTGCTTTCTTACTCATACCACATCTCTCATACACACTCTCATTACTTTTTCCATCCCGACTTGTAAGTCCACATGCACCTCTCAAGTAACTCATTTCTACTGCACCTATTCTAGACTGATGAGCCCTACTCCATTTCCAGGGACTCGTGCCCCCTGGTATACTGTACTCTGAGGGCACTTTGGGAAAGCCCGGTTCAGGCCATGGCCTTCCTCGAGAGCTCGGGGCTGCTCGGCCAGACAGCTTGAGGAACTTCAACAACAACTCCTGCCATAATGGCTGAAGACCTAAAACACAATAGAAGACTTCTCCAATCTTTGGACCATTCTCATTTTTTCACAACCATCATTCCTACATGTGCGCATTTTTCTTTGATTATGTGAGTGCTGAACCAAGTACTGTACCATATGTACAGGATGATTCATATACATATTATAATATTTATTAAATGTGTATTATACGCTGTATATATGCATTTAAGACATAATATACAGAACTTATTTACAGTGTTTAAGAAGCAATAGCAGATCATATGTTCAACTGTAATCTATTTTCATGAATGCAAGCTCGTACTCATTTTACCATGCTAGCAGAAACTTCTTTTGAATAACCCTATATAATGCATATATATTTTTGTACTTTGTGTGATATTGTACCTTAATTTTGTTTGGATAAGAAAATGTATACAGCATTATGTTTGATACTAAGAGTTTATTTTCACGAAATAAAAGCTGCAATCAACACTGCATTGCCTACCTATACTGACCTTGAGTTTACACACACATACAAAATATTTGGCATAATATACAACACATCAATGACATTCAAATAACATAATGGCCATCAAAAACAAATGCATGTAAAAATGTAAAGCCCTCAGATCACTTGCCAGCTCAATATTTGGACACAACAAAGAAACCACAACTACAATATGCAAACAATTACTATATTCGATTAATGATGGATTATGTAAGTCCTGCCTCAGCCTCAAACCTCACTGAGACTATCAACACCCTTCACACCCATACAGAATAGAGCCCTAACGTTAAAGATAATGACAGACTGCACAGCTACCACACCTACAGACCACCAACCTTACTGAGACTCATCTCCAACACCCTTCACACCCATACAGAATAGAGCCCTAAAGATAATCACAGGCTGCACACCATAAAACCAAAATCAAGGATCATCTTGACATGATGAGAGGCACACAAACACTTTATTAGTCCATGAGCTGAGCCTGGAACTTCAGAGAGTACCAAAAAGGTGAATAAATATCATGTGCACTTTCAGCAAGGTGGATGTCTGAAGTGTTGCGAAATGGTTGATGGGCATTCCAGAAATATAGCTAATCAATCACCTTTTTGGCAACCTATCTCTAGCAGGTATAGTAAATTTTTCACCGAAAATCGAGAATAAAGTAATAAAAATCGCAAGTTTTCAACAAAAGATCATATCAAGAGACTTCTAGTTGGTATCATCTTATTTGTTTCTTAATTCTGCATCTTTTGGTGTATAATACATGCAACTTAGGACACAAATTTGCTTCATAATATGAGAAAAGTGAAGGAAAAGTAAACCAATTTGTAGTATTTTCTTACGACTTTGTTTACAAACTTTCTTTTGTTTCTACCCAATCCGTATCTGGACGACGAGAACACAGGTTCTACGTATTTGGTCAGTTCTCGTCACTGAAACCAAGCGCTCCCAAGACGGTCTTGGTACCCCAATCCTCCTCTTGGACTACAAGATGACGTCTCTAGTCTATGTTGTGGTGCTACATGGTCTCCCGGAATAACTTTGCAGTTCTTTATCTCTGTCAAGTTTACCCTCCTATAAAATATGAAATCTATTTGAGCTTAATTACCTACACTCTTGTAGGTAATGTAGTGCTCCTCTCTTTTGCAGAAGCAAGTGTTTGTGATCGCTAGATCTAATGACATTGCCATGTCCAGCACTCTTCCTCCTTCTGTATTTGCCTGTCCAAATCCAAATCCTCCATGTATCCTCACCACTCCCTCAATTGATGTTCCTATGTGTCCATTTAAATCCGCTCCAGCTATAACTCGCTCTTATGTAGCCTATCCCTCCATAACTCTCTTCACATCCATCCAAAACTTCTCCTTCACTTCATCTGATAATCAAGTCTGTGGTGCCGACACACTCACAGCATTTATTGGACCATTCCCGTATGTGAGTCTTAAAACCATCAGCCGATCGCCTTCTCTTATTACTTCTGTCACATACTGCTTCATCTTCTCAGACACTATGATCCCCACACCATTCCTTCCACCTGCTGTAACTCCACTATAATAAAGCTTGTATCCCTCACCCAACTCCTTTGCTTTGTTCCCTTTCCATCTTGGACACAGAGAATATTGACTCTGCTCGTCTTCATCAGTTTCACCACTTCTCTTCCTCTCCCCGTCATTGTGCCCACGTTCATCGTAGCCGCTCTTAGGCCTTCTGATGCTCTCTTCTTTATCCACGTTCGATCACAACACGGTAGCCCTTGCATTGTCGCAGAGGTCAGATGAAGCCTCTGTGTGTCACCTTTGGGGTCCGCCCTGGTTTGTATCGGTATTCTTTGGCTTGTACTCATCATGGTTTTAGCAGTTGTTTTTATGGCTGGATGTCCTTCCTGACGCCAACACTCCCCATTTATCAGGACTTGTGACCGGCTGAGAGCAAGGCTGGCTTGCCAGACTCCCAGGTTGTGTTGTGCAAATAAATCAGTATCATATCAAAATATAATCATACCACAACACCAAACTTCAACATAACCCCCTCCATTAATATTATGAGGTGCTGCAAAATCGTACACATGTTGTATTTTATTATCAAGATATTTACTACAATGGAAAGAAAGTGTCGGTGGACATTTAATTATGGTTGTACTTTTTTCTTTTGTCTGTCTGTCGCCTCTAGCTGCTCATAGAAATAATTCGTTGCTGCCGCCTTACCCTGTGTTACTGCTCCTTTGTATTCTATACACTCCTCTCTAATCCAAGCCTCTCTAATTTCTTTCGTGTCATAGGCTCGTTTTGCTTCTGTCTGTTTACTGATTTTCTCCAGTGTATCCTGGTTCAACCACCAAGTTTCTTTATTATTTTGTTGTACACTCACGAGCACTAATTTCTGCTCAGAGTTTGGTCATTCCTTCCACCCCCTACCCTGGACAGAGGGAAGAGGGGGATCAGAGCTGGAGAAGAGAGTCTACCCCGCCTTCACCCCTCCCAACTTCCCCCCTCCTAACTTCTCCCTCCTATATCCTCTAGTTGTCAGTTAGTGATTAGCCATATATTTCCCCTGTGTAAATGATGGCTCTTCAAAAACAGTATTGTATTACACACTGTGAATGGCCAAGATGATCTCATGTCAGTTTCGGTTTATTTACCTTTGTTTTATAGTCGTAAAGTCCCAGTCAAAAAGAAAGTGCGTCTGGTGTATGATTGACCATGATGTGTTCTGCTAGGAGTGAACCATTATGTCGTTTCTGTAGAACTGTCCACGTTGCTTTCAGCCGGAGGTTAACTTGTGTCATGGTTGTGATTGATGCCAGTCCCCAACTCGTGCATCTATTATCTCAGCACTGCATCCACCATCACCTTCCCAGTCTATTACCACAGTCTACTACCACATCACTACATCCACCATTACCTTCCCAGTCTATTACCACAGTCTACTACCACATCACTACATCCACCATTACCTTCCCAGTCTATTACCACAGTCTACTACCACAGCACTACATCCACCATCACCTTCCCAGTCTATTACCACAGTCTACTACCACAGCACTACATCCACCATTACCTTCCCAGTCTATTACCACAGTCTACTACCACATCACTACATCCACCATTACCTTCCCAGTCTATTACCACAGTCTACTACCACAGCACTACATCCACCATTACCTTCCCAGTCTATTACCACAGTCTACTACCACAGAACTGCATCCACCATTACCTTCCCAGTCTATTACCACAGTCTACTACCACATCACTACATCCACCATTACCTTCCCAGTCTATTACCACAGTCTACTACCACATCACTACATCCACCATTACCTTCCCAGTCTATTACCACAGTCTACTACCACAGAACTGCATCCACCATTACCTTCCCAGTCTATTACCACAGTCTACTACCACATCACTACATCCACCATTACCTTCCCAGTCTATTACCACAGTCTACTACCACATCACTACATCCACCATTACCTTCCCAGTCTATTACCACAGTCTACTACCACATCACTACATCCACCATCACCTTCCCAGTGTATTCTTTCCAACAATCCAGCCCTGCCTCCGAACCTTGCCCTCCGCCAGTTTGTTGCTTCTGTCATGACACGATGTAGTGACCTTGAGAACCACTTTTCTGCCCTTGAAGCCAGGATTGACAGGCTGGTTGCCTCTCTGACCACTTCTAATCCCAAACTCTCCACCGTTGTTGAGACTCAGTAATCCATCATGTCAGCCATCACCATCCTTACCGACAAGTTGGATAGTACTGATTCTTGCCTTGAGAAGATGTGTGTGTTTCCTTCTCCAGGTCGTTCATCTGCCTCTACTATCTGGACTTCTTCCTTCAAACATAGGGTTCACTCTTAATGTCATCTCCTGGAGAGTCTGTGGCATCACCAGTTATGTTAAACTCAGTCAACTCAAGGTCTACGTTTTTCCTCAACATCCGAGTATTTTCTTTCTCCAGGAAGTATTTCCAGGATGGTTTCTCACCTCTGGACAAACTCTTAACTTGCATACATAGCTTCCAGCCACATCACATCACCTTCTTCTGTACCTCCACCGATCCTGACATGATCTTTCAGCTTCAGGAAGGTACTCTGGATTTCATCCTCACATCTGTACTGATAACATCTCAGAACCAAGTGCTCCACGGTGCCACTTTTATTCTTTGTTCATGTCATACTTTGGCTTTATTATACAGTATTCTACCTGCTAAGTCTACTGCTCCTGCCACTCGTTTACATATTGCTGTGTCTGTAAATAATTATATTCTACCTGCTGGGTTTACTGCTCCTGCCACTCGTTTACATATTGCTGTGTCTGTAAATAATTATATTCTACCTGCTGGGTTTACTGCTCCTGCCACTCGTTTACATATTGCTGTGTCTGTAAATAATTATATTCTACCTGCTGGGTTTACTGCTCCTGCCACTCGTTTACATATTGCTGTGTATGTAAATAATTATATTCTACCTGCTGGGTTTACTGCTCCTGCCACTCGTTTACATATTGCTGTGTATGTAAATAATTATATTCTACCTGCTGGGTTTACTGCTCCTGCCACTCGTTTACATATTGCTGTGTCTGTAAATTAAGGACGGGCAACCTTTGTACAGTAGGGTGAAGGTCAGATGAGACTTTCTGGAGCATGTCACAGGCAGAAGTGACAAATGAGAACCACAAAATAAAATTTTTTGCAAACATTTTATTGAAAGAAACATACAAATTAGTGTGTTGGTTTGGTAACAATGTTCATTGAAGTGTGTTCTAGGTAAACATACAAATTAGTGTGATGGTTGGTTCTACTTCCTATAAACAATTGTTTCAATGATCAGTTTAATGGATGAGAAACACAATAGAAGAATATCATTGAGGTGACAGTCCGAGAGCTGATAGTGAAGGTGAGACTTGGTGACCAGAGTACCAAGTAGCCTTGACTTGGAGAGTATGCACGGTTGACAAACAAGATATGCAGCCCGGATTCCATTATTAATTCCGGGTATGTTCACGGGCTACACAATAGGCCTCTGTGGGCCGGATGTTACCTGCTCCTACTCTAAATATAATCTTTTGGACAGATTATTTATGACTCATATGTTACTTACTATTTACCTTTCATTACCGTACTAGTTATACTCTGATCTTTTTTTTGCCAGTTATGTTGTTTACAAGTTATTTGTCACACAGACACAACATTAACTTATTTGTACCGCCCATTCATAGATGCTTTATGCAAGAAAGTTTTATACTAAGTAGTTGACAGTAACACTCTGTTCTTAGTTCATGAGAGAGAGAGAGAGAGAGAGAGAGAGAGAGAGAGAGAGAGAGAGAGAGAGAGAGAGAGATTGTCTATATGTGTATGTGACAGGAAACGTGTGTGTGTGTGTGTGTGTGTGTGTGTGTGTTGGGTTCGTACTATCCCTATCGTTGACTGACGTGTTATCATTGCCTATGCTTTTTTAATCCCGACTTCAACATATGTTTGTGGTGAAAGTTGTAGTACAAATGCCCTTAGCACACCCAGTACAACCAATACCAACACTTACTGTATAATATTATGTCCTGTCTCGTCTGAAATAAACTTGGATATACAGATTTAGTAATTGGTGATTCCTGTAATTTGATAATAAACATAATAAACTCTGAATATCAGAGAGTTAACCAGTAAAATCATTGATCATTAAATCCCTTCAAGACTAACTTGAACTATTGCTAGCAGGTATAAATTCTTCTGTGGTTAATGTGCATGTGTGTGTGTGTGTGTGTGTGTGTGTGTGTGTGTGTGTGTGTGTGTGTGTGTGTGTGCCAATCTGAAATACTTGTATTTCTCCCTAGATACGGAAAAGTTGTTTGGTAGTTGTTACACAAATCTGGAACACTTGTCAGGCGTAAAATAAAATATACCTCAATGATTTGCAGAAGGTAAGAACACAATATTTTACAAGGGATTAAGTTGTTGGCAGTACACTGGAGTTTATTATTTAATATGTTTTATCTCTTCCTCCACTGTCCCAACCGGTGCCGCCATGACACTTCCTGTGTGCGTGTGTGTTTATGTGTGTGTGGTCACTACAGGATCTGTATCCATCTTGTAGTGTTGTGTGTGTCACAGTTTGTGTAAATCCTTTTCAAATTTAGCCTTAACAGTGCTTCAACCTCTGGAGTTTATTATCAAGAAGAACCTTCCACATATTGGGTAAAGTATTTTGTTGCTACTATTAATTAAATCCTGCACTCAACTATTTAGGATTGTCTTCCTTTGACATGTTATGTATTTCTTCATAATCTCTTCCTCTCTTTATCACTTCCTATCTTTCCTCTCCTATATTCTTTGGTCAGGTTTCTTCTGTGGCAACATTCTTTTGTGTACTGAACAGTTCCACCTTGCATTGGAGCAGATGCTTTCTGGACGACAGACCACTTACACTATCACAACCTATCACCTAACCTAACACACTCACACTATTACAAGGTTACACACACTAACACACACACTATTACAAGGCTACACACACATTAACACACACACTATTACAAGGCTACACACACTAACACACACACTATTACAAGGCTACACACACATTAACACACACACACTATTACAAGGCTACACACACATTAACACACACACACTATTACAAGGCCACACACACATTAACACACACACACTATTACAAGGCCACACACACATTAACACACACACACTATTACAAGGCTACACACACATTAACACACACACACTATTACAAGGCTACACACACACATTAACACACTCACAGTCAGTGTTGCCACTTTTGAAAACAGAAATTCCCACAGATTTTACCTCATTTCTCACACAGATTCACACAGATTTTGTGATTCTTCACACAAAATTCACACAAAGCAATAAATTTATTATAAATAAAAAAAACGTAGATAGTTTCTGTTTATTATGTGATCGTATGCTAAACATAAAAATTCTTCAAACTATTTTTAATTGTTCACAATTATTTCATGTGAAAAGTTAGAAAAGTAATAAACTAGGTGTTGCCCTTTTTGTCTGTACATAACACATTAATAAAATAAAAAAATTCTTTCCTACATTTCAGATAAAATAGTATAGAGGAGAATTGTTTTCTTTCCAATGCCTAATGAGCTCATTACAATAATTAGCCTACAGGTCACCACTGATATTAGATTCAAAATAAACAGTTAATCATTTTCATATCAGCTGGAACATTTCATTCCATCATTTACATTTGTATTTTATAGTAAACTTGCCTTGGTGTCATCTCCTGGCACCGGCTGCAACCATCCTAACAAAATAAATGTAGGTATACATAAATATAAACAAGTAAATTCCATAGAAGTTAAGAGCAAATGGTCATAGGCAAATAAATAGGTCACTAGCCTAGGTCTACACAGAGTCATTCTCACTGCAGAGACAACGGCAATATATTAAATGTATATGATAAGCTTTCTTACCTCTAAATCTAGAGTCTGACTCCCAGAGAGAGCGATACCTTTGATGGTAAGTTTTCTTTGCAGCACTAATTATATCAATGCTAATTCAAGTGTGGATACCAACTGACTAAAGTTGCGACAGCTGTAGAGGCCTCAGTCTCCCTCCTCTGTCACTCTGTGAGGACAAGCTAGTTCCTGTTTTAACTTGTGTTTACATACACACACACACACACACTCATTTTTCATAATATTCTTAGCATTATCTTAAAATTCACACAGAAATTCACACAGATTTTAAATATTTGGTGTCCTCACACAACACCTCCCACGTAGCTCCATTTCGCACACAGATTTGTGGTAAATTCCCACGAAGTGGCAACACTGCTCACAGTATTACAAGGCTACACACACACATTAACACACACACACTATTACAAGGCTACACACACACATTAACACACATACAGTATATAAAACCAATAGAGTCTTAGCTCTATATCATTCATGTATGTTAATCTTATATTGTAACACTATATGATTATATTTTCTCTGTAAATGTGACATGTATTCTTTTATTGCATTATATTTTGTTTAATAACATTGACAAGTGTTTCACTAAGAACACATATTATAACCTGATTATTATATCACCTGAGTTTGTCATGAAAGAAAAAGATAATTATTTCTATCTATACATTTTAATTAAGTATTAATTAACATTTCAGTATGAACATAATACATCTAGCATGTAGTAAGTCTGGGTTTTTTAAATCGCTGTTTGGAATGTGACACTTTTATTTATATATTGTGGAATATTTATATTGTTTATTATAATTAAAATTAGCATATAGTATAATATTATTATTCTTTACTGTTATAGCAAAGTGATAGAGGGTTTAACTCTCTCTCTCTCTCTCTCTCTCTCTCTCTCTCTCTCTCTCTCTCTCTCTCTCTCTGCTATGACAGTGGAAATTTCCTGATAAAGTGCAACCGATAAATATATTAATTTTGGGGGTACATCCTGTGGTAAGTCCTGCAGGCAGTCGTATATACTGTGGAATGGAAGGTAGGATGTGTGTGAAGTATGGAGGGTAGGGTGTGTGTGGGGAAGTATGGAGGGTAGGGTGTGTGTGGGGAAGTATGGAGGGTAGGATGTGTGTGGGGAAGTATGGAGGGTAGGATGTGTGTGGGGAAGTATGGAGGGTAGGGTGTGTGTGGGGAAGGATGGAGGGTTGGGTGTGTGTGGGGAAGGATGGAGGGTAGGGAGGGAATGATGACGTAAGCGTAAGGAGGAGAGGGAAGAGAAAGGATGAAAGAAAGAGAGGAAATTAAAGGAAAGGACAGGAGAAAAAGTTAGGGGAAGGAAGGGAGGATTGTGGATATGGAAAAGGAGAGGAATAGAGAGGGATATGAAGCTGTAAAGGAAGGGAGGGGAGGAAGGGAAGGGAGGAGGGGAGTGGGGAAGGAAAGAAAGGGTAGATAGGGTAACGAAAGGGGAAGGAGAGGGAGGGTACAGGAGGGAAAGGAAGTAGAGGGATAGAGGGAAGGGAAGGGTAGCTAGAATAAAGAAAAGGAAGGGAGAGGAAGGGGTAGGGGAGAAGAGTAGTATGGAAGGGAGGGGGGAAGAGGGATAGAGAAGGGAAGGGAATAGTAGATAAGGAAAGGAGGGGTGGAGAGGGATAGAGAAGGGAGAAGAGGGGTAGGGAATCGACGGGAGAAGAGGGATAGGCAAGGGAAGGGAAGGGTAGATAGAGTAAAGAAAAAGGGAGAGAGAGGAAGGTGTAGGGAGAGTGGTATGGAAGGGAGGGGAGAAGAAGGGTAGGGAAGGACGGGGAAGGATACGTAGGGTAAGGGAAAGGAAGGGGTGAAGAGGGATAGAGAAAGGAGAAGAGGGGTAGATAAGGGAAGGGAAGGGTAGATAGAGTAAAGTAAAAGGGAGAGAGAGGAAGGTGTAGGGAGAAGAGTGGTATGGAAGGGAGGGGAGAAGAAGGGTAGGGAAGGATGAGGAGGGATACGTAGGGTAAGAGAAAGGAAGGGGTGAAGATGAATAGGGAAGGGAAGGGCAGGTAGGTAGGTAAGGGAAACCAATTAAAATACTTATAGTACATTGGAGCACTTTGATTCCTCTGTCCCCCTATTCCTGCACCCCCCTAAACTTCCGTGCACCCATTTAAGACCCCTTAACACAAGCAATCCCCTCTCAAGACTGTCCCCTTATTTCTGCACCCCCTAAACCTCCCTGCACCCCCTTAAAACCCCTTAATTAAACACACACAACCCCCCCTAAACCTGTCCCCCTATTCCTGCACCCTCTAAACCACCCCGCTACCTCCACAAAGGTTATCCCCCTCTTCCCGCACCTCCCTAAACCTCAACACAACCCCCTAAAAAACCCTAAGCACACACTTTATTTATTTATTTATTAATATAAGTAACAAGGGAGCTCTACCATCTTGAAGAGAGAGAGAGAGAGAGAGAGAGAGAGAGAGAGAGAGAGAGAGAGAGAGAGAGAGAGAGAGAGAGAGAGAGAGAGAGAGAAAAAAAGAGAGGTAGTAGAGGTGAGATAGAGAGAGAGCTAGTATTAACACACACATACGTACACACATATACCCTAATAGTATGCACACATATGTATTAACACACACACATATATGTATTAACACACACATACTCTAAAGGTATACACACGTATGTATTAACACACAAATACCCTAATACTATACACACATATATGTATTAACACACAGACATACATACATACATACACATACCCAAACAGTATACACACATATATGTATTAACACACAGACATACATACATACATACACATACCCAAACAGCATACACACATATATGTATTAACACACACACATACATACATACACATACTCAAATAGTATACACATATTATGTATTAACACACACACACATATATGTATTAACACACACATACTCTAAAGGTATACACACGTATGTATTAACACACAAATACCCTAATACTATACATACATATATGTATTAACACAGACACATTCATACATACACATACCCAAACAGTATACACACATATATGTATTAACACACACACATACATACACACACACACATACTCAAATAGTATACACATATTATGTATTAACACACACACACACACACACACAGTGAATGTTGAGAGCAGTAATAACTGAACCTTTCCTTATCATGGTGTGAACACTTTTACTAAGTCTTATAGATTAGTGAACAGGAAGAGAGAGAAAGCTGTATGCTGGCCTGTGTGCGTACATCCGTGTGCTTGCATCCGTGCGTGCCTGTGCGTGCATGCGTGCGCGTGTCACCATGCGTGAGTCCGTGCGTGCCTGTGGGTGTGAGCATGCATTCATGTTTGTTCCTGCATGTTCATGCGCGCATGTACGTGCGTCCGTGCGTGCAAGTATACATGCGTGTGTGTTCGTGCATAGATGCGTGCATCTGTGACCACAATATAATTAATAATTAATTATTGTATTGGTTATTGGTGAATCTAACATTACATGATAACATTCACTCTTTATTAATAGTTAACAATGATAGTTTGGTCTATTTTGTATCTGGTTCTTTATTGATTACTTTTGTTACTACTACTTGTTCTATGTTATAATATACACCTTTATATGTACAGTACTGAGGGACATTTGTAACACAGTACATGTTTCCAATATTAATACTGTATACACCTTTATAATATGTTTCCAATATTAATATACACCTTTATATGTACAGTACTGAGGGACATTTGTAACACAGTACATGTTTCCAATATTAATATACACCTTTATATGTACAGTACTGAGGGACATCTGTAACACAGTACATGTTTCCAATATTAATACTGTATACACCTTTATAATATGTTTACAATATTAATATACACCTTTATATGTAGTCCTCAGGGTCTGGCTGGATATCTGAAACAACAGGTGAAGTCTCACTGGACTGTGGTCTGGTGGTCACAAAGGAAAGGTAAGTAACACACACACACAACACATCATCTATTTACTGGTCCATGTGTTCTTATCCTTAGCCATTATCACTCTCAACACACACACATACACACACACACAGACAGACAATACATGACCTAGCTATTAACACACACACACACATAACACATAACGTACTGTTATCTCCATGGTAGGTTAATATGGTACCTATGTGAGACCTCTGTACCATAATACATTTACCACACACACTCATGTCTGTATTTACTACACAACAAATAATATTACTACACCAACACCAATCACATTATTGTAAACTACAAACAGTTGCTCAATTCCACAACGAAAGAAAGAAAGAGTGTAAATGACTTATTGGTGAAATATTTAATGAATTTGGTGAGTAAACTATACACTGATAATCATTATCTAACTGTTGGCTAATAATGAAGCCTTACCAGTGTGGTTAGTTAGTGTATGTTATTAAATAACCCGTGTTCTGTGGTTGTTTGGAGCACTATAGAAGTCATAGGGATAACGAAGGAACCAAAGGTTCTTTAACAGTGTTTATTATGAGGCCGACAGTAGGTACACACACACTGTATAATATAACCTATGACAGTGTAGCCAACTAGGATGGTGTTACTTTACGATATCATCGCTTGGGTAGATGATATCAACCGTAATGCAGTTTAACCTGAAATGTGGAAGTGGAAGTGTGAAACAATATGAGAAATTATGTGTGTGTTTCTACACTAAGCTACAATGACGTAACCACACCTCCCTCCCCCATTTAAGCTCATAGGAGAGTCTTGAGCTTCAGTTAGTAGTCCTCTGGCATTGGCATAGACGAGCTGAACGTCGAGGTGCTATGCAGTACTGCCTGAACTGAAGTATGGTGGCTGAAGCAGTCGTATCAGCACCACATGGGAAGACGGCCGGCCATCCTGACACCCTGTCCACAATCACGAGGACGAAGGGTTGTGTTGGGTGTTCATCATTCCGGTATTCTTCTTTCTGCTGGCAGGGGTCTGGGGATTCGTGTTTGGCTGGCCTCACAAGCTTGTACTGTGTTGATGATGTCGGCATTGATGCCTGGCCAATACTCTGTTTGTCGAACAAGGCGCTTGGTAGCCTCAGTTCCACTGTGGCTATCGTGCAAGCATCGCAAAACAGATTTGCGTACCGCTGCAGGTACTGTACTATGATGCGAGGACCGTAGATTACTAGGTCACCATTATACAGTACATATGTCTCATCTGTGCGTGCTGCTTGTTGTAGCTCCTCCAATTGGACGTCATCATTTAGGTGCTTAACTTCTGAGTCCAGACACCGTACAGCTTGTACTGCAGCAGCAGCCTGTAAAGGGATGTCCTTGAGCATGTCATTTTCATCCGTAGGGTTGTTGACAGGATGGCGCGAAAGTGCATCAGGTATGCACAATTGCTTGCCTAGACACCACCTGGCTGTAAATATGAAGGGCGACAGCTTTTCCTTGAGACGCTGTAGTCTTATATTCTCAACTGCATCCAAGGTGTAGTGGTTAAGAATGGGGATGAGTGGACGGTGGTCAGTTACATGTTCGAAATGTTGCAGCCCCTTCAAGTAATACCCACATTTGTGCATCGCTCAGACTGTGGCCAACATCTCCAACTCTATTGTGGCACACCTTGTTTCCGTATCAATGAGAAAACGAGAGCCGCATTGTACCAGACGCAAGTGTCCTCCTCCGTGGTCCTGCAATAATGCGCACCTTATACCATGTAGTCTGGATGAATTAGTCTGTAGAACTGCAGGTAGATAAGGGTCGAACACTCACTGGTGGACTGGCCAGCACTCTTTTGACATTCCTGAAAGCGGTGTCATAATCAGCAGTCTACTTGATCGCTCAGCTTCTGAGATGTCATGGGAAAACTCTGTCAGTTGGTTGACCAGTCCCATGAAAGATCTCAGGTCAGTTACGTTGTCTGGTGTTGTGAAGTCTCCAATGGCTTTCACTTTCTCTGGGTCTGGTGCAATTCCATCCGCTGACAGCACAAATCCACAGAACCTTACTTCCGATGTAGCGAGCATAAACTTGTCTACATTGAGAGTAATCCCATTCTCTCTACATTTGGCCAGTAGTCTGTCTAGCCATTGTAAGTGTGGCACGAGTTCCTCGTCATACAGTAGAACATTGTCCACCACCTTCACACAGTTGGTGATACCTTGTAGAGCCGTGTCACCTCTTTGGCAAGAAGCATCACCTGTACCTATAAATCCCATGGGGCCACGAAGATACCTGAATCTCCCATAAGGTGTGAA